>JAJTUO010000352.1:0-15218 GCA_021399455.1 Flagelloscypha sp. PMI_526 | reverse complement strand
GCATGGAGAAGAAAACGTGATTGATGGTGAGAGCAAAGCTCGTTTTTAGCGCTAGTACCAAACAAGGCTTCAGCTTTACCGTGATGGTCTCTCCTTACCACATCCCTGCGGGGACTGTGATGGTGGTGCAACAATACATAAAGGAATTGACCATGCCCATCCCAGATGATATGCTGTCCATTTCCCTGAGGCAAAGACACCACTTCCTCACATCTCGTTCAGCGACCCTGAGAGCTTCCTATGCTGGCCGGATCCTTCTGCAGAGCCTTCAGATCTAATCCATTCCATTCAATCGACCGACCTCGATCCGGAAGCCCGGTTTTTCTTGGCTTGCGGTACTCCGCGGATGTGGAACACTTGTATGCGCATGTCGCGTTGAATCATCGCGTCCGTCTCGTCTTCATGTGGGATCCCCCCTCTTCGGAATGGAAGTACAATGCAGCCCCGATGCCTTTTCCTGCCGCCGCTTCCCACACAGTCTAGACCGAGCATTGGTCCACATGCAGGGGTTTCCCCGGATGTCGCGGTTGCAAATCAGGCAACCCCTTCTTCTTCCCGACCATCCTCTCTGAGGGCATGGCTCCCAGCTTTGACATTAGTACTCACTCAGACGAAGAAGGTGGAGATGACGCATACTGGAACGCTTACGGAGATGATGAGTCGGAAGATGAACTGGGCCATTCTAGCCGACGGCAACCCTCAGCCGGCAACGACCTGAGTGAAGACGCGTATTGGGCTCAATATTCATCAGTCCAAGGTATGTAGAAGTTACTTGCTCTTCTGAAATATCTTTATTCTAAACTCAAATGGATAGGGACTGCTGACTCTACCATCCCATCCCCAGTACCCCTCCCTCCTTCTAAACGTCGATTATTAGAGCCACACTCCCAAGAGGCTTCTACGTCCTCTGATTATCCCATCGAATCTCATACGGACTCTCCAGCTACAGCCCTTGCAGATCGTCTCGCGAATCTTGCACCATTTCCGGACAAATCAACCACTATCTTCACGGAAGATTCACGTGTGTCATCCATAGGAGACTTTGCACTATCAACTCTTCCCCGTCCCGAGACAATAGTCCCGCCTGCTCAGAACGGGCTATTCAAAGCAGATACGGCTCCTCCACCTGCGGACCGAGCAGTTCAGGATAGCATTCGAGGCATTTAACCCTGTGGAAAGCGACAGGAGGATCGACAGAGGAAGACTTTTTGAGATTGGTGAAGCTTTCTTTGGCGTAACAATTAAGTGATTGTATTTTTTTTTTGGGACAGTTCTGTACATCTTGGCTATCTTGCGCATATTCATATTTCTTGGGTCAAAGGAATAACTTCTGCTGCGACTACCACTACTTCATACTCGCCAAACCACAACCACCATTCTACCCATCTGCAAAGTGATGAGCCTCGCCTGTTCCACGAAATAACCTTTGTTGGCAATATCTGAACTGCCTTCCGTTCCGGTTGCAGGGCTTGGCGTTGATGCACTCTTGGGACTAGTAGGTGAAGATAACGTGGTCTGCAACTGAAAGGGGCTTGCAGAAACCGATGACGCTTGCTGCGGTTCCTTCGTTACATCTTCATTTTTGGTGTCCTGCCTCTGCACTGTTTCTTGCTGCTCTTTCTGCTTCTTTTCTACGGGATCCGCTTTCTTCTGGTCTTGTTTCTCTGCTTCCTTCTCCGCGTTATCATTGCCAACCGTCCATGAGCCATGGAGTACACCAGCGCCTGGATATAAGGCCAGCATAAGCTTCAGCTGGAAACAAAGGATGGATAATTTACTCAGGCTTCCAAAATGCTGGAATAAACTAGGGCTCATGTCGAGATGTCCGGGTTCACACCCCATGCACTACCAGCAAAAGTGGCGGTAGGCGATTCGCCCAAGTAAAAACAGGAAGACCATACCTCGTCAATAATGGTCGCAGTTGCCGTCCTTCCATTAGCAGAGATTGTGACTTTTTCTCCGCAATGCGATCCACCATCCCAAGACTTGACATTTTAAGATGAGCATAATCTTTGAGTAGCAACTTGGAACGAACCTGGGAGCTGAGGGCGACAATCTACGGGTAGTTTAAGAATTCATATTCCCGATGAGGGCGGATGGCTCACAAAATCGTTCTCGCTGTTTGTCCCACCCTTCGAAAGAAAGCTACCTTAGTCAGCTGTAAGCATTTGACAGCAAACATACTCACGCAGGCTCCTCTGAAAATCCGAGTATCAATGAAACGCATGGTCCTAAGCGAGCGGAGAGAAAAGGGAAAGAACATACAACCCAGGAGTATAGAACGTAAAGCTCCCCGTCCCTCTGCTCTCAACAAGCGATTTCGAATTTGCCAACCTTTTTTGATGCTTACCATGGCGAACTCTTTTCACTTTCACTAGAGAATGCTCGCTCGAGCTACCCAGCGCCAACGACAAGAACAGAAGGGAAACGGCGAGGACACTGCAGATCATGCGTTCAATATCAAAAAGAGCGTGGATGCGAACGAAAGAAAAATCGTGTTCGTGCAAGCGCGAGATGAAGGCTTCGGGCAAAGAATCGGAAGCGAGAAATCGATAGCCACATCGACAAGGCCTGGTGCGGCGGTGGGTCTTGCTAGTGCCTTGAAGGTCTAGGTCTTGAGATCTGAACGAAAGCTTGCACACACAGACGCTCCAACAGGAAGTAAAGTCCAAATCAAGTGTCACAGGGATTGAATAAATTAGATCCAGAGATAAATGTTGGAAAACAGTAAAGAGTGCACAAAGAGAGTGGGTGTCCGAGACCTGCATTAAAATCTGTTGTGTGGTTTCTTCAGCTGAGACCAAGTTACTTGATGCGTTGAAGCTAAGGTCGAAGCATAAGTATTTCTTTCTCAAAACGTGAATATTAAAATTTACCTTGGCGGTATTGTTGTCGATGCGTCCAGTAAGTTTGTCAGTCTTGTTCCCAAGTCTGTCCAGGCGTTTGTTTTGACTCTCCAGCTCCTCTCCCATTGCCCGTCCAAGCATATTGAGTCTTCCAGTCATCTTCGAGATCTCATCCAAATTGTCGTCAATCTCATCCTCGACCTCATCGTCAGATGCGGTTGCTTCAAACTGGAAGCGCTTGCGTTGAGCCTGGCGATACTCTTGAGTCTTCTTGTTCCTGCCTCCGAATCCACTCTCGTCGTCATCTCCGTAGTCGGCACGACCAAGACGCTCCTGAGTGCCCCTAACATCGCCCATTGCACGCTCCCGCTCACCACGCTCGTCCTCATAGCGAGCTTGGACCTTGGCTTCATCAGCCGCACGCTTCTTGTCCTTGTTGAAAGTAATGACGGGGCGGAAGATGGACCTATTGAGTTGCTTCAACTCGTCAGTCTTGTCGTCTGCTCGCTGAGAATGACCCTTGGAGACATCTAAATGTCTTTCGGTATCAGCCAGCTTCTCTAAACAGACATGTTAGAATTCAGTTCAATGAGGCCACAGGAGAGTATTAACCTGACTGATCTCCAAGTCTGCCAAGTGTAGCACGAGCAGTCTCTTCAGCCTCACGAGCAAGACGAAGCGCATTACGTGTGGATTGGGCGCTCTCTTGCTTGATGTAGCGAGATTGCTGCTTGATGCCTTCAACATCTTCTTCAGTTTCCTCTCCAGGAGGGGGCGTGCGGCCGCGAGGCGGACCGTCGAAGAAACGACCAGAGCCTTGCTGCCTCTGAGCTGTTTGACAATGAGCTGCCATTATTCAAGCAGTATTTAAACATTAAATACTTACGATTGTGTCCAGCAAATAGCTCCGCACGGTCTTGGTCGACATCGCCTCCACCACGGCTATAAGCATCGCCTACACCGCGGTTGCGAGCATACCTGTCTCCGTAGTCAGACTGAGGGGCCTGTTGGCGGTCGTAGCCTCCTTGAGAGCCGTAGCTATCTCCGGAGTTTTCAGAGTACATGTTCGGTCGGCGAGGAGCAGCATAGGGATCGCTAGGAGGGGGAGGCTGCCTGTACCCACCACCTGGGCCGGCGCGGGGTCCACTAGGAAGACCACCAGGGGCTCGAGGAGGAGGAGCATTATAGTCGTCCCGAGGAGGGGGAATTTCGTTTTCGTCTTTCTTTCGGAACCAGGACATTGTGATGATAGTAGAGAGTCAAGAAGCGTTGAGGCACTGCTTGATCGGAGTTGATCTAGCTCTGGGCGCTCACACTCATCTCTCTCTAAGGTAATAAAACAACTCCTCAAACAGGGATTTGATAGAAAGGACGACATGGTAAGTAAATACTATCAGAATACAGGCTGCTGAGCTTCGGCTTCAGGGTAGGCGGCCGGCTCTGGAGCTGAAAACTCCTCTGCAGGTGGCGGAACAGCTGCAACCGGCTCGCGCTGCTCGGACGTAGGCTCGTTGATCTGCTTCTCTTCGCGGGGTTCGATGATCTGGACTGAGTCGGGGAGAGGCTTTTTGGGGCCAATGTTACCCTCTGGGTCCCAGCCTTTCATGCTAAATGAACGAGATGAGTACAGATATTATGAACAGGATAGATTATAAAAACATACATTTTAACCTTGATCCCAAGGACACCCTGCCTAAGTAGTACGTGACGAACAGCATAGTCAACAAAGTCGCGGACGGGTTGACCGGAGTGGATCATAAAGCCATCGGTGAACTTCATGGATTTGGCACGAGCGGCACGAAGCTTGCCAGAGACGACAACCTCGCAACCCTTGGCACCAGATTCCATGACGAAACGGAGAACACCATAGCAAGCACTACAACAAAGATTAGCGCGATTCCTTTTTACTGAGATCAAAGCAATAGTAAAAAAACCTACCGACGAACAGCAAGACCACCGAGAAGCTTGTATCTTAATGATTCGCATTGAGCGATGGCAGAGAGACCACGGTATTGAACCTTCTCAGCATAGAGTTCGAGAGAATTTTCGGGGTATTTGAAACGTTTTTGGACGAGGGCGGTGAGCTCACGGATGCGACGACCTTTCTCACCGAGCACTTCTTGGGTGTGAGTAGCACGGATGATAATCTATTTTATCGATCTCAGGAATGAATGCAGTGGATTATAGAGAACAGACGAACCTCAGTGCGAGCGTGAGTGACACGGACATCGCAACCAGAGTAACCTTCCTCAGCAAGTTCACGGGTAAAGAACTCGTTGAGTTCAGCACGGAAGACACCATCAGCGACAAACTTTCTCTTCTTGGAGATCTGGGTAGCCATTATGTGTGGAGTCTTGAGGTGCTCTTGGTCTGGTCCAAACCTTGAAAGCCCAGTCACGTCACACCACTGTATAGTGTCACCCGTACCCAACGTCCATGTTCTCCAAAAGTTACTTTATTGACCTCGTAAGTCTGGTTCGAATTTCCTCTATTTTATTTTCATGACGAGCGTTGTATCTTTTTACAACCCACATTGGCACCTCTTAGTTGAGAGGCTTTTGAACCAAAACTTCACTTGTCTCGATGACCTAGTTGACTTTCTGATTCTGTTTTGTTGTCTCAGTTCTTCTCCTATAACATTGCTGACTATGTTATCAGATGCATTCATCCCTTTCATACATATTTTTATGTTGTAGATACGTGGCATTGAACCAGTTAAAGCCTGATTTTAATTTATTTTGCTTGCTGCCTGTTTCTCTCGTCCTTTTAAACTGGTTCCTTTGCTGCAATTTCTCACGCGCTATATCGTAAACAATTCATTTGCGACGCGTTTTAGTGTTAAAAAAGCCAGTCTTCCCTAGAATTGTGAAATTCAATCATGTTCAAACTTGAAAGGTGTGACACGCACTAGCTAGTAGGTGTGACGAAAGCGGCGCCTATGTTAAGCCGGCCTCTTTCCAAAACTCGTCAAGGTGCTTGCCATCGCCTCCGCTGTTTCCCTCATGACTGACATCTGAGATACTCGTAGATGGGAGCTTACAAATATGTTGGAGAATTATACAAGAAGAAACAGTCCGACGTCCTCCGATTCCTGCTCCGTGTGCGGTGCTGGGAATACCGCCAACTGAACGTTATCCATCGCGCCTCTCGTCCATCCCGTCCCGACAAGGCTCGTCGTCTCGGTTATAAAGCCAAGCAGGGCTATGTTGTTTATCGTATTCGCGTTCGCCGTGGTAATCGCAAGAAGCAGGCTCCCAAAGGTCGATGTTTTTTCTCTTTCAATTGATCGCCTTATTGACTGTACATCTTAGGCGCTACATACGGCAAACCCGTTCGCCAGGGTGTTAACCATCTCAAACCTCAGCGTGGACTGAGAAGTGTTGCTGAAGAACGTGTTGGCAGGAGATGCGGCAATCTTCGTGTCCTCAACTCCTACTGGATCAACCAGGACGGTGTCTACAAGTACTACGAAGTTATCCTCGTCGACCCGAACCACAAAGCTGTATGAGCACTATTTCATATCTTGACTTATCTCGAGACTTACTCTGCATTTCTAGATTCGTCGGGATGCCCGCATCAACTGGATCGCCAACCCTGTTCACAAGCACCGCGAGTCTCGTGGTCTCACTAGCATCGGCAAACAAGTGCGTCTATTGTCCTTCCCTATGAGCTAATTATCAAATATACTAATCTACCATTTCAGAATCGTGGTCTCGGCAAAGGTTCGCGCTACAATCATGGCCAGTCCTTCCGATCCAACTGGAAGAAGCACAACACTCTCAGCGTTCGTCGTTACCGATAGAGTGTTTAGTGTTTTTATATTTTGTTGTTGTATGCTTTCATTATGCCCTCTGCCTTATGTGTATGCACCACTAGCACATCAACCCACCAAAAAATTCAGATGTCTTATACTGGGAACATTCATTGGGAACTGAGATAGATACTTATTACGCATCTTCAAAACAAACCAGCCGCTTGCCTCTCGAGTGAATATAGTGTGGGATCCCGCTTTAACGCTGTCATTTTGCTGATGTCACTCTTGGATCCTACCTTCATGCCAACCTCTTCAAACTCGCCTCAATAACGACGCTTTCTATGCCACCATGGCGGACTTGGAAAAGGGAAAGCTAAAGGAACTCTCGTCCATTGATGCACAAGAGGATGACGAACTACACCGTCGGCGACTGGACCTTGACCTCGACGAACTTAATGAACCAGACGATCACGACGAAGGAGATACTGCTTATCCCGAAGACGACCTCCCAGATTCACGCGCAACCTCACCTCTTCAAGACTCGGATGTTTCCCGGAAAGCATCTTGGTCAACTCGTTTAAAGAAGCTAATCTTCCCCGCCAAGTCCTCTTCAGAGGACTTTGAGAACTTTGTTCCACGATACCGATACTTGCCAATATTGTCAGGCATTGCAATTCCGTTTTCTATTCTCTTGGAAATTCCTGGTTTAACGTGAGTACTGCTTCGTTCTATTTCCTTCCGCGCTCACAAGACGTCATAACTAGATCCAGATGGTATGTTCGAACAGACGACAATCGCACTGTGGAGACCCAACCCAACCCCCCACTTCTCGATATTGCCATGGGAATCAGCTTGTTCTGTGCTATATCAGCTAACACAGCTCTCATTGCTCGGTTCTTGGAATGGCGGGTTGGGTTAATGACATTGCTTTGCGTCATTTTCCTGTCCATTCACGGTCAGTTGTTCCCATTTATTCTGGCATCCAGCGTTTAAACTCTTTATTTAGATACAATAAACATCGTCACCGTTGTGACATTCGGTATCGAACATCGGTTCTCAGATGGGTTCACTTATGGTATGTTTGTATACATTTCATACTTTCTCCCATAACTCAAGAATTCCCTAGGTCAAGCTTACTGGATGACGGTTTGTTCAACTGTAGCATCGACCTTCACTAATATCACTCTTCTAATCGACCTCATATGGACCAAGAACTTTGTAGTTAGCGGCTCAGGACTCACCCGGAAACAGCGGTCCTTGAGCATTATCATCATCTTTCTCCTCGTTTACATTGCTATCGGTGCTCTCATCAATACATTCCTCATCGCAGACCTTAATTTTATTGACTCATTGTATTTTTCAATCCTTGTTATTGAGGCTATTGGTGAGTTCGCTTGTCCTTCTTTACTGTATTCACACTCATCGCTCTGTCAGGATTTGGAGATGTTCTCCCCGTTACCGTTGGTGCACGCATCTTCGTGTGCTTTTACGCAGTCTTCGGCCTTGTGAACCTTGCTTTGGCAGTTACCCTCATCCGAGAAACTGTCCTTGAAGCTCTTGAAGTTGGCTATTACAAGCGTCTGCAAGAGGTTCGCAGGCGGAGACGAGCAACAACATGGAAACGTCGCGTCATTCGCCGATGGCGAAATGCCGTTGAATGGCGCCTCACTAAACTTCATTGTCCTATCTGGGTCGAGGACGACGATTCTATGGAACATATTATCAGCTATCATTACCATAAATTGACCCGATGGTGCCGAGCGAAGATAGAAGATATTGCGGAGTACTTTGGGCTGTCGATCTTCATGGAGAAAGGTTCGATTGTGAATGAAAATGGCTGCTTGGCGGATTATAAACATCCACATCTACCTCATCCAAGAGGGATGAGGTTGAACCTAGAAGTGCTATCGAAGAAGCAGTTGCAGAGTGCAGCCATGGAAGCTGGAGTTGCCCTTGAATTGCTACTTCCTGTGGATTACTGGGAGAGGAGGGAAGAGCGGTTAAAGGTTTATTTCAGAGATCTATATTGTTGATATACATGCTAAACAGATTCTGTTAGGATCGAAAGAACAAAATGGGTCGCTCTTTGACTTCATTTCGAGACCCAGGGAGCCCAGGACTGCTTTCTCCCCCCCGAATGCATACTCCAGTACAAACCTCCCACACTATTGCAACTATTCCTTCTACGTCCTACGATCTTCTACGACAAGGACGCCAAGCGACAGATGCATCCCAACCTGGTGATATGCCGTTGACTCATATGCGAATGGGACGAATGGTGGCAATGCTTGGAAACTTTGCGTTGGCAGTCGACAACTCAACCCACCTCAAAGGGATCCCTCTTCCGCCTGTTAAAGTGCAATCTATTGTCACGCCGTTGAGACAAGAATCAGCCGCACCTCCATCTGGGGCCACAAATCCACAAAACTCATCATCATATGGTATGTTTCGAGAAACAGTAGAGGAGGAGGAGACGCGAGCTTTTCAAAGTCGACTTTTAATATCATGGTTCCTGTTCCTTGTCTTTTGGACGGTGAGCCGAATTCAGTTTGTTTCCAGACGAATTGCAGCTCATACTACTAGGTCGGCGGCGTCATTTTCCGTGCGACAGAAGGATGGACATACGCAGAATCACTCTACTTTTGTGTAGTGTCTTTTACAACTATTGGATTTGGTAAGAGCCGATATGCTACCTTTCTTGTGCTTTCTTTGATAGAAACGGAACAGGTGATTTCTCTCCCAAAACCCCTGCGGGACGTTCGATCTTCGTTGCGTGGGCTCTCTTTGGTGTTGGAACAATGACAGTTCTGATCTCTAGTCCGCCCTTTCTTCGCAGTTTCTTAACGACTATAACTAATAGTTGATTTAGTCGTCGCTGAAGCATACTCGGACCGTTACAAGAATGCGCTTCATTCTGGTGCCTTTGCCCGTGCTGTAAAGCAGTACAGAAATCGGTCAGGGCATGGCAACATCTTGGCAAAGAAAAAACGGAACCCTCTCCCACCGGTGATGCCCGTTGGAACAACCCACGAAGACATCTCAACGGCACTCGCCGAGTCTGAGCAGCAGGCCAAACAGAGTCTCGAAGACCTTCCCCATCAGATTATAAAACATGTTCGAACATTCCACCAGCATTTCCAATTCTTTGTGGGCCCAGATGCCAAAGCAAACGTGGGAAATCTTTCAGAAGTCCCTGAGGGTTTGCACAAGCTTATGGACGACATCAGCGGTACTGAGAAACTAGCGGAGAGGATTAAAAAAGAGATATTGCAGGACGAGCATGCTCGTCAGGTCAGTCCCTTTTCTTCGCCCTAACCTTATGCTCATGACGAACTTTTTCAGACTCTGTTGCATATTGGCATCGAACGTAGGTTTCTCTGCTTCTACTGACCCGCTGTCTATTTCACGAAAACAACTCCTAGGAATATTGAAGCGCATTGTCGATACGACTGAAGAAGCTATCAACGCGCTTGCGGAACGGGATCGGCTGGCAATGGCGCATGAGATTTCCTTGGAACATTCTGTATCAACATCTAGTAAAAATGATCAAGCTGCCTCAGCAAGCTAACAGGAACTACATGACTCTATGCTTTTGCACCCTTGTACATTGAGAATGTATTGTTTATTGTACAGCTTCTCTTCGTCTTCAACCGTAGGTTCGCCTCTAGCTACACTAGAGCTGCAAAGTGCCAGTTACATGAATGGATACAACACAGGAACCTTCGCTCGCGAGAATATGACCTCCCACTGGTACCTCGACTGCTCCACACGACTCTAGGTTTCTACCCCCGTCCCTCATTGCACGGCTCCATGCAGCATACTTCATAGACAGAGGTTTCATCCATTGTTTGTCTAAAGACTCGTGTTCCTGGGTTCTTTTCGGACTGGATAGATGCAATCGGCGACAATTTCTACAACTGTCGCGCCACCAGCAACCTTACACGACCTGTTGGACATGAGACGAAAGTCGCAGAACGACGTCCACATACCTGTTCCCGCTCTTGTGGAATCCTACGTGAATGCTCGCATATATGGGGGTGCCGGGCTAGTGTGTGGTGTCAAACCCAGTTGTCTAAGAAACAAAGACCGAAGATGTGGGTTCTCAGTCGTCTAATCCCTGTTCATTTGCTGAAATTGCAATCACAGAGCCTAGTATTCAAAAAAGCACTCTGACCGAATTTCTGGTTTGGATTCGACTCAGAAAGAACCTTTATCCGGTTACCAAAATGCTATATCGACGATCCGGGATCCTAGATGATGTCGATGATGAACTTGGACCCATCACTATTTTGG
Organism: Flagelloscypha sp. PMI_526; assembly: GCA_021399455.1. Lineage (NCBI taxonomy): Eukaryota > Fungi > Basidiomycota > Agaricomycetes > Agaricales > Niaceae > Flagelloscypha > Flagelloscypha sp. PMI_526. Next base: position 4,325 of record JAJTUO010000352.1, on the reverse strand, counting down.
AGAAATGGCAATACGAGTACGCAAGATTTGACCTCCTAGGAAACACCGCTCATGGGCTGAATGGGGTGAGTCCATGCGATGATATTTGAAACCTGTTCTTCAGGAGGTTCCTACACGATTCCTCTTCCAGATGTGATCCAACAGTTGAAAGAGCTTCACGAAACTGAAGTGGCAGAAATAAGTTTATATAGTAGGTTTCATATTGTTGTCCTAGTTAGCTATCCGATTTATATGGTAATACAGAAGGACTGAGTACTAGGTTTTTCACCAATATGCTCAGAAGTATCGTGTCCTGCTTTGATGACTTATTCTGCAAGTGAAGCTGCCTATATGTTCTGCCAGTTCTGTAGTCAAGTACATCAAGCTGATTCTCGGTCGTTCTACTTGATAAAGATAGGGAAGGATAATATTCCTTTCATGGTTCGCTTTCAGATACTACGCAAGTCCGACTCACGATTTCTCAACAGAGATGAAGCACTCTCTTAATCTCGATTCAAAAGTTCAAGCCTTGCTGGTGAAGAGGTCGTGAGGAACATGGCAGAGATCTGGGCCTGCCAAACTTCTCCGTCTATGTAGCAATCCTTCTGTAGCTGCGCTAGCCTCGGGAGAGAAAAAGTTGGGGAACCATTGTCCCCGTTTCTGTCGTCTTGCGGTTTCAGAAACGTCGACCTGGGGCTCATATATCCGAGCAAAACATTACGACGCCGACAGGGTTCGAACCTGTGCGGGAAAATCCCAACAGATAATTGAGAATTCAAATCTGTCACCTTAACCACTCGGTCACAGCGCCGCGGGAAATCCAGCCACATGTCTTTACTAATTCCCGTCTGGCAAATTAGTACCCAGATCTGGAACTAACAGCACCATTAGACCGACACAACAACAGCCATTGTAGATCAAATCTAGGCTTGAGCACTAATCAGCTACTAAGGTCGAATGTTCTTGGAGTGGGCCTTATGTCTGAAGTCGATAGGTTTCATCGCCACTTCAAGTTGTACCGTAAGTGTTGAGCGATGAACGAGGAAACAACATACAATTGCACGACTCTCTAAATGTTAAATGCCAAGCCATAGTCTATCCTTCAACGATCGGAGCAAATGGTGCTGGCAAGATAGTAGAGAACACAGCCATTCGTCAAGGTCAAACCCCGGTCGTGTTCGTATTTGCGATTGATGCGAGAAGAAAGGACAATGGGTAGTTGCTCGAAACCAACTGCACTCCCAAAATACAAGGCGTAAAGAGAAGAAGAGGAAAAACTATAGATAAAAAAAAAATCCATAGGGACTTAGTCGAGTTCCAATATCACAAAAATTGTGAGCTGTATGGTCATGTGGGTCCCTGCGAAGCTCCTGCCAATTGATTCGCGATTTGCGTTCATCTTGTCGATCTCCCAACCTAGAAAACAGTGCCTGACTTGCGGATCACAGATTATTTTTTTTTCCTTGTCGGTTTGTTGGTCCCCCGATGCCTTGTTGAAGGTGACTACAGATGATCATGGGTGTTCATACATTGTGGGTGAATAATTGGGTGCAGGCGCTCTCGAAATTTTGTGTTGACTTTGACCGTCATTTCAGATTTGTTTCGGGGCGTCAGCTGAAGATGAACTCGGTTTTCCCCTCGCCATAGGCGACCATTCCGTCAGTTTTGTTTCCCTCTTCTCTCTTGTGATCATCATGGGAACTACAGAGTCTGGAGCATCTATCGGGGCAAACCTCTCCGAGAAAGGGGGTCGCGCAACCTGCCGTCTCAAAGGACAGGATTGGTTCTGAAGATTTTAAGCATCTAGTTTTTTGCCAGGGCCCTTCGGATGACAACGGACATTGCGAGCCGAATAAAAAACTTCTTATGACGAGCTCAAGACAACTGAAACCAGTCTCACTGCATGCCACCTGCTGGATTATTTGTTCCAGCGCGTGCGCCCTCAAGCTCTTCGCCCTTGGGGCGCCAGCGGGAACTCCTGCGGGCTGTTGGAGCTGAGTGTAACACCTCTGTTTCGGTCAGTGCCGTGGAAGCTGGAACACAGCAACCGCTCCGACTCCTCGATCTTCTGTCCTCGAGGTCGGGAGACCACATGGCCGGCAGAGATTTTCAGCGCCTCAATGGACGTGCCTCAATGCCCAGGCGTCGCCCATCATAACGACCGTGTTCGTAAATCAATCCTCATCACAACTGCTCAATGACCATTTAAGGATGTGCACGCTTCTCAAAAGTGACACATCATATATAAAGAAGGGAAGACTGCAACAAATTAGCAACAACAAGTCCAGCTGCAATCTACTCCTACCATCCGCTCGACCATGAATACCGGTCATAATTCGCAGTATTGGACAACGCCCATATACACTCCTCAACCTTCCCATATCCACTATCAAGCCCATAGTCAATGGCAAGATGAATGGCAGCACCCCAACAACTTTGACTCCCATACGGGATATGTTCAACACGCTTGCTGTAACGAGTACGCCTACTCGATTACATCAACGTCTGCTACTCCCTCGAATTATTTGGGATATTATCCAACCACTTACTCTTATGTCCCGGAGACATTCCCTTCTCCGCCCTCTTCGGGGCCGTCGTCCCCAGCATCTCAATTCCAGGAACTCCTAGATGGATATGATCCATCTGGGGAAGAGGTGCATTCTTCATCGGTAGACTCGTCCCCAGTGTTAGGCCACGTCGTCGGTGGCACCCCAAGTAGCTCCAAGCGTCGCTTCGCCTGCGATGTGCAAGGATGTGACCGACTCTTCACTTCGCAATACACTCTCAAGGTCCACACTGCGGCACATCGGCCGAAGGCATCTGTCACGTGGCCTTGTACGTATGGATGCGACCAGGACTTCTCGAGGAAACACGATAGGCTCAGGCACGAAGTTGCAAAACACGGGAGGGTATGCGAGTATTCGTGCGAAGACTGTGGTCGTTTCTTTACTACAACGAGGACTTACCAAAATCACAAATGCCGAATGGCTCCCGTATAGATTTACTTTTACACCCCAAAAAACTTGTACTAGTACGACCTTTTTCCACTTTATTCGGTATATGTTATATGGTGGCCAATCCCTGGATAATTCTTTAAGTACCCTACCTTTTCAAACCACTCTAATTACATGTATCATCTTCGTTTACGTCGTCTGCGCCCGTTAATCTATCCATCCCTATCGAATCCTGGTCCATGTGGTCAAGTAGTGGTCAAGTTTCCTTCAGTTGATAGTGTCGGGAAGGCGTGGTATCATAAATTTAAGATCGACATCCAGCTGACCTTGTAATTTTTATGATTGTGATTGTAGCTGCCACCAAGCTTTAGCTTTGTTGTGCCCATGTGAGGTGAAGGCCAGGTGGACTAAACAGTCCCCTTATCACCAAGGAATATCAAGAGGGAGCATCGACCAATTATAGCACCATTGTGAAATTCAGAAATTGCAAGAGAATCCTCGAAGACGAGCCTGGTCAGGTCGGGACTTGTGCTTGTCAATTCCCTGTCATAGGGCTAGCCTCGGACAAGGGTTGGTTTTCACAACCCCCGCCGTTATGATTTTGAAGGTCCTCCTAGCCACATATTCTATCTCCAGAGGATCAAAGTTTTCAAAAGGATACCATAAAAACAATTCCTAGGTTGTTAGCGCCGCGATTAAATGACGCGTCAATATTGTCCCGAATGCGGCCGCTTGTAAGTCAAGAAAAAGAACACAAAAAACATTTCGCGTGACGTCACTACGTCTCGCAACTTCCTACGTCGAGGGCGTTCCAAACCTTCGTCATGGTCCCTATATAAACTGACGGACATGGACAGAAGGTTCAATTTCTACTTGATATCCTACAGGAAGCTTCAAGTACACAGATAAGCGACCTTGACCCTCAATAATGCGATTCAGTTCGCTAAAGACAACGCGCACGCTCAGGTCCATCCTCTTCATCTCGCTGCCTCGCTCATAAACGAGGGTGGAAGTAACGCAAAGGAATCTGGGTCTTCCTTGTTCTCCTCTGTCATCACAAAATCTGGCGGCGATCCAGTATGTGTATATTTCCCTTCGCATTGAATTTCAAATTGATTTTCTGCCTTAGATTGCAGTGAAACGAGCTATCAACAGCGCTGTTGTTAAGCTTCCTTCACAATCTCCAGCGCCAGAGACAGTGGGTGCTTCTTCTGCATTCATCTCTGTGCTTCGAGCCGCCGAAAAGCTGCGCAAGTCATGGCACGACTCATATATAGCGCAAGATACACTTCTGAGTGCCCTTATTCGTATGCACACTTTATTTATTTATATTCTCTAACCTAACATTTACTGCTAGATGATTCATCTATGGCCCCAATAATCAAACAAGCC
>JAJTUO010000351.1:0-15444 GCA_021399455.1 Flagelloscypha sp. PMI_526 | reverse complement strand
AGAGTGTCCACGTTGTTTAGTAGCTTCAGAGCGGTGTCGACGCCCGTTCCTAACGCAGAGGTACGTATGAGTTCTTGGGGTGAAGTTGTTTGATAGGTGTGGGGCGTCATGGGATCGTTTCACAAAGCGAGAGAAAAAGCGAGCTTTTGACCTTCACAGCAGTTGGTTGAAGTAGTGTTCGCGGGTACAGATTGTCGTACTCCGTTTCAATCCCATTTAGGATTGAGATAGTACGAACTCTTGGAGTAACCCAAGGATCCCTAGAAGGTAAGTTACGATGCAAACCAATTTGACTTAAAATACTACACTGCACGTTCGAGGACAGGCAAACCTCTACTAACTTGGACGTGTATGTCCCAGGCGGGATGTGGTACTCGCCAATAGAAACCGTGCCATAAGCTTTCTCAAGGGCACAGTCGAGAAAGATCGCTGACGTAGTCCGGATGTTCCATAATTCGTCCTTGCTTAAATAGCCCAATATGTGAGAAAGGATCTCGTTAGGGAAGACTGGTGGGTCAATATCATTGGGTTCTGGATCCCATGCTTAATCGGTGGACTAGAAGGACATCGTTGGGAGACTGGGGAGGAGGTCGTGAAAGGACCAGAGGCAAGGTCGCGGTAAAGGAAGACATGTCAACAGGGAACAACCGCTGCAACAGAGGCTGTTAAGTAAGGTCACCTCTACAGCTGTTAGATTGTCAGGGATCATTATCAAGCAAACAGCTCCCGTGCGAGTGCTTCAAACTCGTTACCCCGCAAGCGACTGAAAGGTATGAACAACTCATTTAGGGATAGCTTGAGCATGGTCGCAGGAATGGGGTGTGGAGAATCGATGTAGTATCTGCATATATACTTAGGCGTCAAGAGTGGCATCCTTTGTTGACACCGTACTTCCACTTTAAGTTTTCAGCGGGACACGACCAGACGCGTTTTCTGCATTAGATTACTGTGGTAAATGTGTAATGCTTACTGTGAATTTATATTGGACTCCCCTATAACTAGGCAGATCGCCACAGCATATTGTGATGTTCTTCCGGATCTTCGCCCTTTCAACTACTACACATTTCACACCAGTTTCACTCCTTCGCGTGTCATGACAAGGCTTTTCATGGTCATAACATGCGGAAATTTATCTGGGTTCATCTTTAGTTCCACTTTCCGCCAACCCTGCCTCTAGAAAAGTTAGGAGCAGAGCTGTGCATCTCTCTAGCTCCTTTAGCATAAGTTTCGTCTGGAATACGAGTAGTTGGGACTTATCTTCACTCTTATCTAGGAGAGGCCCACGTTAGGGAGCGCGATGAATGTATGGTAAGTCATCAACCGTTCAAAGTAATTTGGTAGAATCTCCTCTTGAAAATCCAATTTTTTTTTAAAAAAAAACCTAGTACTCACGCACCACGAGTCGGCCATATCATCAGACTCAACGTCGAAATCTGCGTCTACTAGCATAATTCTCACTAAAGATTCACCATCGAAGCTTGCATGGTTATGTAAAATACGAGGATCTGGATAGTAGTGGTTATACTACTCGGTTCTGCTGCTAGTTGCCCCCCAAAAAAAACCTTGTTCACTTTCCTTGGATGTCACCACCAACTCACATCAAAGGCGGCGTAGTGCAGACTCCTCGCTTTCCTCGGACCCGACTTCCTCCAAATAAAGATGGAGTGGTCGTTAAATATCGGTTCATCCTTTATTTTCCTCCTTTCCTACAATGTCTATCTGCCAAGGGTACCGACTTGTCCCGAGCTTTCACGCTGAAGTAGAGTATGACGGAGAATCCGAGGAATTCCTAGTCTGCCTTGACTTTGGGACTACAAACGTATTGAACAAAATAGATGAATTTCAGTTAATGGTTAGCACGTCCATTCATATTCTTTCAAGGGCGCACGAACGATCGAGAATGGACACACAGGGCATGGAAAATTCAACACCTTACCTCCAACTGTCCCATATTATTTTCAAGGGGCATCTTGAGAACACTTTAGGAAGTGATCTTCTCTTCAAATGCGTGCCAGTTCCCCAAGAAGAAAGGAGAGCCAGCATGGAGATCACTGAGACCTTCCTCCATCGTACAGTCCCATTCAAGCCTCCGACTTCTAAAAAACTGGAATTTTTCGGGATGCCTATGCAAAATGTTGCTATATTTGAGAGTGTACAAAAGTTTCCAAAGGGGCAAGTGCCTAAGACATCGCAAGTGTCTGAGCCAAGCATTGCCGACGACGTAGAACTCTGTGAAGACGTAGGAAAATCGCTGGAATGATTAAAAAGCCAAAAAGGAGACCGAGAATGAATAAGGAGGTGGGGAATGTGAAGATGGAATGGAATTGTGATGATGTGACGATGGGAAAGTTGAGGAAAGGATTCTGGTTTCTGCGGCCTCAGATCATCACCCAAGTATGGTCCGGGATATGTTGGAGTTGGGAACAGTGTTGGAAGAGTACGAAGAGGAACTGAGAGAAGAACTTCAGATATGATGAAATAATGGACATTGTATGCACTATTGCCGAAGCCATGCTGTTTTCGCAAGCTTCTTTGCTTTCTTCTGCTCTCTGAAACGGTCCTATTAGAGAGATAAAAATGAGAATAAGTAAACTAAATCCGGAAAAATGAATTACTAGATCTTTCTTGTTTGGTCTCTTCCGCTTCTTCCCAACGTCGTCTTCTTCGCCGGCCGCCTCGCCCTGACGATATCGTTGGTCTACCTCTTTTGACCAGGCATCTGTATCGAAATAAAACTCGCTCATCCGCTTCGCACGTTCATACTCGCTCATATGGCTTGGGTCTCTACCATCCAGCGCGGTGAACCTGCCAGTACGAGCATTGAACTTGGCAGCAAATGATGGAGCTGAGCCTGGTGCTCCTGGAACGGTGCTTTGGCCGAGAGTCGGGTCAAGATAGGCGAGTGATGGGTCGATGCCTTGAGCGAGAGCGGCTTGTTGAGCAGCAGTGTATTGAGACCCAGCAGTCGACGGTCCGGCTACAGGTTCTTCAGGTATTGAAGGGGCATCTGGTTGTTTCGCCTCGTTTTTATCCGGCTGTAGAGGGTTAGACCATGTGGTCTCGTTCGTAGACGCGTTGAAGAAGTAGTAGGCGTTGTATTGCGGGGACCAAATAGCTTGCCACGGATTTGGTTCGTTCTCAGTTTTTTCGTCTCCTTCCTTAGCATTTTCTGCCTTCTCTGAGGGTGCTGGAGATATAGATTTCTCTTTAGACTCAGAATCTGCCTTGGAAGACGATGGTTCTGGAGTCGGAGATCGGGACATGCTGGTAGAAGGAAGCCAAGAATACCGCCGAGCGCTTGGGCGAATCACACTTTGGTCTCGACCACAATGACCCTCCGAAGCCCCCTCTCCTCCTCTCCTTCCAGTCCAGCGAGTGGATCTTCTCCTCTGCCCTCGGCGATGCATCATCCAAGTCATACTCATTTTCATCCTACGACTGCCGCTGGCTACCGACCGAAGGTATATATGTTGATTTTAGTCCAGCCTCATCGTGTGCACTCAAATATTGTCTAGGTTTCCTTCAGTACCTTGGATAATCCGCAAGCCACCATGTTCTCAGTTACTCTGTCTGTTAAATCCAAGTCCTATAATGCCACCCGAGCCACTCGTGTTTACTTATGTGCGGCTTCACCTGATGAATCTGGTCGAGAAGCATTGGACTGGGCACTCGAAATGCTCGTACAAGATGGAGATGAACTCATCGTCTTCCGAGGTATTGACCAAGACATTTTGGACAAGGTCGACCATGACGTGCTTCGAGATGAAGCGAGAGACTTCATGAAGGAAATCCAGGGCAAGTCTGTTGAATACGATTCCGAAAGGCAATTGAGCATTGTGCTCGAATATGTACCTGGAAAGGTAACAGACACCTTAGATCGCTTGATTGCGCTCTATCGACCAGATAGTGTTGTGGTAGGAACAAGAGGGAAGCGGGTATGTCTTTCCCCGGGGAGTTCACACTAAAAACTCATTCTAATTAGGCATGGTCGAATCTTACCTCGATGGGTATGATTGGTGGCTATGGTGGTACCATGGGCTCTGTCTCCAAATATTGTCTTTCTCACTCTCCAGTACCTGTCATTGTTGTCCGACCGGAACGAAAGGTTCGGAAGGAAATTGAGAAGAGGAAAGCAGACCCTAAGCGAGGAAAGCATTTTGAAGAGTACGTGCTCTATTTATTAAACATTCTTGGCTCATATTTTTCCAGCTTCCATACTCCCCTCAACTCTCCCGCAAGGTTTAATCTACCTTCATCCGGTTCTAGCTCTCGGAGAGACACTGGTCCCGGGACGCCTGTTGGTTCCGTTCGTGCTCTTCCGGAACCTACTGCGGAATCGCCTACATCTGCATAGATATCGCAACTTCATGTTCTTCCTCGTGATGCTGTACCGTTTAGGAATCCGTTTGTGCTTAACCTTAATGTATCAGTATGTCTTGCTCTCGTCCCATCTGCTATATCCCTCTGCAGTCGAACGATTCTTTAAAGTAAAGAGCCACCCGTTGTGGATTTGGAGCACCCTCATCTCAAGTGATTATGCGGACTTGTGTCATCCTATTGGATGGCTTCATTCCCTGAAAGTAGCATGAACTCCGATGACCGACATACACGGGTTACAGTTTGAACCAAAAGTCCTGGGAAGACTTTACGAATGAATTGTCACATAACCACATGACTGTGACAGCTGATACATCTCTCCAAGTACCCCCATCAGCAGGTATTTCCTGCTGAATTCCGCGGACCACTCTATTATCATCTCGGACCAGCGCCGGTCTTCGGATTTGTTTCATGTTCCGCGCTGACTGAGCTACATCATCGGCTTATGTGAGCTCGACCGCTCCTCCCACCCAGAGTACTTAAAGCATCTAGTCCCTCTTGCGACCTTACTTGAACTATGTCCCTGAACGGATGGCATCCCGGCGAACGCGCGATTCGTCAACGTCTCGAGATCTCATCGGAAACACACTTTGCTTGGAAATGGATTGCAGCCGAGTTGCCAGACCAACATCGAATCTTCTACACGCATAACATCCATTTCCTACCACTTGTAACACTTGATCAGCTTGGTCGCCCCTGGGGATCCATCGTTGCTGGAGAAGATGGTCTACCTGGCTTCATCCATTCTACTGGAAGGTCGACTCTTGTTGTTCGTGCTAAGCTCTGGGAGGGCGATCCACTTCTCCAGAATCTGAATCATCGCACCTCTGAAAAAATTCTCGCGGCAGGCATTGGTGTCGAGTGGTCTACTCGGCGCCGGAACAAGCTCGCTGGTTATATTTCGGAAATCAAATCTGTAACTCATCCAGATAATATCATTGACTTTAGCATCGTTGTCAATGAAGCCATCGGGTATGTTCTCTCTCTCTCAAATTGTTCTTATTCTCACATATGCCCAGGAATTGCCCAAAATATATCACAGTTCGTTCACTCGAGCCATGCACACCTCATCCAAAGATCGAAAGCAGCTTTCCCACTCTAGCTTCCCATGAAAGTCTTTCAGAGGAAGCCATTGATATAATTACACATGCGGATACGGTGTTCTTTGGGACAACATACCATGCAAACTCTGAGGATGAGTCGCGATTCCCGTCTCATCTTGGCATGAATCAAAGAGGAGGACGCCCTGGATTCATTCGCGTGTCACCCACCGATCGTAAAACGGTTTATCTCCCTGACTTTTCTGGTGTGTTTTCTGTTTTCGTTCTACTTATATTCATATTAATTACCAACTCTAGGAAATCGTATTATGACGTCCCTCGGAAATGTAGAACATACCCCTCTCGCTTCACTCACCTTTGTATCATGGCAAACTGGGGACGTATTGTACATAACAGGAGCCGCTCGAAATCTTACTGGGGCCGCTGCGCGAGCAGTGATGCCTTTCCAGAATTGTTTTACAGAGGTCACAGTCACTGGATACACCCATGTCCGAGATGCTCTTCCGACACGCCAGAAGGAGAACTCGACAGCGGAAGCATCACCATACAGTCCTCCCATCCGATTTCTGGCCTCTGAACGTCCTCCACCCACTTCTTTAGGAGAGGATGGTACAAAGCTCAAAGCCAAGCTCACTCAGATGAAGATTCATTCTCCGTCTCTCATCACGTTCACTTGGACCATCCCCAGATCGATCCAAGTGAAAGCAGGTCAATCTGCTATCCTCGATTTCACAACCCTTCTTGGAGCTCAGGAATACCAACATATGAACAACGCCAAGCCGACGGCTGTTAACGACGATCGCATCCGTACATGGACCGTCTCTTCGTTCTCAGACGCTCAAATAGCTACCAACACTTTTGCATTAACTATGAGAGAGAAGGAAGGCGGTGTTGTTACTGGAGCTCTGTTCAACGTTGCCCGGCGGATTCAACAAATGGGAAAAAATGAACTACTGGAAGATTCAACACCTATCGGATTGGAGGCTGAGTTTGTTGGCATTGACGGGAGCTTTTTCTTACCTGAAGGCGGGGAAGAGAACACTCTAAAGTTGCTTTGGATTGCAGGGGGGATCGGAGTAACACCCTTTCTAGCCATGCTCAAGCAGCTGTCGACGGAGAAGAGAGCAGCTGATGTTCAGTTGATATTGACTACTCGAGAGCCTGAAGTCCTTCTCCGCCTGATACAGGACGCATATGTCGAGAGAGAGGACTTGAAGCTTCATGTCAGTGTGTTCTCTCGTTCCCAAGTGCCCAGCAAAGAATGGGGCTTTGAGGTGACGGTGCATAATGAAAGGATGGAAGCAGCGAAGGTTCTCGAAGCGTTTGACGTAACAGATTGGGAAGCTTTTGTTTGTGGCCCTTCTGAAATGGAGAAGGACGTCCTTCAGGCACTGACAGAGCGAGGAGCAGAAAAGGAGAAGATTCATCGAGAGGGATTTGCATATTGACACCCACGAAAGCGTGATCTGTACCATCACTACCTATTGAGGATTTGCAGAGATGACTTTAATTGACCTACCCGTATTTGAAACGTCTCATAAGGCTGCTAAGCGGGTGAGAAAAGACATCATTGATGAGGTGATAGAACAACGGGCATTGCCTGTAAAACAGTCCTTTCGTCGTCAACTAGCATCTTTTTCATCACTATTAACAGGATAAGGACACAAGGGCGTGACGACCTTGAAATAGAAGGAGTGTGCGCTTACCTTAGATTTTGAGACCGAAGTGCCTTCGCCCATCATGGCACCTCTTCGAGTTCGCGGCCCAAAAGGTGTCTCCACGATCAACGTCACCTTCGATTCAGACTCCTTCACAGTTCTTGACTTTCAGCAAGAAATTTATAAAGCAACAGATATTCCACCATCTCGACAATCCAGTTTGTATCGATGCTGACGAAGCTGGGGCAAGGTCGAGCTAACCGAATCGAGCAGTCAAATATGGCTATCCGCCTCAATCCATCCAGACATTGATCCCCGAACTTCCTCTCTCTAGCCTTGGTTTGAAACCTGGAGAGGTGAGTTGCTTTGAGAGGGTGTGGATAATTTGCGGCCAACAACTGTAGCAAATCATCGTTGCAGAAAATAGCAACCCTGTACCATCTTCGGTGCCTCCACCAAGTGTTTCTGCGCCTCAGACTCGCCCAACCCCGTCTCGTACAGTACCCTCGAAGTCATCCGGACCTGATGCCGTCGAAACAGATGGTGGTTTCTTAGTGCATCGGGTAAACCTCAAGTGATCATTGTTTCTTGTATCCTGGATTGATATTCAACATAGGTTGTCCCAGACGATAACTCCTGTCTCTTCTCATCTATCGCCCTTCTATTCGAGCAATCCATCTCACAAGCCCCAAAAATTCGCAAAATCGTCGCTGAAGGGATAAAAAACGACCCAGAGACTTATAATGCGGCAATCCTTGGGATGGATCCTTCCAAATATGTCGAGACTATCCTGAAACCCATGACTTGGGGTGGTTCCATCGAACTTGGTATCGTCGCCGCATATTACAACACGGAAATTGCGAGCTTGGATGTTGAGACAGGGCGGATAGACCATTACGAGCCTAAGCAAGGGACCGCATTGGGTGATATGAGATGCGTGCTTGTCTACAGCGGCATTCATTATGTAGGACTCACCATCATTCATTTAAGAGTACCTTGAACTGAGGATGCACTATATAGGATGCCGCTACGCTTGCCCCAATGGCAGACGCCCCAAATGAATGGCACCAGACGGTCTTCCCGATTGTATGCTTTTACTGTGCGAGAAAGTAAACATCCCTGCTCATCATGGTCTAGAAATCGGCTTCTGATTCTTCTGATCCAATTCTTGTTGCCGCTAAAAAGTTAGGGGACATATTGCGCGCCAAAAGAGCTTTCACAAACACGAGCACATTCCAGCTCAAATGTGAGACATGTGGGAAAGGTCTAACTGGAGAGAAGGAGGCTCAGGCCCATGCAAAAGAGACTGGACACACCGATTTTGACGAATATCGGTAGGGTTTGTGATTTTCAGCCTGAGAAAGCTCCTCGAGATTTCGGATTCAAAAATTGCATAGTAAAATGTTCGAACAATTATATATACTCAGTCGTCCTTGTCTTTCTTTTCATCATCGCTTCCCTCTTCCTTTGTTGTGATTGGCATAAAATTGATGATGCATCCCTGATACCACCCTTGCCACACTTCTTTTTCCAAGCTCTCCTCCAATGCCCGACATCGGCCCCGCCGAGGTTGGTGCCCAGGAAGGTCGACGGGTTTCATGTCTACAGTCACATCCGTCACTCCGTCTAACACCTTGATATCTTCGTATAGTAGGGACTTTACATTGCTATCCCAAGCCATCTTGAAGCCCTTCCCAGTGCGTGGAATGGTGTCTTCTGGTCGACGAAAATCAAGACGAGGTAGTGGAAAGCCGAGAGTTATTCTGGACCAAATGAATGCGTGAAGTATCCATTTATGTGTGACGAATCCGTGGTATATTGAGGCTGGATCCAGGCTGAGACACCTCAAATTGGCAAGGGGTGCTTGACGGGGCGACCAGCTCCAACTCCCACAGGCAATTCGAATTTCTGCAAACAGGCTCTCTCCTAAATAGAACGCACTGTACCCAAGATGCCGCATGTTCATCATTGTTAGGATTCGAACGAAGGACATAGTTGCGACCGTGCCATATACGGTGAGCTTGCCAAGTGAAGAACACTTGCTGCCGAGAACAGCCCAGGCTTTTGCTAATGGGTCTCCCATGGATAGTGTTGGAAACGTCAACCTAATGGCGTCGAAAGATTCGGTTTCTGATCCTTGAATATGGATGGCACACTCATGATGTGGTGTGAAACGAAGAAGAGTGGTCTTCAGCGTTTGACCGATTGATTCTGGCGTTCGGCCGTGGTGATCTCGCAGGAGTCTTATATCCAAGGCCATAGGACAAATGTCGGAGTCTGCAATTATATGCAGTTTTGCCGTAGAGAAGGTGAAAGATAGACTACGAATGTGCGCTTTCAGATGGTCTGCGCAGGATTCGAGGATTGAGGTATCCTTTCCTGTTTTACCATTAAAATATCCCATGACCTTTATGCTCCTAACGGAGGGAAGGGACACGTTTCTTAGAAATTCGAGGAGCTCCGCGAAAGCATCAAGCTCTACTGTTAGTCTAGTGAGAAAGGGGAAGGTAACGACCTCCGCAGCTGAGTTAACAAGCGGTGACATGTCATCTGTTGAGATGTGGAGCGTAGTGAGGTGTGAGAGCATGGCTAGAACTTGGACTTCTTCCACAGAGACATTGGACAAATGGATTCGTAGATCTGTTAGTTCCGTACAAAGCAGGACGGGCAAGGTATCAAGGAAGGTAAGTCCATTGTCAAGAGAAAGGTGAGTTATGCGTGACAAGGTGTTGTCAGCTCCTTCAGGAGGTACGAGCATATTCGGCAGAGCCTCAGAAATTTGAATTTCGTCTAACGCGACGTCGATCTCTCCTGGTGGAGGAAGAGATTCCAAAGTAAGAGATTCCAGGCGTGGAAAAAATGCGAGGTCCGATATAAGGAGATGGAGCTGTGGTAAATTGGCTTTGACATCAAGAACAACGATTTTGTCTTCATTGGCCTTGAGAATCTCTCTGAGATTGGCAAAGTCATGGTAGAGACAATGGGTACGAATGACAAGGCCTGCAGACTTTGATCGCTCCATCATGTAGAGTGTCCACATGGGGTAGGAGAGGGGAAGACTGGTCCAAAGGGTTGGGCATGCAAGTGCCGCACGTCCTGGTGGAAAGTAAGGCAGAGGAACTAAAATAGCGAACAACATCACAGACTCCATGGACCACAGACGTATGAAAAGTTTAGCCACGACCCGCTCAATTTTGAGCGAACAAGGTCGGCATTCAATTCCTTTGACGTTGTTGGGACGCAGAAAGAGAAAATAGATGCTAGGAGCTCTCCACTGAGGTTGTTCACGGGTGGAGACATGATAAAGGATATGCTTGTAAGTTGAGAGCCTGTAGCGGAAAACACCAGAGCCAGGGGATGGTAGTTATGAAACAAGCTGTGGTTAGGGCGAACGGGGTGACTCTTGTTGATCTGCCAGTTAAGAGAAAGGCAAGAGTCAGATGAATTGTGTAGTATGCGTAGCTTTCAAGTTAGCTATAGAGGGCGGCTGAAACAGATCATGAATCTGCGCGTGGACATGAAGGCGGGAGGACGGCGACAGTCTGGGACTCAGACTGCATCCGACTGTCACTTGCGATCTTAGAAGTCACCAGAACCTTCACGACATATTCATGTTTTAGCTCATATAACCGATGCGCTTGTAATCTCTGACTGCAATGGCCAGTGTTATTCGAGCACAGATTCCTCTTCTTCTTCGCGGCCGCCCCATCCCTCGCAGCGGCCCATGCAAACTACGATTCCTACAGCCACTTCTTCACCCTCGTTTGACTGAGAATGTACTTGTTCGGCATTATGCTACGCCTCCACCAAATTCGGGAGGCGGATTCCCAAGCTTCAATTTTTCGGGCCAGCAACGTCAAAACGGAGATGCTTTAAAAGAATTCGTTAGTGGCTGTTTTTTGAATACGCGTTCTTTTAAATAACTTTAACTGAAACGTCCTCTTCAGAGTGTTGACCTCACAGAAATGGCCAGAGAAGGAAAATTGGATCCAACTATCGGCAGAGATGAGGAAATTCGAAGAACTATTCAGAGTAAGTGTAATCATGCCGACAGTAATTCTCTATGTTAAACCCCTGCCAAAGTTCTCTCTCGTCGAACAAAGTCGAATCCAGTGCTCATTGGTCCTCCGGGCGTCGGTAAAACTGCCATTTTGGAAGGTCTTGCCAGCCGGATCGTATCCAAGGAAGTGCCTGAATCCCTTCAAAACAAACGCGTCCTTTCGATTGACCTCAGTGCAATCATGGCTGGCTCAGCCATGCGCGGACAGTTTGAGGAAAGGTTCAAGAGTTTATTGAAGGACATTGAAGCAGAAGCTGGAAATGTGATTTGCTTCATTGATGAAGTCCGTAAGTAGCAGCCTTCTCACTTTGTCGCTTGGCTTCACATTCGCTTTGTTAGATACTCTGTTCAATCTCGGCAAGGCTGAGGGAAGTATTGATGCTGGTCAGATTATTAAGCCAGCTCTCGCACGAGGTCTTCAGCTCGTAGGCGCGACGACGCCTGACGAATACAGAAAAACAATAGGCAAAGACGCCGCTCTTGAACGACGCTTCCAACCTGTGACCATCGAGGAACCAACGGTTGAAGCTACGATCAGTATTTTACGGGGTCTCAAGCCACGGTATGAAGTTCATCATGGTGTTGAAATATCTGACGGTGCACTGGGTGAGTTTTGAATACTTCATCGTCAATGAATGTCTAACACGTTTTTTTGGACTTTTAGTGACGGCAGGAGTCTATAGTTCACGCTATATATCAGAACGTTTTCTTCCAGACAAAGCTATTGATCTTGTCGACGAGGCTGCGTCGTCGTTGCGTCTTGCCCAGGAAAGCAAACCGGACGAGCTGGAAGAATTGGAGCGACAAATCATTACTCTCCAAATTGAGCTCGAGTCTCTCAAGAAAGAAGGGGACGTTTTCAGTGTTGAGAGAAAGAAACAGGTAGAGGCAGAGCTAAAGAAAACTAGAGATGAGGCATCGGAAATGACGAGGATCTGGCAGTCAGGTAAAGCTGGTCCCTCCGTTCCTTGATTTGCACTCCTAACCACTTCTTAATAGAACGTGCACGACTCAATCGTATCAAGGATTTGAAACTCCGACTCGAAGAGGCAAAGCACGAGCTGGAGGTAGCACAAAGAGATGGACAGTACGAGTTAGCAAGCCGGCTGAGATTCTCGACCATCCCCGATCTCGAGCGGGCTCTCCCAGCAGAAGAGGATGCATCCCAAGACGAAGCGAGACCGCTTCCAATGCTCCACGAAAGAGTCACCTCTGACGACATTGCTCGTGTTGTTGCAAAATCAACCGGCATACCAGTGCAAAACCTTTTGAAAGGAGAGCGGGACAAATTGGTTCACGTGAGTTACCACTCTTCAAACGAAGTTTCGGATACTTATTTCTTTTTTTATAGATGGAAGATACGCTTAGGCAACGCGTCATTGGTCAAGACCATGTTCTTAGTGCCGTTAGCGATGCTGTTCGTATCTCTCGAGCAGGCCTACAGGCACCTACACGACCTGTTGCGTCCTTCCTTTTCCTTGGGCCAACTGGGGTTGGCAAAACAGAGCTTTGCAAAGCACTTGCTGGGTTCTTATTTAATGATGAGAAACGGGGGCTTATTAACATCAATATGTCGGAATATCATGATCGTCGTAAGTCCTTCACTCGTCTTACAATGAAATGGGTACTAATTCGTTTGCAGATACTATTAGTCGCCTGATTGGTGCAGCCCCGGGATATGTATATTATTTCATCAAGCTGGTCTAGGGGGGTTACTGACGAGCCGTTTAGGTTGGATTTGAAGAAGGAGGTCAGCTTACTGAAGCCGTTCGGAGAAAGCCTTACGCAGTGATTTTGCTGGACGAACTCGAAAAAGCACACAAGGTATGCTTACCCGTCTTTTTCATTCTCTTGCACTGACCAGTATGCCAGGACGTTGCGATGATTTTGCTTCAAATACTCGATGAAGGAAGTGTGACAGACAGTCAAGGACGCAAAGTGGACTTTAAAGTACGTTTGGACCAATATTTTGAACCAAGGAAATCCAACCATAAATTTGTAGAACACGATAATATGCCTCACCAGCAACATTGGCTCCGACATTCTCGCTCATACATCTGCAACTAACGAGGATGGCCAGGTTACGAAAGAAGCCCAAGACGAAGTTCTTGAACGAACCTCAGAATATTTCCCTCCCGAGCTACTCAATCGACTTGACACAACGCTCGTCTTCAACAAACTCTCTCGCCAGTCAATCCTCAAGGTAGTTGATCTCCGTCTTAATGACGTAGGCGAACGGCTTCGGAGTAGACGAATCACGATCGATGTCGACGAGGCAGCTAAAAATTGGTTGGCAGAAAAAGGGTATTCAGAGCTCTATGGGGCAAGAGCCATTGCGAGGGTCGTCAGGTCAGATGTACTCTTCCCGCTTGCGCAGAAGCTATTAAGAGGCACGATCCGGTGGGTTTCCGTCTTTCTCCCTCCAAAAGGGAGCAGAATACTGACACTCTGATTCAGAGACGGTGATTCTGTAAAGATTACCGTTGACAACGAATTGAACACGCTTGTCATCCAAGATAATCATGAGCCGGACGCTTCTCAGGCACAAGAACGGCCGTTGGTGAAGGCTGAGGAAAACTAAAACATTTTTTGTTGCTTAATGTAAATCTAGTAGCTCGACTAATCGTTGTACGTAGACAAGGGAAAGATACTCTCAACTCAATCGCTTCAAAGATCAAAGGGTGTTCTCGTCAATTTCAAGGACGAGCGGGCAATGATCTGAGATACCCCATATTTCGTCTCTAATCTCGCACTAAAAATGAAGTCCGTCGCTGTTAGTTTGAGTTATAGGGGAAGATAAGGTTGGCGTACCATCTTAACCGATTCCTTAAGGCGTTCGCTAAGGACAACTGCAAATTGGAATGAGGGTGAATGTCCAGATAGGAAAGGAGAGAAAGGGCGAACACATGTCAAGTCTCCAGCCAAGTCCTTTTTGTCTAGCGTTGAAACGGTAGCTGAAGTAGGTGTAGTGTCGCGTGTCAGGATGACGGTCTCTCCAGACATCCACGAACTTTCCGCTGCCATCGGGCGCGTCCTCCGGTGGGTTTCAAGATATTTTTATATGACGTTGTTTCAGCTTCAGTGTAACCGGGGCCTTTGTTCCAGTTTTGTTTGGGGTTGGCTAAATCTATGGTGCGACCATTTGAGTCAGTTACATACATGTACCGTGGCATCATACCTATTGCCGTAGGTGCGACATTCAAGTCTCTGACGATATTCTGAATTGGAATACTGACAAAACCGAAGTAAATCTGCAACGTACCCGCACCAAATAACTGGTTTTTTCTTATCCAGCTCACGAATGTAAGGTTCGAAATGTTCTTGCCATTGCTTCTTCTTGTCTAAAGTCTTCAATCCTTGTCCAGCGTTCACAACGTAGGTTCCAACTGATGTACGCATGCTCAAACTCGAGTGTGATTATCCGACCTTTGACAGTCTCTGGATTGGGATGCCCCAGGAAGGGTCTTCGAACAGAAAGAGGCCTTCTTGGAAAAGATTCCACAACG
This sequence comes from Flagelloscypha sp. PMI_526, assembly GCA_021399455.1. Taxonomy (NCBI): domain Eukaryota; kingdom Fungi; phylum Basidiomycota; class Agaricomycetes; order Agaricales; family Niaceae; genus Flagelloscypha; species Flagelloscypha sp. PMI_526. The sequence continues at coordinate 782 of JAJTUO010000351.1, read as the reverse complement.
CCATGCGTATCTGTGCAAGAGATGGACCAGTAGCGGTAAGGGTAGAGAGCAGATATGGCTGGTTCCAAGGCGCGTCGTTTACCTTGAAAAAGTTATAGACGCGTAACCTACATAAATGAAGCAGCTGAAAGGACTTTTTGTTTCGCTTAGACGAGGATGTCGGCGTTTTCTGCTTAGAATACGCCTTAAAGCCCCGCTTGTGCGCGGGAGCCCAGCACAGATGTTGTAGGCAGAGATGCGCAAACTTCCCGGAGACCTCTCCGGGGAAGATATATTTGCGGGGGTGTCTTGTTCGTTGGCTGTCCATTAGCAGAAAAACCAGGAGCAGTGTCTGCTGGGTGTCCCCCCTCTGACTCAGCCTGCTGCGACTCGGTTAGGTCTGTCTTGAGTTTTTTGCTGGATGAAGCCTCAGCAAAATCTTCATCTTCAACCTTGCGTTTGGAAGCACGTCTAGGAGGCATGACCGAAGTAGAAAGACGGGATCGTAAAGAAAGCTGCACGAGTGCAGGACGCAACAATCTAAGCAGCATTAGATAGCTTCCGCGTTGCTACATCATACTCATTCATGTATCTTACCAACTATTAACGGTTTATGAGGGTTGGTTTTTAGTTAACACACATATTCGTGGATCTTCTGGAGTTGAGTGTAGCCTTAGCCTGGATAGGCGGTGAGAGAGCGGCTTGCACGTGACAAAGAGTGACACTTGTAGGTCCCTATGTACAAATTTTCAAGTCCGCTTTAGGATGTTGAATTCTTGCTTCCCCCACCACCTTGCTACGGC
>JAJTUO010000350.1:0-15461 GCA_021399455.1 Flagelloscypha sp. PMI_526 | reverse complement strand
AAAATGCCTGAAGAGCTTGAGAAGTCACTCTATGGCCGACAACAGGTCAAGACTCCCTCTAAGACGAGGGTTTCAACCACAGCTAGAGCGTTACACTCCTAGAGAGGCTAAGAGCTATCTCTGTAGGGGAGTCATGAGCGGAAGTGACAAGCGCTTCTTTACTCTGTCCCACCATCTTCCGATAATATGTATTCGATCTGTTTCCATCGTGTTGGCGTATCAAACGTCTCTCTTTTCGCACGCCCATGTCCAAACGCCAGTATCCTTACGCACAAGCTTAGCTCGCGCTCGCAAGCCAGGCAGATAGCCCAGACGGTCCCCCTTGAAATATGGCTTTACATGCTCAGTTTATATGACGACCAAGACCTATCCCGGATGAGATACCTGAATTCCATCTTTTCAGTCTTAATTTCACGAGGAAATATGGAAAGGTTAGAATTGACCATGGCGTAGTAGCTTGGCATTGAAATCCTTGCTTGAACGTTTGAGGTGAGTCGAGGCTCCTTTTCACTTCCCGGGGTGGAATAGACTGAACACATTTTGAAACCGCAGAACGCCGTATGCAGGAAACCGAGTGCATACACTTTCCATTCGAACGGATGCACAAATTAGTTTGATTTATTCAGGCGAATTTCCGGAATACCCCACTTCCCCCCTTCAACCACCTACTGTGGATAGTCAGATAGCTGCTGCTGAGACACCTCAAGCTCAAGAGCTAGCCAAGGACATTGATAAGGCCGTTAAAACCTTCACAAATCTTCGTTCTTTGACTATTTCTTTTGGTCCTACATGTGGATTATACATGAAGACGTTGTGGCGACGAGCTTCACCTACTCTCACCACCTGGAACTTCTCATGTCTGCGTACGACGCCCGACACATTCTCGACATACCAGAAACCACTTTCTTCCCCCGCCTCGAATCCTTTTCCATCCACTTTCTGCCATACCGCCCTGAACTCGTCAGAAAAGACGAACTTCTCGACACTGCAGGTTACGTTCGCGTATTCGAACGCCTTCAAGCCGCCCTGCCTCTCAAGCTCACTGCGCTCTCTTTGCACCGCTTTTGGGCCACTGCGCGCGTCCTTCTTCGACCCGAGAATTTTCCATCTCTTGCGTAAACTTCACTGTAGCGAAGGTGAAAATATTCGTGGGTGGCACCCTTGGAAACACCTGGTCTTCCTACGCTCTCGCAGTTTTATCACTTCGCATAGTGAGACGCTTTGAGCATGTCATTTACGAGGAGCGGCCAACCAGTACGAAATAAAGGCATCCTCTTTTACGGTTGAGATTCCCGTGAAAGCGCTCAAGTATCTCGAGCTCGACATGTCGCTGTTTGTGAAACATCGAGACTTGATTCTTGCCCAGTGAGAAGTGTTGGATGCTTCGACGGTTGAGGTTGAACGGGTCGGAAGGGCTTTCTGCACCGGAACGGACGAACTTGTGCGTGCGCTGTCACAGGCGGCAGGGACGTTGAGAGAATTGGAATTGCCGATTCATACCCTGAGGACGAGAACTTTGGCAATGATTGCAACAACTTGCACGAGTTTGTCGGTTTTGAGAGTGTGGTGTATCACTCGTCATGACCAGCCTCTGCTTCAGGGCTTAGGGGAGGGCACACTTTCGTCAGCTTCATCCGACGTCTGGAAGAGGGGTTGAGTTTGAGGGCTTAGCGGAGAATAGGAGGAAGCTCGAAAGTCGGGTGGGCAGTGGAAAGGGAGAAGATGTGTTGATGGAGGCGTTGAGGCAGTCGGCGGTAATTAAGGTCTAGACTTGAATTACATTTACTTTATTGGTTATTTAATTGATTTATCTAAGGGTGTGCTCTTGGTTTGAAAGCCTTCGGACCGCGGCAAGGTGGCACACCATCCCGAAGGTGGGGGGTGCCCCGATCTTCGTCGTGGTAGAGCATACGAGTGCCTGCAATGATATCAGCATATGAAAAGAAGAGTAGTGAGGATAAAGACATACAGCGAGAAGATGGGGCCGTAAGCGGGTTGGTATTGAGATATGTACCTGTCGTGTTAGCCACAGTCATCGAGTCTTGTCTTAGAGCTTAAAGGGCATCGCAGATCAGATCTCTCAGAGGGGCCAGACACGACGAGGAAGGCGGTCAGCTTATATCACAACCCAAGGTTAAGTAAGGATAAGGATCGTGGAAGTCGATGAACAGAGGGACCAAGTGAAGATGTGTTGGGGGGTCTACGCCATGGGGGACTGAGAGTGTCGGACAGAGCAAACGATGATCGACCTTGAGTCGAGTTAAGTTGAAGAACACGTGCTGTATGGACCAAAACGAATCGCGCCCATTCCTATTGGGGCCAGGAGACGAGACGAGAGACGGATGTGGCGCATAAGTGTTGGTGTGCAGCCTTCTAGTCGTTCACCTCAGGCGCAGGGACTGACTGGCCGTATTGGACTTAGACGGCTCCGCGCATCTCAACGAGAGAGACCGAGACCAAAGAGACCAGAGCCGGGGGAGGAGTGGTGGTGGAGGGGGAAGGGAAGAGAGCTGTGGTAGAAAGACGCTGAGTTGGGCGCGCGCTTTATAGGGATTTCATTTCGGCGATTGATCGGCGACTGTCACTGCCTCTCTTTCGACAACTGTCACCACAGCTGCTCTGCTTTTTCTTTCACTTGCTACAGCTGCTCTACCAAGAAGACGCGTCGACGCGTCGCGGTTCCTTTTCGTTCTCGTCTAACAATGCACCGACGATCACCGGCTCCGGGCATCCACGCAGATCCGAATGGCCACCAAACCCTTGCCCGGAGCTTGTGTTTGAATATGTCTGGAAGTTCAAAAGTCCTGGCTTCTTCCGGCTATTCTCCCTCTCACCAGCATTCTCGCATAAAAACTAGAAGAGTGCTTTCGAGAGTTGTATTCCTTCTCCGACGGCTACTTGCTTTGGTCAAGTACATCCTCTTCTCGCTCCGACTCCGAATGATCAACAAATCGGCACTTGCTGCGAGCTTTTGTTTTGGAGTCGTTACCATGGCCGTTCTACGTCTCAGAGCGCATTCCAGGAAGACTTTCGTTCATATGAACGTAGAAAAGTCGCCGAAAGTTCTGGTTGGGAAGGACAAGGAGAAAGTTTCATTGACGGGATTGGTGGAGAAAGAATGTCCAGCCGTGTTTAGCAAATTTAATCCCGTGTGGTGGGTAAGTAGTTTATCCTGGTCATTTGTTGGGCTATTTCTGAGGTTTTCGTGAAGTTACCCAAGTGGGTTGTCTTGCTTCTGACAAAAACACTGAATTAAATTTTTGGGGGAATATTAGCGGACATCTTCAAGTACGAATTAACCTTAATCCCCTACTTTCGTCGCTCTAATGGTCCATTTTATAGACTATGTATTGTGTCGCTGGAAACTTCAAGCAAATCGACAAAGTCACTTACGATAGGTGAATTTACTTTTTCCATTCCTTCGATGATATCTTTGACCTTTGTTCTGCAGAGTATACTTACGAACACTAGACGGTGGAACACTGTACGTCCATCTCTCATTCCCCAGAATTTGTGGTACTCAATTGATTGGATGTAGCGGATTAGATTTCGCACCCTTAGACTGGGCTTCCAGAGATGATGAGACTCCCATTGTAGTAATGAGCCATGGGCTTACCGGAGGTTCGTGAGGGCCCCTAATGCGCTAGCTATGTTTGCTCATATTCGAGAGAAGGCAGCCACGAAGCTTATGTGAGAGCGGTAGCCACACCTGTGATTGCACCTGTTGAAAAAGGTGGTCTTGGATATCGAGCTGTTGTTGTTAACTTCAGGGGATGTGAGTACATTAACTGTATCAATGTCATCGATTCTCATTTTCGTAGGTGCTGGCGTTCCAATAACTAGGTTAGGCATAATAATGGTTGTGCTACTCATGCTCACGTTTCTTCTATCAAGTGGAATGCTATACTCAGCCGGACACACCGATGACCTTCGGTTGGCATTAATATACATTCAGAACCGGTTTCCGAAAGCACCATTAATGGGGATTGGATTCTCGCTGGGTGCGAATATTATGTCGAGGTATGTGGCAGAGGAAGGGACTGCAAGTCGGTTGAGGTCTGGGTGTGCTGTTGGTTGTGTAAGTTCCATGTTCTTCAATTATAGTTGTCATTTATCGGAATATAGCCATGGAACCTTTCTGCGAATAATCAAGGGTGAGTTCGTCTTCTTCGTCTTATTGCACCATGCTAACCTGTAACACCAAAAAGGCTGAAAAGCTCTTGGATTGGCAACAATCTCTATTCGAAAGCTATGGGCAAGAACCTTCAAAAACTTGCCAAGCGGCACTACAAGTCCCTTCTCCGGCATGCGAATCCTGTTGTCATTGAAGCGTGCGAGAAGGTCGTGGCGTTGAAGGATCCGACAATTGAGGAATTTGACGACATCCTGACTGTAGTAGCTGGTGGACCTGCGCCAAGATGGCCCTATGCTACTGCAGAGGATTACTACCAGGATAATTCGGCTTCAAAGCTTCTTGGGCAGATTAGGTTTGTTTTATTCCATCGCTCTTTTCAGGTTCTGAACAATGAATCTGTAGGGTGCCTTTCCTTGGGCTCAATGCTGCGGATGATCCTATTGTGAGAGACCTCAGCATCGTTAACTGCGAGAATCCATGGACAATTATGGCTATGACGCCTGGTGGCGGCCACCTTGGATGGTTTGAAGCACCCTTGGCGTCCAACCCGAAGCAGCCGAGCCGTTGGTTTACGAAACCAATATTGGAGTGGTTCAAAGTAATGAGTCATACATTGTCAGAGGGCAACGTGGCTGGGAAGATAGTTGAAGATGAGGAAGGATGGTTACGGGATGCGGAGAGACCTGGGATTGCGGTGAGAGAGCTGGAGGATCATGCTGGGCTGGTCTCTGAGGACAAGGAGGACCCAAAATTGCGAGTGACCCAGGGGTTATAATGTTTTCTTTAACCAATATATATATTATATAGTCGTTGGTATAATAGGCTTGAGTTCCGAGTAAAAAAGGAAATCATTCCCATCAGCCCTGGCTTGTGGTTCTGAAATGCAGCCGAAGAACTTGTCTTCTCTGTTTACTTCCACAACTCAACCGCCGGGTTGATCTGTTTCGTTTGACTATGCTCTGGTAGAGCGACTTGTGGATGCATGGACGTCCCTTTAGAATCCCCAACTACCCCTCGTCGCCCGTTGCCAGTACCGCAGAGCACGCCTGTGACCACTCACTTCCCACAACACCATCCCACACCCTCCAGACTTGAACGGCTGGGCCGGACGTTGTCAACGCTTATTTCTCCTTCTCACTCTGCAAGTTCGTCTATATCTTATTCGGCTGTCTCTGCCGAGGAAGAAGATATGGCATCAAGCGCAGTAGCCCAGAGTCCTAGACTGGTTACAAATGCAGACAAGGGAGCTCGAAGGAGAAGTTGGGGTCAGCAGCAGTCTCAAATGCAATGGGATCCACTTCAGGCCCATATGCAGCATCAGTCTGAAGATCCATTTGCAGAAGACTACGTGCCATCAAGCTATCGCCAAGAGTTTGCTGCTTCCTCCATTTCGAACGACGATTCGGAGTCTCTACGCCATATTACCAACCCGTCTCAAGCCAATTTGGACCCTGAAAACCCATTAACCCCGAATGCTAGGCGGAGAACATTGCGCTACTCGGTCTCACCGTCTCCACTCAAGAAGACCGGTACAGTGCTTACAACCATGGGCAGGAATTTGCGACGAGTGTCTCTGCGTGTAGTTAATCTACACAATGACCCTTCAGCTTATTCAGCCATGCACGGAGATGACGATGACGACGATGACGCGCCAGACATGTCTTGGGCAGCAAACAACCAGACTCAAGGTCCCCTTCGTGGTAGAACACTTGGTTTCCTAGGTCCCCACAATCCCTTAAGACTCTTCCTCTACCATCTCATCCATAATCAGTGGACAGAGCTCATCGTTCTCCTTGCTATCATCCTCAACGCAACCGTCCTCACCATCCAAGCAGCTAGGTCGGTCACACTAGATGAGGTGCAAGCCGTATCCGCACCTAAGCCTCCCGGAGAACGAGGTTACTTCCACACTTGGGAAGATTGGGTTATATTTGTCCTTTTTGTGGGCTACACTATCGAAGCATTGGCCCGAATCTCTATCACCGGATTTTTGTTAGATCCTGAAATCCCCATTTCTGCTCTCTTTGCCTCTCCCTTCCGCACACAGCCTGCCCTTCCACCTGGCACTTCGTCCGGGTCTGCTCTTGCACCGACTGGCCCTGGCAGTGTCGGTATCACCGGTGGTCGTCGTAAAACTATCGTATCTGTTCATGCTCCGAGGCAAAGTGTTATGCCTGGCATTGAACCGCCTCGTCTCAGCCGACGAGAAGCCTCAGATTCTAGTTCTTACCTCGAATGGACTTCTCCAAACCGTCCAGGTGTACAGCCTGATGGAGGTCTCTCCCCCGCCAAAGGCCCTTTGACGAGAGGATTATCACTAGGGGCGAGGATGGAGACGCTTGCAAGGAACGTGAAGGAGCCATTTGCATTGAAGACAGCATCATCATCGGACTCTGCTGTATCTGGAGACAATTCAGAAGTATTGGATGAGAAAACTGGAGTTGGACAAGCGAGTACAGGTGTCGGTCATTCGCGGTTTCAGTCGAATGGCGCTGGCGCATATCCACCTACATCATCCGAGAAACCGGGTGTCCCTCAGGCGAAGAAACAGGGTCCGTTACGGCTCCCTTTCGCGCTATCTCTTGCACAAGCTCAGTCTAAGACGGAGCGCAACGTACCATATCTTCGACAAAGCTGGGGAAGGATCGATCTGGTTGCCATCATTGGATTCTGGACGACTTTTGCCTTGAGTGTTTTGGGTTTAGAGCGAGGAAACGGGTTGCATATCGGCGTCTTTCGAGCAATGAGTGTGCTGAGATGTGGACGGCTTCTTGGCATTACTTCTGGTACCACTACTATCATGCATTCGCTCAAGACGGCACGACCACTTTTGGCCAGCGTTGCTTACTTTGTGGTGTTTGCAATGATCTTGTTTTCGTAAGTCTTTTCAATTCATACATCACCAGACCCTTATCTTTTATAAGCATCATCGGCATTCAAACCTTCTCTGGCTCCCTACGTCGCGCATGTTACCTTCAACCTACTCTAGGTGAACCTGAACTCCTCGTCGGCTCAGACGACTCTCCCCAGACCTGCGGTGGCCATATCAATTCGACTACCCTCCAGATTTCCGGCTATCTCAGCCTTTCCAACCAGACCATTTCAGATGGCAAAGGGTATATCTGCCCATTGGGCCAGATTTGTAAGGAGAGGGAGAATCCGTTAAATAACATTGAGAGTTTCGATACAATTTATTTTGCGGCTTTGCAAGTTATTATTATTGCAAGTGCCAATGGAGTGAGTTTTTCTCCCCCTTAATCTAAGAATTTGAGCTCATCTGCTTGGAATTATAGTGGACACCATTGATGTATACGATGATGGACTCAGAGTTTTTCGTCTCTGCTTTCTTCTTCATCATTGCGGTTATTGTGCTCAATTTTTGGTTGATCAATTTGTTCGTTGCTGTTATTACGAATACCTTTGGACTCATCCGGTACGCTGTTTTTCTTGTCCTGTTCACTACCCGACCCATAACAATACATTCACAGGAGTGAGACCAAAAAATCTGCATTCGGAGCAGAGAACCTCAAGGTTCTCGAAAATGACGACGAAGACGACGACAATGCCATTCATAATGCCACAGATCGATCCTCCCTCCATCGCCGTGGATCTGTGCGAAATAAGAATCCCCTTCAGACTGTCATGAAGTATTCAGAATGGTTTTGGGTCATGTTAGCGATGGCAAGTCTAGGACTCCAAGCATCAAGAGATGTGGATGTGAGCGAGACACACGAGACGATTATGTTCTGGGGCGAATTGGTGATTACTGCTGCCTTTGACGTTGAAATTATCTTGCGGTTCGTTTTTTAGCTCTCTTCTCTCTCTATTTGCTAAAAAAACTTTTTTCTTTTGGGTAGGTTTGGAGCAAGCCTTCCAGAATGGCGGCCTTGGTTCAAGCAAGGGAAGAATTTGCTGGACCTTGCACTCTGCATTGGAACGTCTGTGATACAGATTCCTGTGATACGGAATTCAGATGTGTACCCTTGGTTCACGGCACTCCAGCTGATTCGGTTTTATCGCGTTATTTTGGTTGTGCCAAGGATGAAGCCTTTGCTGGTCAGTTCTCTCAATCCCATAACCCATTCATTTCTTTTGGTTGACATTTATGTTTTAGCTTGCTGTGTTTGGAAATGTATATGGTCTCATCAACATGACGCTGTTCCTTTTGCTCGTCAATTATCTTGCTGCACTTGTCGGAGTTCAACTCTTGCGAGGTGATATCGGAGGGGATGAGACGATTAATTTTGGACAGCTATTCAATGCTTTCCTCGGTGTTTACCAGGTAACCACGACCAACCTCTTACCGTTTTAGAAGCTAATGTGAGCGGGTTCCCAGGTATTCTCGTCTGAGAATTGGACCTCAGTTTTGTACGGTGCGACTGGTGCAGAACTAGAGCTTGGCCAAGTCGTTATCGTGGCCATTTACGTGACTGCTTGGATGTTGTTTTCCAACTGTTTGTCTGGCCCATCACTCGACAGTGTTGTTTTCGCTGATCTTCACAATCCTAGTTATCGTCTTGCAAATGTTTATTGCCGTTATTAACGAGAACTTTGACATTGCCGAGGAAGCCAAACGATCTAAACAAGCTCAGTCATTCTGGGCTCAACAATCTCAGGGACAAAGGTCCAGTGCAGGGTGGCTCCGAAAACTTAACCCCTACCGGTGGGTACAAGCGAATCCAGTCACCGTCCAAGTGCCAAATATGCCTGCCAATCTCGTCCTTCCCATGAAGAAGACGCTCGTACAAGATCTATATCAGGACACCGTTACTGGGCGTAAGGATGGGCCTAGTAGGAGCACAACTCCGATGCCGGGAAGTTTGACGACGTTCCCCACAATGACCTCTGGTTTGGGGTTGGAAAGGCAAACGGGGAGCGCTCTGAAAGGGAAACATTTTAGGGATCGGAGCTTGACGATGATGCAGAGGTTATTTGCGACAACGGAAGGGAGATCTGATGATGTGCCACTTGCTACGTTGGGTACCGGTGCGAGAGGAAAGCGGGATTCAATGGTGGACGAAAATTTAGACGATGAAACTGAGAGGCATTTGTGAGTTATTTGTTTTAGGCGTTCAAGTGTTCTATTCTAATCGCGTCTCGGGATAGGGAAATTCTAGATGCTGTAAACGCGAACCAGGGAGGTGTGCTACCTGAAGACCTCGCGGATAACATCATCGAGCGAAGGGCGCAAAAAGCCGATTTCATCCGTGACCATCCCACGTATGACAAGACCTTCTGGATCTTTTCACAAAAGGATCCTGTTCGTCGGTTTTGTCAACTTTTTGTTGAGCCTGCTGGCGGAGAGCGGATTTTTGGTCAACGTCCGAATCCGTACTGCCATAGTGGGCTGGCACTCTTTCTACTCTGCGCCGTCATTGCCGGCATCGTCGTCGAATCCATTGCCACTCCAGACTACCGCCGTCGGTTCTATCGAGATCATGGGTTTCTTCGAGGAACCTGGTTCGATACTGCCGAAGTGGCATTGGGCATTGTTCTTCTCCTTGAATTTATCATCAAGATCTTCGCCGATGGATTCGTTTTCACGCCTAACGCATATCTTAAGAGTATATGGAACGTCATCGACTTTGGGATTTTGGTCGGGCTGATCGTCAACGTCTCAACGGGCCTCATTTTCGTGGGTGGTATCAGCCGGTTGACACGGTCACTCAAAGCCCTCCGTGCCCTTCGAGTCATCACACTCATTGAGAGAATGCGCAAGACGTTCCAGGATTTGATCATATCGGGTGCTGGGCGTATCTTCGACGCCGCCATCCTTGCCATCCTATATATGATTCCCTATGCTGTTTGGGGTCTCAACATCTTCGCCGGTAAGATGAACGAGTGCAATGATTCAAATGCAACCGGCATTGCAGATTGTACGAACGAGTACACGACGACAGTTGTCGGAGATTCCTTCGGCTATCTCGTTCCTCGAGCTTGGGATTACCCGGCCCCCTCGACTAAGTTCTCTTTCGACGATTTCAAGAGCTCTCTCCTTATCCTTTTTGAGATTGTCTCTTTGGAAGGGTGGATTGATGTTATGGGCATTGCAACCAGTGTGACTGGTCGAGGTCTTCAACCTCAAACGAACGCGAACCAAGCCAATGCAATTTTCTTTTTACTCTATCATCTTCTTGGTGGTGTTGTGATTTTGACACTTTTCATTTCGTGAGTTTTGCCTTTGTCGTTACACAAGATCATCACTCTGACAATTTTTAAGTATCATCATTGGCAACTTCTCATCCAAGACTGGTTCAGCCTTCTTGACCAAAGCTCAGCGGGAGTGGATCGATTTACAGAAGCTTTTTCGTCGACAGCGGCCATCTAAACGTCCACAAACTGTTCCCACCTTCCCCTTCCGCAAATGGTGCTTCGAGAGAGCGACCCAAAAGCGAGGATGGTGGTGGCGAACTATGTCACTCATTTTTATCCTTCATATTATCGCGTTAATGTGAGTACTTTTGGTGGTCTTTTGTTCAGTTATTTGACTCATTTCATTCAGGTCTCAGACTTTCACCACGATCACTGTTATCAATGAAGCCAGAAGTAAGGAAGATTTCCCTTCCATTATCAGTGTGCTCATCTACTCCATAGATTCTATCTTCCTTGCCATCAGCGCAATTTATTCTCTTGATGCCATCGTTCGATTCATTGGCCTTGGGTTTACGAGCTTTAAGGCGGACGGTTGGAATCTCTTCGATGTTTTCGTGGCTGGTGGCAGTCTCCTCACTACCATTGTTGTTCGAAGTGGTGCACAGGGATATTTGGTGACCCAACTACAAAAGCTTTTCCTTGTGGCTATCGCCTTCAAACTTGTACAAAGGACCAACAACTTGAACAAGCTATTTAAAACTGCAGTGTTTGTAGTTATTTGTTTTTTTGGCTCAGCTGTGTGGCTCATAGAACGTTCGACAGTGCCAGCCTTTCGTCTCTACTATCCCTACTCGCTCTTTGGCTAATCCTTTTCGTCTTTTTTGCAATCATGTTTTTGGAGGTCTTTGGTCTCACCAAGTGGGGTTCCGGGGAGAACCACAACCAAAACTATTCTTCCATGGGTGCATCACTTGTCATGTTAGCCTTCATGAGCACAGGGTATGTAGCGCTCCTTTCTTATTATTTATCTTGTTCTCAATGTCCACAGGGAAGGATGGAATCAGTACATGCATGATTAGTACGCTTTTGCCTAACCTTACTAAAATTATGTGGAGGCTGACACACCAGTTAGTGCTATCGAATACCCGAGGTGTACCAATAGTGGACCATCGAATTCCGTCTCTGATTGCGGTAGCGTGGTTTGGGCCTTCGCCTTATTTATCTTGTGGAATGTCTTGAGCATGGTAAAACCCTTGACGTCGATTAATCTCTCCAAACTAATCTTTTGTCAGTACATCTTCGTGAACATGTTTACTGGTGTGGTCGTAGAAAATTTCTCTTACGTTTTCCAAACCTCGGGTGTTCGTTCCATCTCGCGAGAAGAAATGCGAGCATTCAAGAAGGTCTGGGCCACATACGCCAATCCCAAGACTGGCTACCTTGAACGGCAGCACTTTGTTCCCTTTTTCTCGGTAGGTAAACCTTACATAAGTCTGATGTTTCGTGCTGACGTGTTGACAGAAATTGACTGGCGTCTTCGAAGTGAAGATTTATCCTAACGAGTTCCAAGTGCCAAATATTTTGCGTGCCTGTCAGGGAGCGCCGCAGTACGGACACACTTGGATGGTCGATGGAATTGACATGCACAAACTATCTCATGTGACACGTACGATTGACTATAAAGCTATTCGACGTCGGCGTGCGGTTTACGAAAGACTGTACCACGAAGCCTATATGTCTCACAAGAAAGGCCTTGGCATCTCGTTTACTGACATGCTCATGTTACTCGCCCACCATAAGCTTATCGTCGACAAGGAGGCTTTGGTGTATGTATTATTAGTATTGAATCGCTGTGTACCCATCTCACCTTTCACAACAGGCTCAAAGACCTCGTAACGCGTACACAGAAGACGAAACTCGTTGCCGATCTTGTCAATCTTCACAGGGTCCAGTCCATGCTTTTAACTATCCACTATCGGCGAAAGTTCCTGGCGCATCTTGAGGAGAAACAGAGACAATCAATTGATCGCCATGGTGAGTGTGTATTAAATCTGCCTAGAAGTATCCTCAATAGTTTCCAGATATTCCTTCCATCATTGTCGATCCCACACCTGCTACCCCCCCTTCCACTACACGTGATATATCTGGGGCTACCTGGGTGGACTCTGGATCGGCACCATCCAGTCCCTCACCTAGTCACGCATACTTCGGATCGCCCGAAGCCGCTCACAGTCATTCTGGTGCTGGCTTGAGGAGGAGCCACGCTGACATCAGACGCTCCAGCATTGGTGATTTCGGTGGCCTTGGCTCCAAGGATCTTGGAAACCGCTCTCGAGACTCTGCGATGTCCGTCGAAGACCCACAACAAGTCCTCGAGTCGATGCAAAATTCAATGTGGGGAGATCTGATGCAAGAAGCCGAGGAGGAAGAGGAACGTCGAAGATGAACCGAGTAACCATTCTTTCCTTGGACACCTTTTGTTGTACGCATATGGAAGATTGACTGACACTCATTGCATGCTTTATAGTACATTCACATCTGTATAGTAGAACCCATTCACCACGGACTCTCCTTAACTATATACCATCTAGACTACATTCTCTTGGAGCCGCATTTTAGTTTGAGCTTTTGGCCAGTAAAACTTGATCACACCGGATTCAACCTGGCCTGATGAAGCACGTTTAGAAATATAATTCACCTAACCAATCCAGTGGCTCGATGTCAAACACTTCTGCCCATGAACTGGCCGGCAGAGGATGCGCAGCTATATCCCATTTGATTAGATTTCTGAACAATTATATCATTCGGAAGGCCTTACCAGCTTCCCGTACGTCGAATCGGATGGGCACCATGGTCCAACTTGCCCTTTTCATCATTTCTACCCTTTCTTTCTTCATCCTCCATTGCAGCACTCTTCCCTCCATGTCACAAGTCTGGATAACTGACTGCACGTATATCTCGTTTTTTCTCGAGACAAACTCGCCTTCAAGAATATTTACCATATTCTTGACGATCCTCTCTGCACCAATGCTCAGACCTGGTGACATGAAAAGAAGGGAGAGATTTGGATCTCCATTGAACCACATGAACATCGACGAGCCTATTGACCACTGAGAAGATTCATAGTCTCTGCACAATTCCCCCATTGGTATCGCGGCTGAGTCCCCAATTCATGTTGCCAGTGTTTTGTAAGAAGAGAAAACACGCCTCGCTTTTGGTCCGCTGATTCGAGAGCCTGTACACGAACCAGACGGGCCTTGTTTTTGTGATGACACGTTCTGAACTCTGTAATTTGCAAACTCATTTGGAGTACAGAGTGTGAGTGAAGTCGGTGATGGGTTCAGTGGGAAGGTCAGAGGGAAAACGAGTGCATTTCGAGATTCACTCAAAATGAGCTCCCAATCCACCTTCCAAGGATCAAGATGAAGCTTTCTCTGCGCCTTTGATGCTGACGCTTCTGATAAGGGTACCGGAAGCCTGCCCGTATATGGTACCGCTGAGCTATAGCAGCGATCCAGCAAGATATCCGTGAGGAATTCTGAGAGCCAGTGAAGGGGATAACCAATGGTCTGCAGGTGTACTATTATGTTGAAGACTGCTACAAGATTGTTGGGGTAGACCACTCGCACAGATTCAAGTTGCGGTGCTGGGGGTATCATCGCGTAGATCATTAGGCGGTGGAGCCAGAAATTTAGCTCTGTACGCGTTGCCAAATCAGAGAGAAGGAGAGGGAGTGGTTTCGACGGCGGCGTAAGGGTGATCAGACCGAACATAGGCTTCATATGCTTAACGCCACATCCGAGGTATCGAGGAATATCTCGCGCCAGTAACAATGTGTAGCTATATAGGAAATTTGAAATTTTAAGTCAAGATAGCCATGGTAAACTTTAAAGGACCTACTTGTGACAGTAGAAATCACCGGTGGTTTCATGCCATATTCCAGTGTTGAGCATACAGTTGGAGGCAACCTCGGCATACGGAGATAGCTCCAGATTCGGAACAATGTACACTGCAGTGCTCGAAGGACCATGCGTATAATCCCTGCCAAAATTTAGTAAGCCCAGCGCTAGAGAGAGAGAGAGTAGACCCGTACGGTACGTTGCTCAGCCACATCCTCATATATTTTCTAGGGAAGTTCTTGGGTCGTAAAAGATCAGCCCCAAGTTTCATTTTAACCACCTCTTGACACAGGTCTCCATGGGTCACCTCCACGGTGATCTTATTCTCCATGCCTTTCAGAGCCTCGACCAATGTATCAAAAAATGCTGCCACGATAGAAAAACTAGGACAATCGTCTAAAATTTTGCGTTGGGTTGTGTATTGTTGGATTAGCAAGCGGAGCAAGCTCACAATCGGAGTTTCGGGAGCTATTGCTCAATAGCTTATTGTCGCGCTTTGCGCGCATTGTATTGATTTTTAGTATAAATATCGTAGTCTACGTAGATTATTCTCTATTCGATTGCCTCGGTTCCCTTACAATAAGCCCGAGACAAGCGATTTCTTATGCGCACGAGCGGCTATTTCAACATGTATAGGTTGTGACGTTCGTTACAGCTATTCCATTAATTCTAGTCAGGTTTTGGCCTGCGCGTCTTCACAGTCACATTAATTTGTGGCGTGGTTACCTGTGCGGGATTGTGCCCAAGTAGGTCAATATAGTCATGGGAAAGTAATTTGTTGTTGCCGTTTGACTGTGAAGTGCGCTTTCTAATGCGTCAAATCAGAGTCACCACGTCATTTTTTTGTGAAGACGCGCAGGTCGAAACCTGTCTAGAATTAATGGAATAGCTGTAAATTCTTTAATCTGGCGCACTGACTGGAAGATGTCCATGTGGAGGTTCGGGTAACCAGTATCGCGGCCAGTATCGTACTTTTTGTCGAATAGAGCAAGATTAGGTTTCCATGTATCTTTGATTTCATTAACAGCCTAAATTGAAGTGGTCAAGAGGCTAAAGACAAATGCTGCACAGAGATTTACCGTGCTGAGATCATGTTTTGGTTCTCCTTTCCTCATCCTCTTAGTAGTGGCAATATCGAGCATCCGAGTCCAGATCTCGTCGAAAACACGACTCCTCAGGCGACCCTTGGGTGGAACAAACACCTTTAGATGCTCGTACCATTGGGTCTCAATGTGGTACGACATCATCCCTTCTCCAGTTGGCCCGGATTTGTTCTCCATATCCAGCATCATGCTAGCCATCATCTGCTTAGCTTTCTTCATCCACACCGCTCT
>JAJTUO010000035.1:0-478631 GCA_021399455.1 Flagelloscypha sp. PMI_526 | reverse complement strand
TAACCCTAACCCTAACCCTAACCCTAACCCTAACCCTAACCCTAACCCTAACCCTAACCCTAACCCTAACCCTAACCCTAACCCTAACCCTAACCCTAACCCTAACCCTAACCCTAACCCTAACCCTAACCCTAACCCTAACCCTAACCCTAACCCTAACCCTAACCCTAAGCACCTATTACGGTCCCAGTGATCGGCGGTGTGAGGATCCTGTCGAACATGTCAAGTGTTATTCGCTGTTTAGGCGTTTCTTGACGGGCCATCTTCGGATTACTGTTCCGACACCCCTCACATAAGCCGACCACGACAAACAGCCACGACTAAGGCAACGACTAAGCCCGAAGTACCATCGGTAATCCCGAAGGACTTACTAACGGGGCCGCTTATTTTCTCTTACTAACCCGCCCGATCCCCGACGCGGCGATTCGTCAGAACACTGAAGAGCACATATATAAGTGCGAAAAAGTTCCCCTTGGTCCCCCCAAGGAACTTTCTGTTCTATTTCGCCTTATTACTCTTGCTTGAGGTCGGCTCCGCCTCCCCCCCTAACCCTAAGTCGATGACTGCTTATTATTCAGAACTGAGAACCTGCAGATCAACAATGAGCTCTTACTATAGAGAAATGGAAACACACAGATCAATGATGAATCCGCAGATCGATGATGAGTGCTTACTACTAAGGAATGAGAACCTGCAGATCAACGATGAATCTGCAGATTGACAATGAGCTCTTACTATAGAGAAATGTGAACCCACAGATCACCAATGACTTCTTACTATAGAGGATTGGGAACCCACAGATTGACGATGAATCAGCAGATCAACGATGAATCCGCAGCTCAATGATGATTGCTAAATAATAGAGAAATAAAGAGATAATTATAGCTCCTAGACTGTAGAAAGAGACCTGCAGATGGATGATTTGGCCTGTAGATGAGTAATGTTGGCCCTAGGTCAACGAAACTGTCAAGTGCGGGAAAACATTACAGATCTGCGACAACTGGTAATATAGATAGGCCCAGGGAGGTGAGAATGGCTCTAGATGGACGAGATGACAGACCGTGGGAGTTTCTCACCCATGGGTGAGACAATTCCATATAGATAGGTGCCACCCAAAACAGCAGTAGCACGAGTGTTCGTCTGGATGAGGGTCTTCTGTTCCTGTGGTAATTCCTAAATTGTCCTCAAAGAAGAAGATGAAATCTTCAGTGGCTTCGTCAAGGTTGGCAAGGGGGATATCAGTGATTGGCACTGTAAGGAGGCTTTTAGCAGGGGAGGGTAACAATCTGTCAACTATGGTACTATTCGGAGTTCCACAGGGGACGTAAGGGATCTTGACCTATTGTCGCAAAGGGAGCTTCAAATGACTCAAGATTTAGGAGGATTCAGGCAGCTAGTCCCTAGTCCCAGAATGACCAAGAGGTCAAGATGGGGACTAGGACTGTAAGTACTGGGCCTTATATACTTGGAGACTGAGTCATAAGTGCAAATGAGTTGGACAGAATCATAATACAGTATGAGTTGTGAGGTCAGAAGGTATAGTCACAAGGTACGGCTTTAGTCAGATAGCTGTAGACAGTCCATGGCTATGTGCCGAGAGAAAGTGTAATAAAGGAAAAGAGAAAGAAAAGGAAATAAAGAAACAGGAGTAGGAGATAAGCAAAGGAAATAGAAAAGGAAAATGAAAACGGTTAATCTGTTCATGACAGGAACGTTGGAGACTCAAGCAAGTGATCCGATTCTGCTTTAAATAGACATAGCGGCGAGTGAGAAGAATGACAAAAGCGTAGACTCTCATTCCTCTCAATCCTCATAATTTGTTGCAATCGGGTATTGCCCATATTTACAACATGCCATTTTTTTGCGAGATGGAACCTGCTGCTGAACCCATAAAGAGTGTAAAACACGTATTTCATTACATGTTCTGATCAACATAGGGAACACAGCGAGGGGCCTCTAAATGTACAATTACTTCTTTCTGGTCGAGACAGTGGTAGATGCAGTAGGTGGGCGGGATATAGAAAAACGAGAGCATAAAACAGAAATGTACAGTATAAGACAGCAAGATGGAAAAGTTCAAGACGATTAAGAAATTGTATATGCGATGGTTACGTTATGGAGCAGTTGCCTTGACCTCAACGAGCGCATTCCCCTCAGCACGGTTGTTAGCGTAAGATCTCCGATAAGGCATGTGCTGCCTGCGAGATGCACGTTCTCCAGCGAGTTTGACAATGGTATTCATGAGGTCATTGCGACGAAGAGGCTTGGTGATATGATCATTCATGCCTGCATGAAGAGACCGCTCACGATCACCCATCACTACACGCCCAAAATCAGCACAAGTAAAAGCTAGAAATAAGTGGACTGACTAGCATGCGCAGTTAGAGCAACAATCGGCGTGGGAGGTAGTCCGTGTTCGCGCTCATATTTGCGGATGAGCTCGGTAGCTTCCATCCCTCCCATGAAAGGCATTGATACATCCATCTGAACGTATTGTCAGCTTGCATAGTAGCATTTAAAGAAGCACAAGATCTCACAAGAACGATGTCAAATGGTTTGCCTTCCCCGACTCGGGCCTTGAAAGCCTCTAATGCAAGCAGTCCATTCTCAGCAATCTCTACCATATGCCCGTGTCTCTCAAGTATCTTGACGGCGAGCTTCTGGTTCACCTCGTTGTCCTCGGCAAGAAGAATATCGAATATAAGGTCATTTGGACCCTCAAAGTGGCTGACTGAATGAGATTCGAGGGCAGCGATGAGCGCAGAGGAAAGATCTTGGAAAGAGACGGGCGGTGCAATTTGAGCCATGATGCTGTTATCAAGACACCATTTAACTAGGATAAATGAGTGGGAGATATGAGAATATTAAGAAAAGAGATTAGCGCACGATTGAGTTGCTTCTCCATGAGTAAGACCACTGGCACATAGCGTAAATGCTCGATTTCGCGAATACGTTCGGTCTAGAATTAAATTAGGCTAATACAAAGTAATGCAGAAGGAGAATAACTTACCACTGAAGTCGAATCAACAACAATACTATCAACATGTCCCGTTGACTCCTTGTCCATCACTTCCACCACGTCATGGGCCACAATTGCTCTTAGACCCATCTCTCTGGTCTTCGTAGCAACATGTTCCATATCTCGCAAGGTATCCATGAACAGGATGGTCCGGTTCGCGAACGGTGTCATACGGGCAAGCACAGTGTCCTTCGATGAATGGGAAATATTGGATGAGATCGTAAAGTAGAATTTTGACCCTTTGGTTTGTTCTGATTCGACCCACATTGAGCCCTCCATAAGCCCAACGAGACGCTTTCGAAATAGAGAGGCCAAGTCCCGTACCGCCATATTCCTGGCAAAGTATGAGGCCAAAGAAGCTAAATAGGCGAAACGAGAAAGACGTACGCGAGTCGTGCTACCATCAGCTTGGGCGAAGTGTCGAAAATCATCGTCAGCTTGTCCTTCGCAATCCCAATGCCTGTGTCCCTCACACAAATTTCCAGCGTCACCCTTGAATCGTCTCTCGCTAATAGTCGCATGCTAAGCGAGACCTGACCCTTGACTCCCACTTTACTAGGTGTGAACTTCACTGCATTGCCCACGAGGTTCGTGATGACCTGGCGGAGTCGAAGAGAGTCGCCAATGAGTTGGTCGGGTATCTCAGGCTCGACATCATAGGTTAAGTCAAGGTTATTCTGCGATGCACGAACGACGAGGGTCTTGAGGATTCCAAATATTGTTTGACGTAGAGAGTATGCAGGTCTCCTCCATCGTCATGCGACCAGCCTCGACTAGATGGCCAATCAGAAAGAAGAAATAGGGAAGGGTCAGAAAAGGAAACTTACTTTTAGAAATGTCGAGAATGTCGTCAATGATGAGGAGAAGACTTCGAGCGAGGGAATTAACAAGGAGTAAGCTCTCTCGTTGGGCCCGACTGAGTTCACTGTCCAGAGTGAGCTCCGTCATCCCAATGATGCCGTTCATTGGAGTTCTGGAGAATCCCAGTCAGTAACTAAAAAAAAATCAATCGGAAGGAACCAACCTAATTTCGTGGCTCATATTGGCCAAGAACTCGCTCTTACTCTTGTTCGCCAATTCTGCGGCCTCCCTCGCACTCGTATTCTTCTGAATAGCATCACGCAAGTTGAAGATCATCGAATTGATTTGCGTCTTGAGGGCGTCCATCTCGCCGCTGGCTTCAACAGTGATGAATCGGGTAAAATCACCATCGGTGGCCGCAGCGGAAATTTGCGCAAAACCTCGAACTTGCGTTGTGAGATTTCCTGCCATTGTATTGACAGACAAACTGCGAAAAGAAGTGAGACAAGAAGTGGGAGGAAAGACGAAGATAAACATACGTGATCTCCTGCCAAATACCTTGGACATTCTGGACTTGAGCTTGGACACCAAGTTTACCCTCTGTCCCTACTTCACGCGCGACTTTCTTCACCTCAGAAGCGAAGATGTTGAGTTGGTCAATCATGTCTAGCCTGACCATTAGCGGATAGAAGTAAGAATTGAAAGGAAGAATTACCATTGATAGGTGTTGACGAGAGCCAACATTTCTCCGTCAACATTCACACCTATGACTTTCTTCGTCAAATCGCCCCGCGCTACAGCCATCGTAGCTCCCGAGATACTTCGAACTTGAAGGGTAAGCTAGGAGAGAAAGTCAGAACATATTAGGGTCGAAGTATGTTGAGAAGATATCTCACATTCTTCGCCATGACATTCACATTCGTTGTCAACTCCTTCCACGTCCCACTGACGCCTTGGACGTCAGCCTGACCTCCCAACTTGCCCTCCGTCCCAACCTCCTTTGCCACTCTCGTGACCTCATCCGCGAATATGCTCAGACTTTCAGTCATGCCGTTGACTGTCTCCTTCAACTCCAACATTTCTCCTTTCACGTCGACGTCGATTCTCTTCGTCAAATCTCCACTCGCGACCGCCTTTGTAACTGTGGCAATGGATCGCACTTGGTTCGTCAAATTGTCGGCCATGACATTGACGTGGTCTGTAAGCCTCGACCATTCCCCTTGTACTCCGTCGACCTGAGCCTGGCCGCCTAACCTTCCCTCAGTTCCGACTTCCAAGCTTACACGAGTGACTTCACGAGCCAAGGTGCTAAGTTGGTGGACCATGGAGTTGACGGTGTTCTTGAGTTCTAGCATCTCGCCCTGAACGTCAACATCGACTTGCTGAGAAAGGTCGCCGTTCGCAACAGCTTTAGTGACAACGGAGATGGATCGTACTTGGTTGGTGAGGTTCAAGGCCATTTTCTGCAGAAATATGGATCAGTTCTACAGAGATAGAAGAAAGTTGGTAAAAGGCGTACGTTGACGTTCCTCGTCAAGTCGGCCCAAGTTCCCTGAACACCTTCGACCTTCGCTTGACCTCCCAAAATGCCTTGAGTTCCAACTTCGAGCGCGACACGAGTGACTTCTGACGCGAACGCAGAAAGTTGGTCCACCATGGAGTTAACAGTACCCTTCAACGTAGCCATCTCGCCTTCGACCTCGATTGAAATCTTCTGGCTAAGGTCGCCCCGTGCGACGGCAGTAGTGACAACGGCGATAGACCTAACCTGGTCTGTCAAACTAGCACACATTCGGTTGACCTAAAGAGAAGATCAGATTAAGTCACGACGGGAGAAAGAGTAAAAAAAAACTAACGTTCCGGACTAATTCAAACCAGACGCCCTCCACATCCTTTACATCCGCCTGACCGCCCAACTTGCCCATGCTTCCAACCTCTAATGTCACCCGCGTCACTTCAGCAGCCAGTGCTCGTAAGCGGACCACCATGCCGTTAACGGTGTTCTTGAGTTCGAGGATTTCGCCTTTCGCTTCGACTTCGATTTCTTTAGACAAGTCCCCGTTTGCGACGGCTTTAGTGACAGTGGCAATAGATCGAACCTGAGGAAACCAGATATGTTAGAATAAGGAGTCTTAATAAGATGAGTAAGAAAGTGGGCGAACCTGGTTTGTTAAATTCATGGCGAGTGTGTTGACGACGTTCGTGAGCTCGTTCCATCGACCTTGTACGTCGGCGACATGGGCTTGACCTCCGAGTTTACCTTCCGTTCCGACTTCAAGAGAGACTCGAGTCACTTCATCCGCAAAACGAGACAGGTTGTCTACCTAATAATCATATCAGCGACATCATAAAAAGTAGAGAGAGAGAGAGAGAGAGAGAGAGAGAGAGAGAGAGAGAGAGAGAGAGAGAAACTCATACCATAGAGTTGATTACATCCTTTAGTTGCGCCATGACCTCTCCCTTTGCTTGCACTGTAATCTTCTGGCTTAGATCACCCAACGCAACTGCTTTACACACACGACTAACATCCTCTACTTGAGCCTTTAGTAGACCCAACTCTTCAACAGCACTCAATCCTGAGAACTGAGCTGCCTTCGCGAGAGGTACCATGGGGGTCAACGACAGAGGGGGAATTGTCCCATGCATCGGACAAGTCGAGTTCAGCGGCAAAGCCAGCGTTTGGAAGTGCGGAGATGCCAATGCTCTTGGCGCAGTTGGGACATTTAACGGTGTTGCTCTGAGGAGAGCGTAGTGAAGGCAGTGGGGGTATGGGCATAAGAAGAGGCAGTGGATTTGGCAGTCAAAATAGGCCGAAGAATCGTGGCTGCTATTGGAAGAACCTGGGGTATTGGTTTCGGCAGGATTAGGAGGGACTGGGATGAAGAGAGGAGGAGGATTCTTCATTCCGGGTAAAGGTGGAATAGGGATAGATTCAACGCCATTGGCTTGTTGTTCCTTCGCTCGACGCATGCTTGACGTTCGAGCAGGCGGAGTTGCGTCATCCTGCTTCTTCAATGCTCGCTGAAGCCTGTCTTCGTCGAGGGGTTGAAGATACTTCGGTGAAGACGTATTGAGTGTGGTTAGGACGGGGAGTGTTAGGCTATTCGAAGGATGCCTTCTGCTATCGAGGTTTGTAGCCATGCTGTGTCGGGATATGAATAACTGTTCAATCCAGTCTGCGTAAGAAAGGATTAAGCCCAAGGAAAAAAAGAAAATAACGGACCTGGGAACGGGGACTTTAGCCTGCCCGGTCGGAGCTTGTTCGATAATCGCGATGAGATGCTTGAGGTAGGAAAGATACCTGTCCTCAGCACTAAAATGTGAACCATTTTCGACAGGTTCGCTGTGTGTCGGGATATGGTGGGCTGCCGGTAGCGGCGCAGCCAGCATAACGAAGAGAAGAGAAGAAGGGGGAAAAGGACCGCCTGAGTTAGGCGGAGATGGAGGGCAGGAACCAAGCCAGTTTACGCACAGGCCAGGGATGGCCCTGATCTTCCCACGCTCTCCTTCCCCCTTTCTTCATCAACTTCGAAAATATTGATGGCTCTGTGCGAATCTTGGAATTCTCGTTCTTTTATCTCGTTTGGCTGCTGGGTATTCCTTCTGACTTTTCTTGCAACGCAGCTCACTGTTGTGGGACTCTGGCGACTACTCCGGGTCTCACGCTCATCTTCTAGTCTCCACAACTCTGATATTGTCATGCAGACGTTGGAGCCTAACACCACTTATGTACCGACATCGCTCCCAACGGAGATGCTTTTACGTTCTTTGCCTTTGTCCGTCCCACCTGCTTTTCTCAGCTTAGGAAAGGAACGTGGGTACATGCATTATCATCATGTAAACTTCTGCCTCGCGTTGACGCTGGTTGCATTCCGATGTACATCGGTATATTGCCTTAACTCCATGCTGTACTCTTTCAATGACATCATCGTTCAGTCCGAATGCGGTGATTTTAGTGGGATCACGACAGCCCAGTTTGATACTTGCTCCAGAAACGCCGAACTCCCTTACACGTTGCCCAAAAAAGTAACCGGTAAGGTGGTTTTGTAAAGACTCGCTCGAGAGTAAGAATTATTGGGGCGGTCAATGGGATTCAAAAAGGGCAGGAATTCGATAGTAACAGTTTTAGAAGGGTCTGTAAGCATGGTGTGGCTCTATGGGTGATTTGAGACCAATCACAGCCATTTCGCGCCCACTCCCAGCGAAATCCCCGGCTTCACTACTCGCCAAGGTCTTCTCTGCTCTCATTATTGTTCATGCATTACATCAATGGGCTCAGAAGGTCTCGAAAAAACCACCCGTTCCAGCTTTTCAGCTGCAAAATTGAGCCAGAAATGACATGTTCCTGCCAAGTTACCGGTTACTTTTTTGGGCAA
Organism: Flagelloscypha sp. PMI_526; assembly: GCA_021399455.1. Classification (NCBI taxonomy): domain Eukaryota; kingdom Fungi; phylum Basidiomycota; class Agaricomycetes; order Agaricales; family Niaceae; genus Flagelloscypha; species Flagelloscypha sp. PMI_526. Next base: position 470,435 of record JAJTUO010000035.1, on the reverse strand, counting down.
CGTGTAGCTCCTTCAGAGTGCATCGAGTACCACCATATCCCAATCAGCTTGGTTCGACCATTGCAATGATCAGTGATCATAATTACCTTCATCGTCTACGCCTAGCCTTGAGCAGATCTCTCTCTCTCTCTCTGAAAGCCAAAGGCCTCCAACGGTAAGTGAACATTTGAACATTCTTGCGTTCACAAGGCTTCTCCTTTCATAACACTCTCCATATCTCAATTAATACTAGTATAATGCTCAAATAAATATATATTAGTGTTTGAAACCGGTCAAGAATGATCTCAAAGTTTTCAATTTTTAAATTGTTAAGGAGGCCCGCATGCGAGGAACAAAGGCTCTGCATGCAAGTCTACTTAAAATTTCTCCAATTGTGAGATGGATAAATAGTTAGGTAATGAAAAGAGTAAGGAGAGGAGAATGTCACAGAATACGTCGCGCGAGTGGTTTCGAAATGGGCGCTGGATATGGTGTGGGGAAATTGGACTTCGAATTTCTCATTTGATAATTACAAGTTATATCGTTTTGAACTACATTTTCTTTAAGTGTAGGGTTGGTGACCCCGGCCCCCTCTCAGGCTCAAATCTACTAGCGCAGTTTTCGACCAATAACACGGATATTTGAAGACCTTTTCTGATTCATGTGTCGGTTGACAAGTTAAGGGCCGCTCTGAGAGGATCGGGCACGTATCCATGTTGTTCGGTGCCATCGCGCAATCACAATAAGTATCAGTGGTCTCTTTATCCAGACCCCGTGTAGGAAAGTGACTTGAATGTGCACTCCCATAACCATGACACCAAAACGCAGAACAAACGTAGAGAATAAAGATACTTTGCATTTTAGCACGATCAAAGGGGCTGGGAGCTCTAGTATCATCCAGATAGTAGTGATTTATTTTCAGCACAAAGACAACCATATGATTCCTGTCTATATCTTATAGGTGATATCCTTTATATTTCAAAACTTTCCCATCAGCTTCCCTTTTAGCATAATTTGGCGATTCACGAGCAAGAAAAATACAGAGACCAGTGTGATCGTGCCTAAATGTAGGCAGTGTTAGTGATTCTCGATAATGACACACACTTAATACTGCCGCTCACCTGCGTAAACCCCCAACCAATGTATACCCGCCTGTCTGATGATTGATAGCCCCACTGATCGGCGGGCCTGCAAGAGCACCAAGGGCAGCAATTGAGAATACCATTCCCGTTCTTCTTCCAATATCCTCGATCTCACCCATGGCATATAAGGGCAAATGGAAGGTGGAAACCATCATCCCAGAGGAAAATCCGTACGGAATAGCAAGGCCAATCAAGCCAGAACGAGAGTGAATCGTGGGCCAGATATACGTAAGAATCGCAGTTAACACAGATGCTGGTGCAATGACGTTGATTACGCCTAAAATATAGGAGAAGTGAACAAGCGAATGGAGGCAAACGACGAAGAACAAACCCATCTATCAACGGCAAATCCTGCTGTTAACCGACCTAAGGCTGAACCAGCATTGACGATGGAGACCAAGTAAAATGAAAAGTCAGAGGGGACGCCCACGAAAGTTGCGCCGACGTCAATGAATATAAGAACTGTTGGAAGGAATTGATTAGACCTTCTAGGTCAACAAGGAAGAAATAAAGAATCATGCCAGTATATAGCCCCAAAAATGCACATAATTGAGCTAAACAATATGTTGCATATGCTGGATTCTTAAATATGGCCGGGTTGATAAGGCCACCCTTAACCTTTTTCGGCGGCAAACGTCGTCTCAAGGTCAGATTGGACAAGCCCATGGCACACAGTACAAGAAATCCAAGAGTTCGGATCGTCCATTGGAATCTAGATTTACATTCGTCAGCGTAGGGATAATCTTTAAAACCCAATAAGGACACGAACCCGATTTTCGGAATCAGCTTTCTCGCAATAATGGGAAATACTGTGCTTCCCGTATTGGTACCAAGCGCGGCAATGCCCACCGCGATCCCCCTCTTTTTATAAAACCAGTGCCCGAGGATAGCCAACGTTGGAGTGAAAGTCATCCCAGCGGCAATCTGCGATTCCACATTAATTGTTGAGGTCAAGCGACAAATAACGGACGTACACCTTGTGCGAGTCCTTGACATAAGAGGAATTGCCAATATGTTCGACACTCCGCAGTTGCGAACACACTTGCAATTAACATAGCGCTCCAAAATGCGTGAGGAATATGGAAGTGGCCAAGATCAAAGAGACGTCCAGCAATTAGCCCGGGAAACCATACGAGTACTAGAAAAAGGTGAACGGCTAAGGAAAAAAAACAGGAGCAACTATAATTAACACATTTGTACCAAACCTATCCAAGCTCTATCATGGACTGTTAGGCAAATACAACGGGAGTAGTGTAATCGTACATGGCGGATGGATTCGTTCCTTGTAGCAATGTAGTCGAATAATATGATTGAAAGACCTTGGAAGTAAAATGTGAGTGGAGATTGCATTGAGAGTAATGAAATGGCATTCACCCCATGCGTTGACAAGACCAAAAGCTGAAAAAGCGGTGAACCATGTCTGATACCAAAGCGTTTAGTAAGTTCCATAGGAAACAAAAATTTGTATTGACTCCAAAAACACACATCCAAGCCCTTGAGCCACCGTCCGGAAAACTGGAAGGATCCGTGTCGCCTACATGCTTAGTCGTATCTTCCTCAAATTCCGTTGATGGGGGATTCTGCGTGAGAATCATTTTTTCATGAAATTCCATTGGTGCATGATCGGGAATAGGGACAACCGAGTCATTTGGCATTTGGATGCTTCCTCGATTCTGAGTTTCGCCATGAGAGGTCATTCCAGACATGAGGACTTGGGAGCAGAGTCGGTTAGAGGATGGCTGGGTCGTTTATGCTGTGGCTGTCGAAACTGCTCAGAATAGTGTGAGCAGGCTATCCAGGTATTGACTGTGACAATGACAAACAGGAGGCAAGGGAAGATTCTTCAGTGTAAACTCATTTAAGTATACGGCGACAAGAGACACCAGGAACCAATCCCGGCCACTGGCCGTCCTGTGTTGGAACTTGGTGGAGCTTTCAGTCCTGGAATCGATTTCAATATTGTGGGCGAAAGCAGGCCGGGGCTGTTCGGGTTTTTGGTCAAATGTGGTGACGAAGAAGTTTCAATATTGTGGAATGGGTGACTGAGCACCTCGATGCAAAGCTAAGAAGCCAGTGAACTCATCGAGGTGATACAAATAACACTAACCAGAACTAATAGTTGAACGTCTTTTACAAATCTGACGTTAAGCCCTGGGCACCTCATCAGTGGAGGAGCATAGGATGCTTCCAGGGACCTGAAATAAGACAACTGGAATCTGCAGAGTTCGTTTTTTGTGAGTAGTATATCGAGCGAAGAAGTAAAGGTTACGAGCATTATAAATGGATCAAAAGCTGGCCCCTCGTTCGTCCAGTAATTATGAGTGAACTCTCGAAACTTCGTCTTTGAGGGAATCCTTATCTATTAGTACCTCGTCAAAGTTATCTCAATCGAGAATCCAAGATATCTATGATAATAAACTCTGAGTTAATGGTCTACATATTGAGAGTCAGTTAATGGCAGTGATGGCGATTCGATTCATTGCAGAGCGCCCGGGCTAACGCTAGCTCGCTTGCCTCCCATAGAAGTTAAAGAGAAGAAAAAACTTGTTCCATATACGTTATAGCCCCATAAACGTGTGGCACATTGTGTAGCTTACACATTAATCGATGGAGGGAGGAAGTATTTCGCCCGCTGCCACGAACGTGTTCAAGTTTCGAGGGCTAAATGTTTGTCGATCCAAAGCGCAATGGATTACATAAAACCATTTAGAAGCATCAGTGAACGAAAGCGACACTGAAAGGATGAGGGAAGTTGTCACAGACCTGAACGATGTGGCAGGACTTCAAGTTGCGGCTACCTAAAAATAATGATGGCCAGCCTCATAGGCTCCTATCGAAACAAATTGGAACATCGTCACGTCTTTGAGGGAGAATTGGAAGAAAATTTCAGCTAATTCCATGTTGCTATCCCCGCATGCCCATATAGTGTCTCCGACAGAGCGAAAACCGTGATGCACCCTCAGATTACTTACTCAATATTCGGAAATATTATGCAGGCCACATGTCGTCGAGTAGCTGCAGATTTTTAATCCGGTGAGGACCACATACTAGTGCTAGAAGGTCCCAAACTTGCTCACTCTAAGCTAAAACGCAGGTCTCTTCTCATGCCTACGACACCTTACTGAATGTCAGGCATAGTGCCTAAACGTAGACCCTGTTGCAGAACAATTAAATTTCAAAGGCAGTTGAGGTATGTCCGAGAGGGAACGGACTGCAGTGTTGTGCCCTAAGGTTAAGGCCTTATTAAGTTAAGGCCTTAATTTAAATTATGTTAAGACCTTAGTTATTCTGTAGCGAAACTACAATCCTTAATAACCCTTAATTTTAAAATAGCTGTCAGACAAATATTCAGGAGTGAGGCTTGAGGAAGGGCAACAGAAGACCACCAAACCTCCTCTATCATCTACTAGTATGCGTCGCATACTCAGCGGGATATGAGACTACTTTCTGAAAGAACCACTAACAACGCGAAGGTCGCAAAAATTCACGACGAGCCAGAAACAAAGGATGGTCTCTTACTCACAACCCATGGGCTGCTCCCGTACTTACCTATCTTGTCTCTTGCTCTCACTTCAGACTCTAGAGTCCTCGTATACACACTTTTGGCCTGTTCACTCTTGTCTCCCGCTGCGCTCTGCGTTGTCGACCCCTGGTCGATTTCCACTTGCAACCCCTCCATATGCAGAAGCTCGAGTTTTTCTTCATATTGAAGATGACGATGGCCACGGAAAAGTTCCGGTCTTGGTCGTTCCAGGGCTGCCTAGGGAAGGCGGCTAAAAAGTGAAAGGAAGAGCGAGCAGCTCGAATGGTGAGAACGATGACATGAGTGTTGCCAGCATGGGAAATACTCTCAGGTCCATGCGTTTGGACAACAATGTTTTCCTCAGTCATGAAATAATTTTTTCGGAGGACAGAGCATTTGGGATACTACGGCTCGTCCACTTGTTGATTTGACCCGTCACCCAGGGAGGCTGATGGAATGGTTAGCGGCCGAACATAGTGATGATGAGGTAGATGACGGGGAATTGGAGGGTTCTGAAGATGACTATATGGTATGGCGTTGCAAGAAGAACGGAACAAGTGAGCAGGAGCATGGGTCTTGACTGGCCATTTTTTTTTGGTAATAATATGGCCCAAAAAGAAAATACGGCCTTACTTTGCCCTTACTTATTTTCCCCTTATTAAGACTTAAGCCCTTAAAATCAGCGGACGCCCTTATTAAGCCCTTAGCGCACAACACTGACGGACTGCACCGGGGCTACCTAATGGAACTTACATGTTCGCAAAAGTCCACAACTGGTTGGAGACTCAGCTGAAGATGTACACACAGTTTGATTTTGATGCTCGAGAGATTATCACACCCAAAACAATAATATTCGCATCTACTGTATTAGATGCACTCAGGTAGAACCCAGAATTGCCGCTCGTTGACCATGTTCACGGCCCAATTTTTTCCTGGCTTTTCAGCGACCACAACTTGGGAAAGGACGTCGATTCCTCCGACTCGATAAAAAAACAATGGAAACGTCTTCAATAGCAGTTGCTGACTGTGTAGATGTGTACTTTGAGGATCCATCAATGCAGGCGACTTGTCGAGACCCTTATGTCAGCGTTCAATCCTATTACTTAATATCATAATTCGTGTACCTCCGGTAGACACTTGAATCCTAACTACTAGCACGACCTGAGCTTCCAGCAGAAGAATCCAAGCCGGAGGATATGAGTTCGAGCGTGTACAAAAGGAGGCTCTCACCGAGCAGTCCCTGTAGATGTGTTGGAATGCAAAACAATTAAAAGGGCTCCGCAGCTGAATAGAGCACAAGTGGCTTTTAAATCTTGCGTCTGAACTTGGGTGGAGGAAAAAACTTGTTGATTAAGATAAACTACACGTCCGTTTATACCAATCCGCTCCCACTGCGCTCTCCTTCAACCACTATTTCTCCCTCATCCTATAGACTCCAATTCTTCGTGACTCTAACATACAGCTCGTTTCGAGGGAAATTTATTGTCTCGGAGGCCACCAGCTGCCATGGAGATGAGTGAAAGCATACCGATCAACTTGCTCCGCCCGTAAGGGTGAACAACATTGGGCTAGTCAAACGAGAGGTAGTGGTCCGAAATCAAGCTTTTAATTAAGATAACTCGAGCGTGACTATATATTTTATACTTGAATATGACGTCAGATAGCCCAACGGCTAATCAATACCGCAGACTCAATGGTGAAAACAGCCTGTCAGTCACACGAGCGTAAAGATCGTCTGCCTCGTTCTGCTCGTAGTCGCGTCTTCTTTGGTGTTTCTGATGGGAAATCTATTACTCTGATAGTTCAGTGCTCGTGTTTGTTCAATCCAAGCCAAACCAGGCATTGTTTGTATGGTGGAATCCTCGCGTCTCGGGCATGAGTCTCGCAACCCATATCAGGTAAAAGTGGCTCAGCAGTCTTTCACTGCTCTTGGTCTCGTCACAAGTGCTCTCCATTTTTTCTGTCTGACTCAGTGCTCTTGTCTCTTTCCGATCTACGGCACGGATGATAAATCACCCTGGTTCTCCGTACTCAACTTCTCACTTCAAGCCTCTGCCGGTGCATCCGTGATCAGTGCTAGCTAACATATAACCTCAGATAAATAAGACTGTTGATCATGTGTACCGAGGATCGAACACAGAATAAGACAAAAGGAACTAATTTGAGAGGGAGGTTACTCGCGAGAACTCCTTGAGTCGCTGGGCTAAGTTCGATATTGCTACTACTACTACTACTACTACTATATGTCTGCGTTGAGCGTACATGGGAACGCGAGAACCTGAAAGCCTACAAATGGAACATTAACACCGACTGTTAAGGACACACGCGACCAGAATTGTCCACACCACCCTAATTACCGAAGATATACGGTATCAAATGGTTTACTTATTGGGGTGAGCCTGAGGAACGAGTTTATTGCTGTGATCGGAGGCACCATGTAAATTATGCACCGATGCTTTCCATCAAAATTGCTGTAACTGCATCGTAATGCTGTGGGTATATTGTGGACAATCCTAATGTAAGTCGCAATACTCAGCATAGAGCTGTGCAACTATCGTGCAGATGTAGATTACTCGGTTAGGAGCATCGCAGCATAAATTGGGAGACACATGGTTCAGAAACCTTCCAACATCATCCTACACAAGCAACACGCAACTGTAAGTGGTCACACCAGCCTAAAGAACGATGAACACTTATATTGATATCGTTGGTTCGTTGTACCTAGCGGTATGAATGATTTGGACGACTTAGCCAATTCAATTGCGACGTGGGAGCAGGTTGTCGAACTCACGCCCAATGAACATCCCGACAGGCCCATTTACCTCAACAACCTTGGGAACTTCTATCAGATGCAATTTCAATGCCTGGGTGACATAGATGATATTGAGGCGGCCATCGAATTCCAGCTCGAAGCAGTCGAGCTCGCCTCCGAGGGCCATCCCAACAAGCCAGTTTGTCTTAGTAACCTTGGGAACTCCTACCAGATGCGATTCGAGCACCTGGGAGACATCCTTGACATCAACAAGGCCATAGAGTCCCAGCTCGCGGCCATCCGACTCTCGGCAGATAGTGTTGTTCTCTGGCTCAACAGCCTTGGGAATTCCTATCAGATGAGATTCGAGAGTCTTGGTGAAATTGATGACATCAATAAGGCGATCGAATTCCAGCTCGAAGCATCCGAACTTCCTTCTGACGACCAATCCAACAAGCCAATGTGTCTCAACGACCTTGGGAACTCCCATCAAATGCGATTCGAGCGCCTGGGCGACGAAACAGACATCGATAAAGCTATTGAATTTCAGCTCAAGGCAATTAGGATCACTCCAGATGGCGATTACCACAAACGTGTCTATCTCAACAATCTTGGCAATTCCTACCGGATGCGCTTTGAACACTCGGGTGAGATAACGGACATCGACAATGCCATCGAGTTGCAACTCGAAGCCAACAACATTACTCCCAGTGATGACCTTGAAAAGGTCATGTACCTTAACAACCTTGGAAGCTCTCATGCGACACGGTTTGAACACCTGGGCCATACGGCTGATGTCGACAAAGCTATAGAATTCCAGCTAGAGGCGGTCATGCTTGCCCCCAAAGACCATCCCAAAAAGCCTGTTTGTCTTAGCAACCTTGGGACTTCCCATCAAATGCGGTTTAAGCACCTAGGGCAGATAACTGATATTGACAAGGCCATCGATTCTCACCTTGAGTCAATTGAACTTGCCCCTGATGACCATCCCGACAGGCCTGTGTACCTTAATAACCTTGGAAATTCTTATCAAGCACGGTTCAAGAACAGAATTGAGAAAGTTGATATCGACAAAGCCATCAATTTGCAACTTGAGGCTGTCAAACTCACTCCCGATGACGACCCCAAAAAACGTGTCTGCCTCAGCAACCTTGGAGTTGCCTTTCAAATGCGCTTTGAACATTTAGGTGAGATGGCTGATATCAACAAGGCCATCGAGTCTCAACTTGAGGCTATCAGTCTTCTTTCTGGCTGCAATCTTGAAAAGTCTAGGAACCTGGACAACCTTGGGATATGTTACCAAATGCGGTTCTCCCGCATGGGGGGGATCTTGGATATCAACAAGGCTATTGAGCTTCAGCTCGAGGCCGTTCAAATTGTTCCTGATGGCCTCCTTGACAAATCAAGCCGCCTCAATAACCTCGGAAATTCTTATATGAAGCGATTTGAGAGGCAAGGTGACTTGACTGACATAGACAAGGCGATCGAATCTCAGCTTGAGGCTATAAATCCTACCGAAAATAGCCACTTTGACAAGGCTAAGTGTCTCAATAATCTTGGAATTACTCATATCAGGCGGTTTGAGTACCTAGGGGAAATTTCCGACATTGAAAAGGCCATTGCATTCCTGGTCGAGGCTGTCACGCTCACTCCCAACGACGCACTGGACAAGGCTGCCCGCCTTGACAACCTTGGGGTCTCCTATCAGGTTCGGTTTGAGCGACTAGGTGAACTTGCTGATATCGAAAAGGCTGTCGAATCCCATCTTGAGGCTGTCAGGTTGACTCCCAAAGGTCACCCCGATGAATCGGGACGTTTCAACAACCTTGGAAATTCGTATATGATGCGGTTTCAGCTCACAGAGCTGATTACAGACATCAACAAAGCTATCGAGTCCCTCCTCAACGCTGTTGAGCGCGTACCCAGTGGTCATCCCGACCGACCCATGCATCTCAACAACCTCGGAGCATCCTTTGAAATGCGGTTCAAGCGTCTAAGTGACATGGGTGACATTGACGCGTCCATAAAGTTCCTCCTTGAAACTGTTGACCTCACTCCTGATGGACACCCAAGTAGGCCAGCTTTTCTCAACAACCTTGGGAGTTTCTATTATATACGGTTCGAGCACATGCACGAGATGGATGATATGGACAACGCCATACATGTGTTCCAAATGTCAGCCACCTGTGTCACAGGCAACCCGTATGATCGATTCCGCGCCGCTCGTTGGTGGATACTCATGCTTCATTCAAAACCCGATCCTAATGACATATTATCTGCCTATCAGCGTCTAATTGACCTACTACCTGAGCTAATCTGGCTAGGAGTATCCATCCACAGACGCTATCAGACCATCCGCGACGATGTGGGGAATTTTATCCATAATGCTGTAGCCACAGCTATCGCAGCAAATCGTCTCGAGCTTGCAGTCGAGTGGATGGAGCAGGGAAGGTCTATCGTCTGGGCCCAGCTTCTTCATCTTCGGTCACCTGTAGACCTACTTCGTAAAGAACATCCAGCCATTGCGGATCGCTTGGAGAGTATCTCTCGGGAACTCGACGTGGGGTATGCTTGTCAGGCCCGTGTAGGTGAATCAAACCAAGCTGTTGCTTCATTAGAAGAACAGGCTCAATCTCATCGCCGCAAAATTCGCGAACGGAACAATCTTTTAGCATCAATTCGTCTGCTCCCAGGATTCACACACTTCCTGAAGCCGGAACGATTTGAGGTCTTATCTACGGTGGCCCAAAACTTCCCTGTCGTCCTGATTAATATTGCAGAGCAGCGATGTGATGCTCTTATTCTTTCACGTGCTTATCCAGTCCTCCATGTGCCTCTCCCAACGTTCTCCATGGAATTGGCAAATCAGCTTTATACTGTTCTGACGGGTTCTCTGCAAACTGATGGTCTTCGAACAAGACAGCTGCATCGGGCGACTGCATTTGCATCTTCAAGGAATGACAGTGGTCTTATATCCATCCTTGAGACGTTATGGAGGAGCGTTGTGCATCCTATCTTGCAGGAAATTTTGCGCAACATTGTAAGTTGGCATGGTATTACTTTAGAGGCACTTCACTAACATCTAGTTTTTTCAGCTCATTGGCGTCGCAACTCAAGGGCTTCCTCGGATTGCGTGGTCGCCATCAGGCACTCTATCATTCCTACCGCTTCATGCTGCAGGTGTTTATCTCTCACATGATTCATCAGACAAGATTGGCATATATGACTTTGCCATAACATCGTACGTGCCGACTGTTACTATGCTCCTGCGGCCAAACCCTCGCGTCCATACCGCAATTCCTAAGGTAATTGTGGTAACTCAACCAAATTTGCCGGGATTTGTCCGTCTTCCAGGGACGCTGGAAGAGGCAACCGTTATAGAGAGCATTGGAGAGGGACAGATCCATCACCTCTCCGGAGATCAAGGAACAAGAGATGCGATCCTTGAGGCATTGAAAACTTATAATTGGTTCCATCTAGCATGTCATGGAATTCAGGACTTGGAAGATCCCCTCAACAGCGCATTTGCCCTTCATGATGGTAAACTGCTACTGAGTAGGCTTATGGGTACAACAATCGAGGATGCAGAACTTGCCTTCCTTTCAGCGTGTCAGACCGCTTCTGGAGACAAAGAGATACCTAACGAATCTGTTCATCTAGCTGCTGGTATGCTTGCCGCCGGTTTTCCGAGTGTTGTCGGTACTATGTGGTCCATTGGAGATTCGGACGCACCAATTGTTGTTGAAGCGTTCTATAAGCGCATATGGCATGAGGGAATACAATCTGGGTGGAGAAATCGTCCCGACGCAGCCTCTGCCCTTCACTATGCCGTCCAGGAACTCAGAAAGCACGTCGGCGACCACAACATCATCCGGTGGGCTCCCTTCACTCATTTCGGCCATTAGTTAAGTCTTCAATTTACTATGTAAACGATAAAAAATTACATAGGATTGTATTGAGGTTTGCGGGAACATCGCTGATGACACTGAGGATATGTGACAGAAGCTCGCGAACATATTCGATCATTCATTATAACTGGCGGAGGATCCTGCACTTTTGTGATGTTTGTAACATTCTAGCCGTGGAGGCAGCCACGAGCTACCGTCACAGACCCGCTTAAATTCTCGAAAGTATTGAGTGCGAGTCCGTAGGCTTCACGCTTTATTTATGGCTGTTTTCGAAATTTTTGGCGCGGGCGCTTGTGAGATGGCCGCGTCTCGTCGGCTAAAATCCTGTCTTCTAAGACCCCTAGAGACATTAGTTCTTCACCTATTCGCATAAAAATTATACCATTAGAATCGCATTTAACGGGGCTAGATGGCCCCATAATTTTTGGCACGAGGAAGCCACTCTCAATTTTACCCATTCCAGTGTGCTAGGTTACAGAACACGGAACTCTTGGAACTGTTGTGAATAACTTTTTAGAAACAATTAAAAGGTCGATTTGTCTCGTTTCTTGAAAACAGCAGAGGGAAAAATTACACAACAGCACAGGTCTACGAAGGCAACGAAATGATACCTTTTCCTCCAACTGCTCTGCCTTCATCTATGGGTACGAGGCAAAAAAAAAAAAAAAAAAAAAAAAAAAAAAAAAAAAAAAGAGTTCAGGAGTCCGAAATGCACTCACGTTCGCGATTTTTCTCGGTCGACTACAAGCACGCCAAAATTGAACTTGATAAAACACTACTGCACACTATGGGCCCATCTGGCCCCATGAAATATGAGTTCAGTGACATAAATTTCGTAAGAATACGTCGAGAATTGACATCTCTAGGCGTCTTGGAACATTGGATTTCGCCCGACGAGACGCGGCCTTCTCACAAGCGCTGGCGCCAATAATTCCGAAAATGGCTATAAACAATTTTGAAAGGACATGGTCGACCTCTGAATTAGGTTCGATTTATGGATTGTCTCATTCAGCCTTCCACAGCTACCTTCGTCATTCCTTAGTATTGCTCGAATCCCATTTACCTAACGCTGTTTCACATACGAATCCCCACCGGTCTGTTTTGTGATTGCTGAGACCTAACATAAAAGAAGAGCTACATGGACCTACTTCCATCGTTGTAATCTTAGCATCTTCCTCCCGTCTAAGTCGCTCAACGCTTCCATCAAAAATTTCTTACCACACTCCTCCCACCGCCTCATCCTAAATACCACATCCACCATTGCTCCAAATTCACATACTATCTCTTCAAACTCAGACCAATCGACCTTTGCGGTTGTTCTTTCCCACTCCAAAGGCGCATCTACCCGAACGTCCATGATTATACTTTGAAGGGGATGTCTTGTACGTGAGGATATAGATTTCAGTTCGGTAGCGAGCCAAGAAAAGAAGTAGTCAGAACCTCTCCACCAGAGTCCGTCGCCTGGATAAACCCGGGCACCATGGAAACGTTCATCTGCGCCGTATAGAACAAGTTCAGCTTGAAGGACTTCCAGAGCAGTAAATCGAGCTAAGTTGATTCGTTCGATATCACTGGTTTGAAGGCGAACTGAGTATCACATGTTAAATGCGAAAGGTGAAGCACAAAAAAAAAAATCAATATCCGAACCTAATTTGCGATAGAGCTCCGCCCCCAAATGCAAGTGCGTCAAGGTTGAAGCACACCTCGAGAACATATTCTCGACAGAGCTCAGACTAGAAAGAGAATGAAAGAGTGTGTTGACGTGACTGCCCAGCTGAATTTTGCGAATTGAACATCGTGACTGGTCGAGGAAATTCATCAACGGGCCACCTATCTCGAAGTCCTCTGCGCAATACGTTCCAATCATGAGGCTCTCCAAAGGATGAGGCGGGCATCCCTCATTAGCTTTTGGGACATTCTCATCTTCGTCACCACAGCTGCAAACACCCCCTCCGATCTGTCTCAATGACAAATGTTTTAGCTTGCCACACGTCATAAGAGCATGTCCCATCGGCAAATCCAAAAAGCACTCCATCATAAGCCTTCTCACTCTGGGGAATACTTCCCTCGCAAACACGTATCGCAATGATGAGTGAGAATCTCTACAGCTTGCCCACCGTTCGCATCGCGCACTCCCAACGAAGGCTCCTGCACCTGATATTTCCACCTCGACGATTCGTGTGAAATGCGGCACCACACTCTCAACAATTTCATCCACTCCAGCCTGATGAATGACATAGAGATTGATTCTGAGGATGCGCACATATCGTGCTAGCCGATATTCATCCAAAGCAAGTAGCTTGCATTTCCCCTTCAAGCCTTTCACTTCACAATCCAAGTGAAATGTGGAAAAGAGGTGGGACTGCGCAAAGGATCGAAAAGCCTGGGAGACGAGACTCAGAGATTTAAGCGTGGGGATCGTGCTTCGGCAGGAGGCTGTAGAGAGTGTCGTTGGAGGTGAAAAGTTGGAAATAATAGACTCGTAGAGCTCATTCGGGAATCTGGATGCCATGAATCTGTTTTTGCATGGGATGGATCATCTTCCAAGACATTCAAATGAACAGACTTACCATTAAATACCCAAAGAGCAGAGTTTCAATTTCACTATTCACGGTGGGTCGAAGCAGTGGTATGGCAGGTGGAGTAAAGCGTCACCACGAGCGAGTTCATCTGTTGCGCAATAAATGCAAACGAGTGACGCAGTAGACGCTTCGAGGGATCGGACCGGAAACGCGAGCTGCAACGCGGGTAGAAGTCTGTTTCGAATTACAGCAACAAATCAACCATGCCAGCGCAGCATTATCAGATTCGTTTCAGCTAGTTCCGTTGATGTCCGGGATAGTAGGTCGAATATGCCTGACCGGCATACCGAGTTCGAACGACATGAAAAAATCATATGTAACTTTTTCGCCCCTAACAATGTATGGTTTTACGCAATGTTGCAAAGGAATTCAGCTGTCCTTCTGAGTAGTGCGAGGACAACTTTTCGGGGAGTGGAGTTGTTATTTCCCGGACTTTAGAGTCATTCACCACGAAGTAACCGAAAGGAACGAAGGGCCGAATTCAATCAGAATAGATATAAGCCTATCAATTTTGACCTCAAACGAAACAATTATGATCCGTTTAGCCAAGGGGATAAATTCCACGATGCTGGAGGACTCTCTGTTTTTGGTTCTTCGCTCTCATAAGCCTGGGTTTGCTATTTCCTGATCATTCACCTGGATCTAGTTATCACTTCCTCGACTCGCTCACCGGAGGTAAGCTGATATCCTGCCATCCTTGGTAATCACAGTGGTGTTTTTCGTCATATGATGGTGTTCGAAGGTACATTTAGGCAAAGTCGGGAATAGGATGAAGTTTCAGAGTTTCAGAGTGACCGTTGACATACTTCGACGAGAAATAAATTATGACTCCCACTGGCCCCCCACTGTCTTCTCCGAGGTAGCAATGCACAGACGTTACCTTTCAAAATTTAGCTTCCGAGTGCAAGCTATCCAGCAAAAATCTCTTTATGCAACCCTCCAATATACCTGACGGATCGAACTATCCTTTTCAGGGTAACAAATTGTGTTTCCGCATATGCTCTTCCACGAGATGACCTTGTAATGTGGTCCATATATCTTAAAATATCAACCCAATGAGTGCAAGAAATGCCATTATTCCAAAAGGTAACTTACATTTGAACTGCTTATAGTCACGGCCCGCATTGGTAAAATAAGGATATATGTCTCGCTTCGCATTCTTGTTCAGCGGCAAGAACATGTCTCTGAAAAAATTGCACGCCTCTTCATAATTTGCATCTCCAGTAAACTCTGGAAAATATTGGGCCAAAGGGCTGTGTGGGAGTTTTTCGGCAAGCAAATCAAGCTTGTTAAAAAGGAGGACAATTGGAACGTCTGCGAATGACGGGGAATTGCACATCTGGTCGAAGGCAACCTGAGATTGTTCGATCCCATTCTACCAAAAAAAAAAAAAGAAGAGATCTATCATTCTTTCATCCCAGGAAATCACAACGGCTTATAAGCTTACCATGGTACTGCATGGGTCAATTTCGTCGTATGAGGACAGCGGAACCACAAAGAAAATTGCGGTAATCTTAAGATTGTAGAATTGATGAACGATGATACTGGAGTGCCACGAAACTCTCACTTTTTCACAGCATCGAATCCACCTTCGTGGCTGACCATAGTGACCCTGCATGTCCCATATAAAATATCGGAGTTCTCCATATGTGCATAGACATTTAATGAGAACTTGACCTTTGGTCAGAGAAAAATGGGACTTCTTCGAGCCAGGGAAATCTATCACCTGTTTCTCTGCGACAAACTTGGATGTCGTAATTCGTCGGAATATAATGGGGAGCTGCAACGCGCTCTAAGGCCTCCAGATAATACAAGCCGGGTTTTATGTCCTCTAGATGTCTCGTAGAAAGGTAAGCAGAAAAGAATACGAAAAAAGTGTTTCATTGAATGAAAAAGAACGAACTTTGAGCGGGAAATGACGGTCTTCACTGCAGGGTCTGCATAGAGATGTGCTAGTGCATTGCTAATGTACACAGGCATATCGGCTCCTGAATAGCCTCCTTTTGGGTCAAGGTCCAGAATTACGGCGGCGTGTTCGTCATTCACGGAGTTTAGCACAAGCTCGTGATTCATCGACCTCGTTCAAGATACGATGTATACCTTCCACAATGCGAGAGAAGATAATTGGCCTAAACGAATCACGTTCGTCTATCGTGTATTCAAGGTCTACAGGAAAACCTGGATCGGCAAACTGTCGAAAAACTGTCGACTTTCCAGAGCCTGGGATTCCGAGAACGAGAAAGTGATTCTCAAAGCCTCTTACTTGTTGAAGTTGCTTATCGATATCCGCGCTGGCTTTTAATATTGTAAGTATGAAATGTCCGGAAGGAAGCTACCAGCAGGCATACGGACCTGCTGCTGCCGCCTTGGTATCGCTTTCGCGAATACTGGAGCTCATGCTCGCACGATTACCCATCAGAGCATTGAAGGGGGAATTCAAGTTGTGAGATTATGAAATGAGCATTGTCTTCCTGACACCATCAGCTACCTTGGAGATGAACGCTGGGAAGAACTTGGAAGCTGTGTCGCCCCCGGCTGTCAATGTCATTCAGCTTTTTTTTGGGTAGTCTGCATAAAGAGCTGAGGAATTTCGATAGATAGGCATGGACATGACGCAACAACGACGTAAACTATCATCAACATTTCAAAAATGAAAAGCAGGGGAGAACAGGTGTAGTATATGACCAAGGGCGGACGGACACTAACAAGATCGAAGAACACCGTACAAATACATGTAGTGACGTACTCAGCCTTGTAGAATGTGCATATGTAGAGCCACATGGTACGAGACTTTTGAATATGAACCAATGAAAGGTGCTTCTCAACATAAGCTAAAACAATATAAGAATATGGACATTATGGATTACAAACGGAGGAACTTCACCGAGCTTGACACCTCTAATAATACCTTCGAGGAGGGATGAAAGGACTCTCAGGATGGCTTGGGACTGGGCAGTAGCTGGCTGTCTTATCCACATTTGAAGAGGTGCTTGTATCGGGAAGGATGCCAGGTTCATGAACGCAAGAGGCAATAGATAATATTTTCAACGGGGGCTGCGATGTACCTGCGACCAGCATCAATGTAAGTTCCAGAATCACAGCGAAACAACATACCTCGCTCAAATAGACCTGATTCAAGCCTCATCTCCAAAACTCAACAGAGTCTTTTTCTCCTTCTTAGGCCTCTTGTTCTTCTTTTGCTTCTTCAAGTTTGTGTCCTCGTGTTCTTCGTCAGCAGCGATAGCCCGTTTGCGCTTTTTGATTGCAGAAGCCAAAGCTGAATCATGCAACGACGAGGAATTCGTGGAAGCCTGCGATTTTCCAGAAGAGAAAGACAGTGTCGGGGGCGGTTCACGAAGTTTCTTGGTTTTGGTCCTTGACGGGTTGAGTTCGGGGACCGCTGTTTCAGAGGAAGCCAGAGGTCCGAGTCCTTTCTCTGCGCAAAAGGAAACAGTCATGAGCAAAAGAAGGAGAAACTAGTTCATTCATGAATCCGCGCACCTTTCCTCCGGATATCCTCGGCTTCTTTCTCACTCAGATGTTTTCCCTCCTTCAGAACCACTATCTGTGCGTCTTGCCACTCGTCGTCGTCCTCCTCATCCTCGTCTCGGTCATTCCTTGCTGGTGTTGAATTCGTAGGTGGCGGCGAAGTGGGTCTGACTGGAATGGCGGGTCTTGAAGTATCTATGCTTTCATATCTGCAAAATCAATATTGGTCAATGGCATTCCTAAAACTGGGAGCGAGAAGTAAATACCGGTCATCGCCATCATATTCATATTGCGGTTCATCATCATCGACAGCATGGCCGCTGAGTTTGGCCTTGAACTTTTGTAGAAATGCAGGGGTTCGTTCAGAATAGGCGAGCCGCGATGAAAGTTGAGCACGAGTAGGCTCTTTGCGAGGCGGCATTCCAGGGAAAGGTAAAAGCGAGGGGCTTTTTTTTTTTGGTTGTGAGGAGGTGTAAATGGAGTGACAATGGATCAAGTCACAGCAGGATTGACCAGGTGGTGATGAATGTTGTGTTAAAGGTTGCGGAAGCAGTTGAATCCCCAGCCAAATTTCTGAGACCAGTCATGCGCTCATCCTCGATGGCGTACATCCCAGACGAAAGCTTTAACGCATAGGGTAAGCAACGCGTCTCTATGAAATTTCACGTACGGGTAGAAATCCTTGAATGAAATGATTGTTGCCTCATCCGAATACTGTACTTTTACGACCATATGTTAATCTAACCCCTAACCCAGGGGTATGAACTGAACCTATTTACCATTTCCTAACCACTAACCAGAGGTCAAAAACATTTAGTAAAACCTAACTCCAATAGCAAAAAAGACTTTCAAAAGTACTAATAAAAAATGAGATCTAAACTCCGTATATTATTGCACAGTAGTGTGTAAAAGCTCACTATTTCGGCCCCCACACAGGGATATAGTCGTCGCGTAGGAGAAATGTACAACGACACTTTGGAACCGTCTTCCTGAGTCGCGTTTATGCAGAGTCACACTTGTGACCTTTGGTTTTGCTCTCGAATCCCGTCGTTTCTTGTCACACCTTAGAAACTCACATAGTAGGGTATTCATATGTGAGATATTGGTGATTCACTATATCACTCCACAGCCCGTCCTACGTCCATGGTTGTGTGTCCCATTCTCCACTAACCGCTACAAACTCACCCCACGGTTTTCAGTAAGATAATCTCCTTGATATCGCGTTACAAACTGACAATACATCTAAAAACATCCACCTTTAAGAAAGGTCTACCAAGGAGATGGTCAATTGACTCAATGAGAGACCTGTAGAGCAAAAGCTTGCCCATGGAGATGGATGCCCGTTGAAATTGAGGGAACTACGTCCTGTAATACCTAACCCTAACTTCGGCCAATGAACTTCAACCCTCGACTAAGTTCATACCTAACCCCTAACCCCCGGTGAACATATGGTCGTAAAAGTACAGTATGGTGCAATATTCTGGAACGACCGTCACACTCGAGACGCATGCAGAGATGCAAAAATTCAAAGCATGGTCCACTATAACTACGAGTCCCTTGCTTATTAATATCCCCAGAATATGGCTAGTCTCATAGTTCGCTGAGAAGGTCTATGACCAGCTCTGTCACCTTCACCTATTGATTCGCGCATCTGCCTTCTTCTCTTTCACAATTCAGTTGTATAACAGGGTCTTTGAGCTTAATTTTCGTCCGTAAAAATCGAGAAAGTAACTTATGGCTCTATGGCTTAGGCTCGGTACCACCCCAACCACGTTCATAGCAAAGGTTTAAAGGATAAGCTGAGCGCTCAGACGACATCAACCAATTCACCAAAATTCAAAACTGACTATAAATGAACGCGAAGTCCCTATAAATCTAATACTCTCCACCCGTCTCGTCCCCTAAAAAGTCATATGAGGACAGTTGAAAAAATATCAGAACCAATCATTCCCACCAGCATTTGGTTTGTTCTTGGAAACCTCAGAATAATCAAGCTCGAGCATTCTCAAATTGTCTCTGGCTTCCCACATCTCGCCCTATAAAATTAGTGGGTGTTAGTAGCTCAGGAAGTTGAGGACTCTCACTTACCCAAGGCATTTCACCTCGGTACCAATGAGTAAAGGCGCGCTTTGACCACATTAAGTCAAATTTCGTGGCTGAACAGAAAGGATTTTCAACAAGGATCTTCGATGAGCCTCTTACCACATACTTAGGCTCTTCCATACGTTCGAAATAGCAGTATTGTGACTAATCACACATAAGTCTGCCGTGGGATTGAGGAAATGAGGAGAGGGTTGTGCTATACTGGTCTGACAGAAAACAGGTAAATCTCCCACAAGACAAAAGCTACGAGCGGTCATACCTTGAAATAACCAGATATCCAGTCCGAAAAATCGACGGTGTACTTTGTTCGCGCTTTGGAGATAGAGTCTCTCATGATCTTCTCATCAATGTCGCCTCGATATAACGCGCAAGCGGATACTGTCGGATTATATTACTGCTGGCACTTTGGACTGGGAAAGCGCTCGGCGTACAATATTTCCCTTCCTCTGGATTGCACGTAACCATTCGGCTGGGGAGCTCGAAACACGCATTTGTCAACTTAGCGACTGGCTCGCCTTCATGTTCCTCCAATGTGCTCAAAGACGCGAAGCTGATCAACGGGTAATGAAGACGAGGGAATCTAATAAACAGTGATGGGCTTCAATGTAAAATATTGGATCTATCTACTTACGGAACTGCCCAGCTATCGTTCAAGGATCCCAATTCAAGGCTTGACGATCCAGGAAAGCGTGCAGTAGCTGTGATATGGTATGCTTTATCGGACAAAAATCAGAGGTTGTGTGTGAATCGTGCAGGATCTTGCATGATCATGCATGATCCTGCGTGATCCTGCATGATCTTGAGGGCGCACACAAATAAATTTAAGATCATGCAGGATCATGCAGGATCTTACAAGATTTGGACTTCGTTTGAGCAATTCCGGATCATGCATGATCATGCATGATCCCGTATATCTATGTTTGTCTCAATGTTATAATTCGCCGAAAAGAAACAGGGAAAAAAGTATTTTACTGTATATAAATCTACTTTTTGTTGAGAAAAAAAGAAAAAGGAGGCTCGAACGTCGTCGTTGTAATACAGACAGTGCACCATTTTTCTCGCTCAGTAAGGTTTGTTAGGCTCTCAATTATCGCATCGTCGCATTTGGTAGCAGGTTTTGCTCATGTATCAATATAAACTACGCACCTTTTTACACAAAATCGCTCATACCGTGCTCCCCTGCAAATATCTACCCTCTCGAGTCCTGTTGACGACATTCTTCATGACAGTGATCGCCCAAGGGCCTAAAGGCCTTCGAGATTTTAAGGCATAAAGGCCTTAAGCTAAAGGCTTCAAGGAAAAGTGGAAAATGTTTAAGGCCTTCGTTAAGGCCTTAAGCCTAAAATAATATACTAATTCAGTTAAATAATCCTTTTCGAAGAGAAGAAGGGCGCGTACCTCCACCAGATCAATACTTTTTTGTCTGTGTTGACCGTCCCGTATTATCATGGCCCTCGGAGATCACTTCTTCAAACGATTGAAAGGCAACGTAACACAATGGAGAACATACTGAAATGGTTGCACTGCCACATATAAAGAAAAACCCCCAATGGAGAACAGAGATGGCACGGCTAATTGGACAAGTCAGGCAAGAAGCAAGAGTTGAGCGCAACGAGATCACTGCCAGAGATGCTGCGATTGCTGCAGGCACTTTCGTATCTGAAAGTGACAATGATGAAGAGGAACCGCCTGTATTGACATCAGCAGGCTTTGCATGACTGACCCCGTGCGGAAGATGACCTTGCAAGACCCTTTAAGGGAAGAAAGCCTCCGGCAAGTCAAAACCGCAAAGAGATTGAGGCGCAAATTGAGAATGAGCGTCTGAATAGTCTTGCCGATGCCCAAGAAGCTGGATTACTTGACGACGGTGCCATTGAAGTGGAGTCAGACGAGGAGTACCGTGTTTAACGTTCAATAATTTTTTTCTCTCCTTTTTCTGTTTCTTTTATCTTTAAGACCTTAAAGAGACCTTAAATTTTAAGGCCATAAGGCCGTTTAAGGCTTCAAGCGTTCTGGGAACGACTTTAAGGCCTATAGGGCGATCATTGCTTCATGGCGGTAGTGAGCACTCCGTCCCATACAAAGTGCATTGTCTTGGACACCATCTCGAGTCTGAACTGGGGAAGGAAAAACCTGTTCATTAAGTTAAACTACACGTCCTATTGTACCAATCCGCTCCTACAGCACTCTCCTTCACACACCACTTCTCCCGGTCCTACTGACTCCAATGCTCCGTGAGTCTGACATACAGCTCGTTTAATGTGGAATTTACTATCTCGGAAGACGCCAGCTGCTGTGGAAATGGGTGAAAGCATACCACCAAGTCAACGGCAAGAGCAGCCTGTAAGTACCATGAGCGTAAAGCCCCATTCCGCTCATAGTCACCTCCTCCTTGGTGTTTTTGGTTGGAAATCGACCACACTGGTGGTTGAGTGTTCACATGAGTGTGCATTTCCCTAATCGAACCTCAAAACTAACCCACTCGCACTCGCAGTAGCTAGTGGAGCTGGTATTGGGTGAGTACGAGGCTGGAGGATGACGGGTTTATGAGATCGGCCACAGATGCTCGAGAAACGACGGTTTCTGAGGCAGAATTGGACAGGTAAGAGGTTTAGTTGAAATCTGTGCTTTGGGTAGTAGGTTACTTAGTTTTCTTAGGTATCAGTTTCTTAGTTTTATATACAAAATGAGACCGCTTTTAAACAAAAGCAGCTCCCGGTTCCTACGGTTGCCTCTTTCTCTTCATCTCCTACTCATTCCTAATCAATCCCTACCAATCTGACTCAACTTGTACACTCAATAGAAGCTGAGAGGGCCGTAACAACCAAAGAAGAGCTCAGAACCGACTGCATTTGCGGCCAGCGATGATCCTGTTTGACCTAATCACTTGACCCGCACCTTATTTCCTACCGCGGAGTCATCCGAATCATCTCGTTCTAGTGCTAAAACGCTGGGCGTCGGCACACGCATTAGTCCAAACTAAGCCAAACCTGGCATTGTTTGTATGGTGGAATTCTCGCGTCTTGGGCATCAGTCTCGCAACCCATAGGGTGGATCAGAAGGAAAGGACGATCCATTTCAAATGGGCTCCTGACCTTCGCTCTATCATCAGACCAGCGGAGGATACTGTGTCGCCTGGTTCAGATGTTTGGTTACTCTTGCCCGACGTAGTGAGTGTAACACCTTTGAAGGCTGCGTTCGCAGAAGCGTCGCATGATGCCTTTAACAAGACTGATTTGGCAGAGAGGAAGTGGAAGCTCTAATAGATCGTATTTGAATTTGTACAGAACAGATGGGGTTTCACGTTAAATAGAAGACTCATGCACATAAACAGTAAAATAGTATGAGAATTAGCCACTTCAGGCCTGTATCGGTTTAGAGGACTTGAGGTAGGCCCCCATTTGGACCAGAGATTGAGGCGTTGAATGTAATCTTTTGGTAGACTTTCATGGAGGCAATTTGCCATGTTGAGTTCTGTCATTTATGCCTCAGGATCATCGGGGCGACAGTGAGGACGGAAAATCGCTAACGATGAAATTGCTGGGGTCTATAACCCTTTGAGCGCATGTCCCAGGACAGCCGGGTGTAGTGGCATATGAATTACCAGCCCAATCACTGCACAGAGTAATATCTACCCTCAGCTAAATAAGTTTTGTCAACTAAAGAGACATGTTTAGTACTCACCGAACACAATTGTATGATTCCAGAAGCTCTTTAAGAAGTCGCAGTATTTCGGGGTCAGTCTTGCAACAGGAATATCCCAGTTTGAAGGCGTAGGGTGACCGTCTCAAAGATCTTGATGGATTGCGTGACGGTAGAATGACCCTAGTAAACGATGAGACAGAAGTAGACATCAAGGTGAGGAACCAAACTTACAAACATCAATGCTGTTTTCGTCCCACTTCATCACAAATGCACCACCTCCGTATTCTTTTCGTCAGTAATCATAGTACGTAGTATACTACTTCATAGTATTCCGCGGCAATAAGATATTCGTTCTTGTCTCTTTTTACGCTCGAGAACTTTGACGGGGGATCAGTACCTTTTTCCCAGATCGTGACAGTCGATTCCTTCAGCCCTTATTAGACGTGTCTCACTCCAGATAGTTGAACGTTGTTCCTCGGATAGACGCTCGAACCTAACAAGAGAAAGGTCGAAGCGTGAGGATGTGAGTCCGGGTGTGTACCAAGGGAGGCTCTCACTGAGCAGACCCTATAGAATAATTGTTAAGTACCACGGTACACTGATTTCGCACTGAATTGCGCTCTTTTAGGTCTGAATCATCGCATCATAGCATTGGGGGGAACGGTTCGTTATTGTAGTAATGTAAAGTATGCGACTTTTTATACAAAATCGCTCATACAGCCTGCTCGAGTCGTACTGACTCTATCCCTCGTGACTCTAGCCTACATCTTGTTTCATATGAAATGTATTGTCTCGGATATCGCATGCTGCTGTGAAAAACGACTGCAGCGCGGCCTAAATGCTGTCACACAACTCTTTCGCCTTTTCCAGTAAGATTGGCTTTGTCTATCTGTTTCAGCGTCTGATCCCCGGCACGGGTGATTAGAGTGGACGACTGTTCAAAACACAGTCACTTGCTTCTTTTAGATCCACAATTGCCATCCGTTAAGACGATTTGTCTCAGTGCATTCCACCAAAAATTTCTCTTTCACAAGCTCTCTTCTGTCTCTAAACCTGGTCTTACTAAATGACCAAGAGCGTACGCCTCTCGCATAATGCATCCAAACAAATTCCGCTCCACGAACAAACACTTAGCGCAGCTCACCAGGTAAGTTGGGGTAGAGAGAGACAAGGAGTACTGCCACAAAACCAAACTTTTGACTTGCTTCTATTGAGTTGGATCGCACTAGGATACCGTAGAATTGAATTGATTGCTTTTTTAAGTATTTGTTATCGTCCTGTATACTGTTTTGGCTCTTGGTTCTCGGTCCCTTCAACTTCAGCAAGCGTCTTTCTCCTTGAATAGGTCTTGGCTCTATTCTATAGTAATCGAATCAATTCATACCTACAGAAGTGGCTCTGAGTCAAGAAAATGAAGTCATAGAGCCGTTCGAGTGATCCTTTTGTGACCGCAAAGTATCCTTTTCATAGTCTAAGCAAGTCATTGGATGCATTGAGGGCTGCGACGGAGATATATTAAGGTAAATATTCTTTCATCAGATGGGCACAAATAAATTTTATAAGATCCTGCATGATCCTATACTTACACACAAACATTTTCATGCATGATCATGTAGGATCATGCGGGATCTTGCAAGATCATGTAGGATCGTGCAGGATCATGCAAGATCCTACATGATTTACACGCACAACTTGATTTTTGTCCAATAGAGCATACCATAGCTGTGATAGTAGAAACGACCTTCGCGATAACCTTGTTCATATCATTAAATGTAGGGGACTTCATGCCATATTGCGATCTGCAAATGTCATAGAGCTTCCCATTTTCGAATATGAAAGAGCATTCAATTTGTTCAATCGTTTGAGCAATACCAAAAACTGAATTATAGGTTTCAAGCACCGATGAGGCCAATTTCGGAGTTGGATAAACGCAAAAGTCAAACTTCGTTTTCTTCCCATATTCGGTTGTTAGACGATCGACAAGAAGTTGGCTCAGCCCTGAACCCGCACCACCTGCGACGGAACGGAAAAAGAGGAAAGTTTGGAGGTTAGAGCAATCTTCGACCAAGCGACGAATACAGTCCAGAATAGGTTCGATTAACTCCTTGCCTAACCTATAAGCTGTCCCATCTGCAAATATTTCAATACCTGAAAACAATGGTCTAGAAAGAAAGAAACGATACAGACAGTTGCAGCCTGAACTCTCCAGCCCGGATACCATGGTCTTCCGATCGAAGAGTAATCCATGCGAGCCAGCCGTAACTTTATCTATCGCGTGTGGCTCCAGGTCAACAAAAAGGGAACGTGGTGTATAGTGTTCACTTTGGTGTTCGGAGAAGAAAGTCGAGAACCCAGAGCCGTAGGCCGTAAATTTTGGGTCCAGAAATGTTCCATCTGGCTGAACTTTACCTTAAACAATTTTTCACAAAAGGGATGGCCAAAACTCACCGTTAGACCATGTTCCTTGCAGTACAACTCCCCTTAAAACAAAATAAACACAATACTGTGGTTAGACGAGAGCCGGTGATTAAAACATACAACAAGAGGCTCCAATCTCAATGCCAGCTCGGCCGCTGTGGATTGAGATAACTTCCCGCATCCTGTGGGATACTAGTGGAGGTAAGAGCAAGGAAGAGTTGATTTTTATCATCTTCAACTTGGAACTAACTTCAATATGGTTTATATAATTTTCAGTCAAAGGTACATTATTGAAAAGCGTTTTGCAGAGAACTTCTAATTCAATATAGATTTGTGTGCATGAGGCACAGATGAGGATTCTGTGAACGCGAACCAGCCACCACCGTGACGGCGCTTCTTGTCTCCTACCACCATGAATAGCAACCCCATCCGTTGTCTTCACTCGAAAGGTGTGCATTACGCCGCTGACATTCAAGATCCATGGTTTAGGTGCGTCTCATAACATCCAAGCTGGCTACAATCAAATTTGCAGGTTCTATGTTCTTTCGAAGTCAGACAAGCCTGGTAAACACATCGTTCTGATCTAGCATCAAAAGCATCCTTGGCTGATTACAAATTTATATGCTCCGATTCATTTTTGTATTGTGTTTTGTTGTTATGCATTCTTCTTTCAAGACACAAACATCATGCGGCTGGATCCGTCATGCAGGGTGCATGACCCCTCGATTATTCCTTGCGGAACACACTGTTTTCCGTCTTGCATCTCCACGCTCAATCCACGAGGTTGCCTTTTCTCAATTTATATACGACGAAACCAGGGTTCATGACTGGCTTGTAACCCTCATTCTTGCTCTGATACTGGATGGCGTCTCTCGTCTCAACTACGCTCAATCTCGAGTGTTTTCACACGTCGTGGTCCGATCAAGACTATTATGAGCCTTGATTTACCCTTGGATTTGCCTTTCGCAGATCTAGGGGCTTTAATCAGGCCTTCCGTTGACTTAGACGTCCCGCTCGGTGTATGCAGCACGCTATGACCAGGGCTTAACATGCTAAAGAACGGATACGTAGAGGGATATATTATTTCTCCGGACATCAAGATTGCCCCAACTGTCGTCAATGGAGCGTCAAGTTATAATCCAACAACGCTCGGTGGATTGACCATCAATATGTAAGTTTCCGATACCCGCTTGGCCTATATGCGTTCTGATATAACCTTATCCTTTCGATTAGCCACGAGCCCCTCGTGTCTTGGTATAAGGCCTATCGCCGTTATCATGGGTTTGCCCCAACCGTTGGTCGGCCAAGCAGCTCCACAATTTATTCGAAGAGAAAGCAAGCCTACAATTCGAACCAGGGTGGCCTTATAGAATGGCAAGATTCCTCCATGACCGTCGGTCCAGCCACCTTCCAATTCAATCGGACGCTCCGTGTCCCGGACGATGCTACTAGTTATGCTCTCCCTCCGGTACATCCTACGTCCTCCCTTGTTTTCAACTGAAGCCCGAAATTGAACATTAGGGTTTGGGGACTTTTCCTTTTCTGAAAGCACAAGAATACGCTGCAACAATTCCTGACTATATTGAGCAAAGAGGCGGATATATTATGGTAATCATCCATTCTTCATTGACCGGCATCTAAAGCCTGTGTTATAGCCCCTTTTTCAACGAGAAGCCTTATGGATCAGTATTTCAGGAGGTAATTTCTCGCAACGTGAATCACTCAATTGCCTTTCATTTGAAATTATTCAGTTACATGTGCAATTAAGATTTCCGTAGGCGGTTCGTTCGGTCTTCCTCTATATCTAGCGTATAACACGATCGTTGATATATATCAGGAGTCAACGCAATTACAGGGTATAGACAGGACGAAGAATCCCCGCTAGGTGTGCAAGACTACCTCGTTGGTGGGAAGCAGCCTTGGCTCGATGGTATAGCCACTGAGCCAGGTATTATTCGTCAGGCATGTTCTCCTTTTCGAGGACAACCACTCTTGAAACATGACGTAAATTTTCTAGTTCGTGGCAATGAAGCTGGGTAATGGCTACACGATCGAAGAACAGCTCTCGAATAATGCTAAGGGAGGAATTCAGATTGATGTTTTCCCTTCCCTCGCCGGCATTGTCACTTTCACTCGTCGAGGAGAAGATGGTGTCCCTTCTGAGTCTGACAAAGTCTCCGAAGGAACTTGGTATCAGTCATGGAGAGGGAATCTTTATGGCATCGACGTTAGTACTACTTTGAACTCGTAGTTCTCTTCAAACAACTGATGCCACCAAAAAATTGAGGAAACTGCCTGTGCTCAGGACATTACGTGACCTCTTGCGTTATTCAACCTCCAAACCCACGCTCAATGTTTCATATCGGGAAAATTTGCCGCCCCCAGCTCCATCGAACCCACCCAACAGGAATTTACCGCGTAAGGTTTTACCACGGATGGTCCCAAGTTCGACCTCCATCCAAATTTTGGTAAAAACCCTCGCGGGAAAGACTGTGAGACTGATAGTCGAGCCATCAGATAGAATTGACCACGTCAAAGCTCTGATTGAAGCCAGCGACGGTGTTACCTCAGAGACGCAAAGATTGATTTACCGAGGTAAGAGTCTCGAAGATGACAAATCATTGTCTGGTAGGTCAATGTTGTAATATCCTTCAATTGCACTTCTGACATTATTTAGACTATGGGGTCGTCGATAACTGCATTATCCATCTCGTTATTCGATTAGGTGGTGGCATGCAAATTTATGTCAAAACTCTGAAGGGGGTGCAGATGGCCATTGAAATAGAGAGCTCCGATACAATATACGGCCTCAAAGGTAAAATTCAAGAAAAGGAGGGTATTCCACCTGATCAGCAGCGCTTAATATTTGGAGGAAAGCAACTCGAGGAAGACAGAAGATTGTCCGGTATGTTGGCCGATTGACAGTGCTCACTGGAGAATTATTTTTCATTTAGACTACAATATCGAGAAGGAATGTTGCGTCCATTTGGTGCTGAGACTTCGTGGCGGAGGTCAAGCATTCCCACTATCTCTTCTACCACTTCAATTGAATCATTTTAGGTTATGAATCACTCCCAAATGCCAGAATGGGCATCGCCGCTGGAGGGAGAATCACTCAGAACATTTATCAGGATACTCAGTCTCCACTAATCTACGATGAGGAGGATTCATCCAGGGCTTTCATTCATACCGTCTCCACTGCTGCATGGGAGGTAATACTTTTTCATCACCCTTCAAGTTATAGGTTCCTCAGATTTTATGACTCAGGTGATTACCGGCATTGTCTGTCCATTGACACCCATCACTCCAGCCCGTGCGTCGAAGTTTTACATCCTGAACGTCTGGTACTGACGTCACCTGATATTCAAAATAGTGTATAAGGCGCATAACTACCCTTGGTTTGCTCTCTATGATGAGCATCTTCCGACCATTCAACCGACTGGAAATTTTAATAGTATCCAATCGGTCAGACAGTTGGACAGCTTTTCTAGCCCCTCGGGTAGTACGTTAGTAAACCCTAAATCGCCCCCAGACTGCGCACATCACCCAGGGCGCAAGTCAAATTGCATCGCTCGACCTTGCAGTCACCCTGTTTGCATCGAGTGCTTCGGTTCTGCGGTATTTTCTGGCGGAGAGTGTCCTGTTTGCCGAGCAAAAATTGATAAGTACATTGGCTATGACAAGCCAGTGCAGAATGCTACGGCTCGAGGTGGTGGCAGCGAAGGTACATGGTGGGAGACAGAGAACCAGATTCAAGGTGTATCAACTGGAAATGGACTTGTCACGACGCTGATACTTGATGAAGATAGAGTGAGCAGACTTCACGGCCTTACTGTGCCTTCCTTGTCGTAGAACAGATTTGAGACATCCAATTTCATGCGAGAGCTCAACCAATTGCAGCTGTGAGCGGGAATTCTAGCTTTTATTTGAATGCCATACAACGATGAGAAGGGCTAATCACTCTCAATTATGTAAAGCTCGCATTTGCTTGACTCCAGCACGGTACGTGCAAATATCCTTCACGACGAGTCTTTTTTTTTATAGCTAGAAGGGACATCTACTACAGCTTTCGTAATCAGCAAACCCGACTGAAGGACCACCCGTCTTGCATTCAAGCAACATTTATGGTCAAGCAGATACTAATTTTGAATTAACTGCAAAGTCATGATAACTAAGGAGGATAATACAAACATAGTGCTGTATCTCATACATACAAAGCGTCCATTAAGCAAAGATATATCCCAAAGCCCGATCGTTCTCGCAGGGCACCAACCCAAGATCTACCATCAGCCTTCCCTAACCAAATCACTAATGGTCTCACCCGCTCTCCACCTCTCCCACGCGTCTAAAGTAACGCTGGCCATAAAACAAGGAGTTCCCCCGCCCTCCAGACTCAACCCTTTCCCATCTCCTAACCAATTCCTCATCATTTCCAAAATCTCTTCGTTCACGTTCACTTGATCTGACATGGCATCCAGAATCAAGGAGGAGTGAGAACCTCTTGTGGATTTAAAGACAAAGGAAGCATTGAGGTCAAAGATGGAAGTAACCCTGATTTGGCCTGATTGGTGAAAAGTGACTTTGATGCCTGTGGATAAAAATCAGTCAAGAATGGGGAAAATGGATGGTTGATCACAACAGACCTAAAAGCTTCTCGACGACATTCCGGAATTCCATGCTCTTCTGATTAAACACAGTTCTCAACCTCTCAATCTTGGTGCTAGCCAGCTTGACCTCTGCCTCCCTCTCCTGTAAACTCTTCTCCAAAAGAGTATAGGACGCCATTGGCATCGTTCCTCTTCCAGCTATTTCACCCTCGTCCACTTCCATGCTGTGTGCCCCGATTGAAGGCACTGCATTGGATGCAGAAACTTCCAACTCTTTTACTCGTTCCCTCAGCATGTGGCTCTCTTCTCTCAATTCCTTCACCAACGCTTCCCTCGTATCGAACCACTGCGTGGCTGGATTGTCCGCAAGTTGCAGAACGCGGCGCCCTGGGGGAACAAGTTCGCCCGTGGCGAGCTCTCCGCATAGATCGTGCACGCGTTGTTCGAGGGTATCGATTTGTGTTAGGTACGTTGTTATTTCTATGTTGAAGCCATTGGTTAGATGGGCATGAAAAAAAAAAAGAGAGAGAGAGAGGGATGTACCTTTCGCCTGTGATTCAGTAACTTCTCTCAACCTCAACAGCTCTTTCTCCAATGAGCTGCCTCCCAAAGAAAGTGTTGATGTGGATGATCCAAGACCTAGCCGTCGAGACGTAGAAGCGGACAACGACGTGTTGGACAAAGAAGAGCGAAGTTCAGATATCTGAGATTCAAGATGGGTAATATACGCTAGTGACTTGTCCTCGTCTTCTGAGGGGCGTGCATCGTTCGCCATCGAAGATTCTCTCCGGTAGCTCTCCTGCAAATTGTTTATATCAGCTCTGGCACCTCCAAAATAAAGAATCTCACTAGTTCAGCTTTTAACCAATTGACTTCTCGCTCCCATCTATCTGCTTCGCTTTTAAGGCTCTGTAGTTCGTCTTCCACATCTTGAAGCTGTTGGCTGATCGCTTGTTTCGCTGACGTCGTTGCTTCGAGTTGCTTGGCCGTGAAGGAGGTAGTGGCTTGAGCAGAGGCAAGCTGCTCTCGAAGCTCTCCCATTTGGTTTAGTAAAGTGTAGTGTTCGCTTCGGAGGGATTCGAGATCCCGGGTCAACTGAGAAGTAGATGCAGCCGAAGTGGTAGCAACTGATGAACGAGAAGGAGATCGACTGAAGAGAACGACAGTTAGAATCAAAAGAAGAGAAAAGGTTATGGTGAAAACCCGAACCGAAGAGTCTCCATTTCGCGCACTAGCTTTTCGTTCTCTCGTCCCAACCTCCGTACCTGCTCGCTCAATCCACGCTTCTCCTCCAGCAAGATATCAACGTTCTCCTTTTTCTCACGTAAGACCAATGTCTCAGCAAGTAGATCGTTATTCTGACGTTCCAAGTCCACAACGGACGCTTGAAGTGCTTTCAATTCTTCTGCAGAGTCATCGTGTGCAGGAGCAGAGAATGAAGGGAGAGTGAATTCCATCGTTCGGGTAAGGCCATCGTCCACCCTAAGCACTTCTGAAAGGCGGGGGGGTCGTCTGGCAGCGCGTTCTTTCTCCTCGTGGATCCTCATTTCGAGTTCGGCGACGCGTCTTCTGAGCTGCAATACCTCCGCGTCTTTCTCGTCTCTTTGGTCCTCTACTTCTCCAAGCCTTCTCCGTAAACGACCTTCGTTCTCGTGGGCTGACGAAGCAGTGATTTCAAGCGTCTTCCTTTCCTGCTCCCATTTTTCTTCAGCAGTTGAGAATCGTTCGTTGAGCAGCCGGTTGTCACGTCGGATTTTCTCGAGCTCGTTCTGCACTGATTTGAGCTGGCTTTTTGTTTTTAGAATCTCGGTGTTCGATGTGGCGAGTTCACGGGACAACGCAGACTGGGAAAGGGAGGATGTCATTTGCCGTTTGACGACCGCCGGTGAAAGGTCCGTCGAGGCAAGTCTCTTTGTTCCGGAGGGAGTGGATGAGTTGAGACGCGATGATATTCCGTCCAGAAGACTGTGTCCAGGGCGTGGCGTCCGTGTGGGATGAGAATTCGTGGAAGAAGATGCCATCGTGGTCGTGGTGACCGTGAAAGGCAAGTTTCGGGGTTAAGTGGGTTTCTTTCTGGACGTGTGCAGTCTACAAAGTATAGCCTCTCGGTTTTCGAGATCAATAACTAGGCTCCTCATCATGGACACATCAAGAAATAAAACAAAGCTTATATATTCAAGTTGCGAGACAGAAACTAGATGGTATTGTGTCTGACATGGAACATGTATGCAAAACAAGTAAGGGCTCAATTCATGTCTGGTCTGCTCGACTAGAAAATTCCTACCTTGATGAATAAGCTCAAAATTTATGATGCAACAGTCTCTTCAACCGATTCGTGTATACACTCTCGTGATATCGGTATCCAACATTAGACAACACTGCGTGACTCTAAACATCAACCCCTTCGTCAACTGTTACAAATACAGTACGGAAGCCAAGAAACGATGATGAATATTGCCAATATGGAGCTGAAAGATAAGGTGGAGTTCTGCAATAGGCGACTGCCATCACGCTTGAACGACACGAAGGCATGTTTTCGAGACGACAGAAAATGAGGACACAGCAGTTGCCCACGAAATACTGCCGCCTCCAAGCAGCGTTTCAGAAAGAATATTGACGTTCATGACGCTTGCTATGGACTGTCATCCGCTTTTGATGTGGATATCCCGAGACAGAGCTTCGACACTAATAAAGGTTCTTACGGTATCGTCGGAGGAATTACATTTGCGGCCAGTTGTATAGGTCTTGGTGTTGATCTAACACGGCATTGTGAAGGCTCTTTCACCTCAAAAGCTCCATAAGAGCGCGCAACCGTGAATCGTTCAAACCAATCCCATACTCCCACTCGTCTCTTTACACCAGGATACAACCCATAGAAGTTGTTCAAAAGACATCATATCACGTCGTAAAAGAGATTTCTAAAGGCTCAATTGCGGTGCTGAATGATTCCTCGTGCAATATAAAGAACAAGCATTTAGCCATATTCCTCTCATTTTAACTCGTTGTTGTTGGTTGAATAGAGTGTATTAGTTGGACCCGAATTTGACCTTTAGCCGAAATTTCGATCGACTTAGTCTGAATTCATCTTCGGTAGCGTGACATCACCTTTACAGGCTTGCTCCGGACCACCACAACCCCACCTACTTGCCCAGCCATGGACGACAATTCAACATCCATGGCTGCGGCTGCTCATATCCTTGCTCTCATGTCTTTGTCTCCGCCGCCACTGCAACTGCCAATGGTCTCTTTGGCGGCCCCTTGTCTTGACGCGGATCTTTTGGCCATTCCTCATACGACTGGCGTTGACGAGGACTCTGCGCGAATTCGGCGCGCACTTGCTGTTCAGAATATTCCGACACCTCAACCGCGACCAGAAATTGGAGGTACATGCACATCAAAGGGGTGGCTGTTTGGGTTGGCTGATTAGCAGCGCGAATACCTGTTCAGGCGCGTCCTTTCTCTTTAAAGTCTTGCGGTATGTATTTCTAACTTATCTTAGAACAGGCGCAGGGAACCTCATCGACCTCTCAGAACCTCTCTAAATTGAAGGCTTCATCTCTCATCACAAGTTCGCGCTCGTGTTCCCTTGTTTTTCTTGTCTCCGGGCAGGCCATGTCGGTACCTCTCTCACCATTCACTCTCTCCTTTGACCAATACTTTACGATTACATATTTAACTTGATGTAAACTATACAATGGAACACTTTGCTTGGTAAAATTGTAAGGGCGTGGCTGCCAGTCAGTCGCTGGTCAAGAGGAGAGCTGATCGGTCACCTGTGTCACATTTAGGCTGAAACGTTAGTCGGAATTTGGTCAACGTTAGCTGGAATTCGTCAAACGCAACTAATACACTCTAATGAGGCCCCTTTCGTTCCTCATAAAAGACACGGGGCATCATGTATCTCTCATAAAAACAACAAGTCTTCCTGAGCCCCTGATCTTTTTTTACTCCAGCTCTTCTTTGATGTATTTTCCGAGAGCTGCAGTCAACCTGACAGGTTCCAAATCTACAGCTATTGGCCAAAATACCAGACAATGTACTTCGTGGTTAAAAATAGTCCGGATAGATGTTCCTTCACTCAGAGAGAGTACAAGCTACGTAAGCTTCATTCTGAGCACTCCTGATAGCACCTCTTTATCTTGCTGCCAAGTTACCTCAATATCAGCTTCGATCACTGCGAGGTTTAATCATATTTCGGCTACTAATTCTCTGTATGCAATATTTCCACTGCGATTGGCATTCCTGTCAACCAGACGTATTCTCAAATACCCGATCTTCTCTGTATAAACTGGCCAGGTTCGATAAACGGGATGTTGTCGAAAGTGAAGCCCGAGATCCAAATAGGTAGAAAACATGATGAAAGAATAGCTTCGATGGTTGTCTTCCAGTTTGCCAGTCTTTCTTTTGATGAGCAGGTGTTGTGAGCAGTTCCTGGCCTTCACGCTCTCGCCTGGTCCATCTGGTCTTTATCCGTTTCTCTGTGCTTTATTTAGTTACTCAAGTGAGCAAGCTCTTCCCCATCTTTGAATATAAAAGAGCGATAAAATTCTATGGTCCATCTTCAAAGGCGTGTCCCTTTTATCCCTTCCGTCAATATGCTGACTTTGGTCCTCATCAGCCTGGTATCTATCACGTTTTTGGTATCCCCTTCATACGCACACTTTGAGGGCTTGAAAGTGTCTATAGCTGCTAATGATGTTAGCTCTATTGCTGACCTCAAAGTCGATGCCACAGTCGCTAACGTGAGTCCTGAGGACGTCAAGATTCTCAAGGTAATGATCAAATTATATACCTATAACAGGTGATCAGCTAATTTATATTCAGTACGGCACAGTTTTAGATAACAACCTCCCAACGAAGTCGTTCACTCTCACCAAGAACGGTACCGATGTTGCTTTCATCGGTGCAAGGATCCAGGTCCAAAGCCTTGAAAACCTCTCGAATGATGCATGGATCACTATTCCGTCTGGGAAAAATGTAACAGTCAGGCATATGAGTTCGTTTGTATGCTGTTCCAAGGCATGGTCTAACAATTTCCCGATTAGTTGAGAAGTTGTATGACTTCGAGTTAGCCGGAACTGGGCGGTACTCAATTAAACCGAACATCGAATTTCAGCTGGCTGGCACCAATGGTGTAATCAATACGCTTGATAGCCTCTCACGAGCTGTTGCTCCAGACGTCGATCCCATTTCAATCAACATTTCGGGAGATGTGGCTCGACGCGAAGTTTCTACCCCTTGAAAACGAGCCATTATTACCTGTAGCAACATCACGCAGGCATCATTTATTAGTTGGTCGTAAGTCTTGATTTCACCGCGGCCCGACTATAGTGGATAACGAAATGTATTAGGTATTCTGAATCCCGAGACCTGAGCAATTTTGCGAGGCTATATGTTTCCAGCAATGGCACTAGTTCTTTGTTCACCACTTACTACAAGACCACCCCAACCTTGAGCGTGTATAATAAATTTTTGGCAGTATCCCTGGAAGGTGGTACGACACGTACCTTGGACTGTACAGATCCTTCTTCTGGTGCGAAATTCTGTGTCTTAGGATCATTACCACATCTAATAATGTCAAAGCTTGCGATGGAAACGTTGTTGCATACACCAATCTTGCGACATCTAACATCTACTATTGTGACATTTTCTTCAACCAAGTCCCTATAGGGAACCTCTGTTCGGGGACTAAGGAAGAGCACGGGTCGCGGGTCTGAGCAAGGGTATGAAGGGTGGGGTCTGGCGGGTACGGGTACGGTACCAGAATTTTGAGAACCGTCGTGTACCGTGGCACCGTCCCGCGGTGTGAGGGGTATTAGACGGGTCTAGTTGCACACCTTGGATGAACCATTTTTGTGTAAGTCTGCTTGACTTTTGCAGCTAACGTACTTTGTTTAGCGTATAATATCACATTTTGAGTCTTTCTATGGATACGATTTCGAAAGTACACTATCCAGTGCATGCTGTGACCCGAAAAATCGCT
This sequence comes from Flagelloscypha sp. PMI_526, assembly GCA_021399455.1. NCBI lineage: Eukaryota > Fungi > Basidiomycota > Agaricomycetes > Agaricales > Niaceae > Flagelloscypha > Flagelloscypha sp. PMI_526. The sequence goes on along the minus strand of JAJTUO010000035.1, from coordinate 434,304 downwards.
AACGAGTCAATTGGCATGGCATCCCAAGTTTTTCGTTCTCTCAAACACGTTTCGGGATATTTGTGGTAAGAGGTCTTTCATTGACTAGAAAGAGGCATTTGTTGATCTCAAAGGTCACAATACTTACAAGATTGCCGCTTCTGCTCATGCTGACGACACATTTTCTGGTGGTCGTCCCTTTCGCTCTGTATTTCTACTAGCTCCTACTTTATTCTTGTGTCTTGTATCTTGGCGAAGGGTACACTTGGCTACTACAACGGCTCCATCATGGCTATCTTTGTAGTCTTCATCTACAAAGGTGAGTCAAATTGTTGAGGCGCAAGCTATGGGTGTCTATAAGTTAGGCACGCCCATTCCGTGTGAGTCCCTTCGCGCTATTTTTTACCGTAAATACACAACAACTCATGCTTCTACATAGTAGCGTAAGCCATATGTCCCATTTGCGGATACCTCTCTCAGTCTCGAGGGCCAGGGGCAGCAGAAAGCGGTAACATTGGATGTACCGCGGTTCCAAGGGATACGGTATCGACCCGTACCCGCGACGGGAGGGGTATCAAGGGTGGCGGGTACGGTACCACTCAAGAGAGACCCGCGGGTGACCCGTGCTCTTCCTTATCGGGGACAACTGTCGCGTCGCGCAATGTCCGTGCTGGTACCACTCTCCACGAGCTCACTCATGCTGTTGCATCTACTATCGATATTACATATGGGTGCTCCGCTGATCAGGCTCTCAGCGCTGCGGATCAATTGAACAATGCTGATAATTACAATGTTGGTTTGCTTCATTTTCTCCTCGCTAAGTATTGACTGATTGTTGCTGCAGTGCTTCGCAACTCAGGTGTATCAGGATACCATGTGTTGATTCTAGTCTTGGATGTAGGCATGATTTAGGTTGTAGTTCGCACTCAACCTGTTTCCTGGGTTTACTGCGGCGTTGGCTCTTGTTTTGGGATTTTCAATAGTTCTCCTTTCGCTCGAATAAACGATTCATTTTGATAAGATATGCAACTATTTTTTTATGATGGATAGTTCTACCGAGGGCGGGGGGGTGCGGCCCCACAAAGGAAACTTATTCCTCCCAGGTTACTCAGCACCTGTGGCTTAACAATTACTTCTCTTCTCCCACTTTCTACGCTCTTAACTGAATTTATGTTTGGCTCAGCCCTCACTTGGACACTCGTGTGCAAGGATACTTCGTATTTCTTCAAGTTGTTGTGGATTTTTTAAGTGCAATTCTGCTCTACAGCCCGGCAGGTGCATTTTCGATAACCTTCCTCCAAGTAACATATCCCAATTTGTGCAAGCCTTGTAACTTTTGATCGCGGAATGCATCACCTGCGCTGTTTTTGGGGATCGCATCGGGATGTTGATAGCCTGCTTTCAACCACCACCACCGACTCATTTGCATGATAACAAACCAGGGGTTCTTCGAACTTAACTATATTAAATTATTCTGTATAATTTAAATGTAAGTGATAGTTCTTTTTAAGTCATTTTTAGAGCTTTCCGATTATTTATTATTACAGCCGACCCAGGGTGCCAAAACACTGAAAGGCATTGTTGAAGTCGTCCACCGTAACTTGCTGAAATGACAGTGAACGATGTCGATCTTTAACTTCGGAACTATATTTACATTCCGGAATATCAGCTGCACCAGCGTAAATGCCCCGGAACGCGCAGCCTGAAAACACTGACGGGCTCATATCGGGAATACAGTCTATGCTTTTCAACCGGCACAGGGTATCCGGCTGTGAACTTCAAATATCGGTGACGAAAGTATCGTAGCAACATGCTAAGTGCTACACGGGTTACATTGTGCTTGATTCCTCCGGAATACGGTGGCCCCCATTCCGCTCCGACTGACGCCCGTTGAACGCCAGATGGCATGTTGCAACATCCCCTAGTTTGGAATACGAGAAAGAATATTTGCCCTGCTTGATCGATTGAGCGACGCGAGCGTTAATCACGTAGTCTCCGGTTTGACCCTATACACAGCAGCTGTTGCTCAGGGTGAGACCCATACGCCACGGCAAGTGTTATATATATGAGGCTCATTCAGCTCCTCAGGACGTTTTTTCAGCAATTTTTACTTATGTTCTCGTCCAGCAAGCGTCACCAACGACATTCCCAGTTGATGGTTCGTCATCTTGACTTTTACTAAGAACTTCCCTAATATTCTTCTCCTGGAAGATCAATTCAACTCCTGAAGTATGTGCTATGGCTTCTAATAATCGTCGACCCTTTTTACTAACACATCTTAGGTTTCATTTCTGTTCCCCCAGGAGCAGTCCCGTTCTACCATGCAGCCCAGCAAATCTACCGCCGCCCATAACCATAGCGCCGATATCGAAAAACTCGTTCATCGAGTGATCAACCATGATAAATTTGTTATCCATGGACTTCAAGATGACTGTGATACAACTCTCCTGGTCGTATGTTGCTTCATTATCAGGAAACACATTGTCTCCATCTCATGTAGCCTCAAGGCAGCTTTATTAGGCGCAATAATCACAACCTTTGCCATAGAACAAAGCAAAGAACTTCGCCCAAATGATTCTCAGGCGGTCGTGGATGCCCTTCTCGTCGTAATTAGCGGAATGTCCAACATCTCTTCGACAATTCCTCTGCCGAAATCATCCCTGGAATTTTCCAACTCGTCTGTTAACCGCACTGTCAATCTACTTTGGTTTATCTCTCTAGTAAACTCCCTTTTCGTCGCCCTCATGTCGATGGTGATGAAACAATGGTTGAGAGAAAATCCTGGGTGGAGTAGTCTCTCAGGAGAACTCGCCCTTCGCGTTCGTCAAATCCGCTGGGAGAAACTTCAGGAGCATAATATCCAGTTCAAAATAGCGCTGCTTCCAACACTGCTCCAGATTTCCGTTATCCTCTTCATCGCAGGATTAATCGTTTACTTGTTCGACCTGGATCGACAAGTAGCTCATGGTGTCATTGTTGTCGTAGCTCTTGCGGGCTCGGCAATAGCCTACTTTGTTGTACACGGTGCCCTTTTCACTGGAAGTCCATATCGATCCCTGATGGTCCTTGGTCTCCGTGGTGCCCTACTAAAGTTCCGTGCGTTGGTTCTCGTGACGACTCCTCGGATGTTCTCCCACGTTATTCGATATTTGCTTCAACCCTTCCGTAAGGACCTACGCCTCACACGAGGCTACCATCCGTACAAGAGTGATACATGGCTGTCCATGGACGTTGATCAAGCTAAAACGCTCTCACACAATGCGGATATCAACGGGAATGTGGATCCCCTCAATGGAGCCTTTGGGTGGATGTACGTAAATTTCACCGATAGGGAAACCACAGCATTATTACGGGAGTTATGCGTCCCACATGATCTGTACGCATTTGTTCTCGACGGTGGTCGGTATTCTTCAACAGGAACGGTGGATTTTCGTCGTTTAGTAGAACATGACTGGCCTCGAACATCCAAAGTTAGCCCACTAGATGTTGACCTCCTTCTTCGGCTTGAACAAATGTTTCCGAAGCCATTCTCCGGTCTTCCTCCCCAACAGGCCATAAACAATGATACCTGGAACAAAGCAGTTCTCCAAGGTCTCGGCCATGTACTTCATTATCATAGGGATGAACACGACTTGTCAGGAAACGACTGCATTCGTCTTTGGGATCTTTATTGGAACCTTCATTCAAGACGATTCTCAGATGCTTCTCCTCGGGCAACGGCTGGACTTACGAATATTGCTGATTTTCTATGTGGCCCGGACGGCCGAACGATTGCCGTCTCCCCTCCTCCTTTATCTCAGCTTCTTATAGTTATGCAGAGCGGTCACTTGATTGCTGAACCAGCGCTCAATCGCTATGAGCTTCAGTCAACATATACACCTTTTGATTTCCGTGAAACTGGCTATTCGTATGGGTATTGGCCTTTTCGGCTGGCTCTCCATTTTTTCGAGACCTATCAGTCGGACCCACAGTTCATTACGCAATTTACAGCTACTGCGGCATCGGCGGGTCAGTTTTTGCGTCTTGTTTCTGTTGCTTTGCGCAATGACAAAACTTGCAAGTTTTTGGAAATTGATGAGCACTTTTTGTGTTCGCTGGGTACATTCCAAATCTCGTACCCTCAACATCGGTCAATCATAGTTGGAGTCGTAGATGCCCTTCATCAACAAGGGCACATCATTCCAGACAATCTTGTGGAAAGAATCTCTCCTCTGTTTCCATCTTTGACGCAGAGACTGATCACTCTTATGGTTCGCACGAAAATCATCAAGACGCTAGGGCCCATGATGGACCAAGACGTGGAGATAATGCAGAGCATCGAGAACATAGCCCACAATATTGCTGTGATGTCAACGGATAGGGTGGACGAAGATGAAGAGGCGGGGATTAATCTAGGTAAGTGCTTTTTCTTTGTTATCTTAGTGCGAGATTTTCTCATGCCAGAGTGCTTGAGCTCTGCCAGAGAGTTCTGGCAGGAGTACTAACGAACAGTGCTCGGTTGAGAATATATATAGGAAAAAGCTATCGAAGAAAGCAGAGCAGTCAATAACTCAAATCAGAGTCTTGAAGCGCAAACGAGCTTTCCGTAAAACATACACTATTTAATATCCCCATGATTCTCGATATCTTATGATTCTCTTCTTGTAAAAGACAGTAGGATGCAAGAATACACTCGTGCCGCTCCACTATTACTGAATAGAGGAACGAATGAAAGAGACTTGCGTATCTAGTATGGGATTTATGTCAATGAATGGAATCACAGAGAGGCAAAGTTCGAACTATGGTCACCGTTCTTCGTGATGGATGCGGAAATGGTCGAAACCTGAAGCGCTGTTAATGCTCCAGTCAGAGGGCTAGACTCGCGAAGGGCAAGCCTTTCCGACAGACTCGTTAGTGGGAAAAGTTGAAGCGATAGAAAATTTTAAGTTCTGAACTGTGACTCTCTGTCTTCCTACTCGTACATCTTAAAGTTGACACAAGTAGGTTCTCCATATGACTACACAAGGGGAAATCTCGAATACAGACAAAACATATCCTACAGAAATGACCACTATTTCTAGCGATGTGGATGAGGTTCAAGTTGTCATGGAGCAAAGAACGTCCCTAAGATCAAAAGATTCTAAAGTTCGAACCGCGATGAACGATTATTCTCCTGAGGCAACGGCGGCTAGCGATCTACATGGTGCTTCGACAATTTCAGGGAAATCTGGCTTACATGTAAGGTGGCAATGATTGTGATAACCTAGTTTGACTATATTGCTATCGACCTATTGGGCAATTTCTCTACCGTATAAGATGGATGAGGGAGAGGATACCTTCTTCGATCCCGTCCTCATTATAACCTTCAGCCATCTTCAAGATACACCATGCGCTGTGCCATGGGCTTTATCTTCACCACTCTCCCAGCTATTCATACTGCTCCCGTCGAAGGCAATATCATCAAATTGCCCTCAAATGCTGGCACATTTTGATCTAACCTCAATTTGATGACCTTCTGTCCATAGCCTTCTCCAACCAGTTATCGGGGACGCTGGGATTATTTAACTGCAAGAAGCACGGACTACATAATCTCTTCAGTAATTCAGGATTCTAAGTACCGATGAACCAACATAGATATCCCAGCCAACCAGCAGCATTCCTTGATTTGGTCAACAGCAAGGGAGATGTCTGAACGTGCCGTGAGCCAACTCACTCGACATTAGGGGGAGTCAGAGTACGTGATTCCGACCAGATTCCAAACCTGATTCACGAACTTGATTCCGGACCTGATTTGTGGCCGGGAATCAGGAATCAGGAATCAAGTTTCTCGAAGCAGCTCCAGAGCTGCTTCGAAACCTGATTCTGATTCGCCGACTTGGTTTCATGCACTCGTCTATAGGCATATGTAATTAATTACTGTCTCTGTCTATATTCGCTCTTTTGCCCTGGAAAACCTATCCGTATCACCTGTAAGCTCTCGGTCTGTTGCCGGACACACCGTGTCCGCCAGAATCCACAAAGTCCAACCCTGTCACTCTCCATGTTCAGATAGCGGAAGTCAGAACAAGGAGCTTTTAATACAGAAAAGAATCTTAGGGCCATTTTGAATGGTGACACCGATAGAGGAAAGACGAAAGAAGGAGAGATAGGACATTTCACAATCATTCTCTCAAATACTTTAAGTAGGCTACGACGCGATGATTGCGGCTAGAATATAGAGGCATAAATGGGCGGGAGGGAAACACTTGTTCACGTAGCTAGCAGATTCAAGCGGGAAACTAGGACGGATGTACATGGAATCAAATTCGACGAATCAAGTCTCTGAAAGGGGTGGTCAGACCAAAAGCTGATTCCTGTCCATAAATCAAGTCCGGAATCAAGTCTCGAATCAACTCTTGAATCAGGTCAGAATCAGGTACTCTGACTCCCCCTATTGTCATGAGGTTTTGGATAAATGGATGGAACTCAAAGTTGCAGCTGAGGACTGCCACAGAAAATTAGACTCCTCAATTGATGGTACCGAATTTTCATTGTCCCCACCAACAAATCGCGATGGTCGATCCATCATCAAAATTCGGATGCTCTCTGGCACGTGGACCGCATCACCCGAAGAGAAAGACATTAGAAAAAGGAAAGTTCAAACCCCGTTCATTCCAGCACTGGCCGACGTATTATGTTTGTACAAAGCGCTTCTTTCGGGCTCCGAAAGGGTGCAGGGAAGTTTAGTGCGGCACGAGTTCTCCGCATCTCATACGGTGGTCCCGCTTCCCGCTGTCTTCGAAAATGCAAAATGAATGTTTTCATGTTATCCGCGCTGGCAAGGGCCTCGGTCATTCTGGTACCAACAGTCATAGTGCTAATGCGCTGGCAAACCGGGTGCTCCCAATTGAGAGTAAGTTGGAAGTGAGATCAGGGAGGATTGATTTAGCCTTGCCATCGCGAAGTGTTGTCATCAGGAACGAGGTTTTCACTTCCTGGCACAAATGGCTTGGGATCTTGCTTTGGGGAGTCACAAGACACCAATTGGTGTGGACTTGGTCACTCTATATCGTCTACATTGCGGCGAACACAGACGGCAAGAGGGAGCGCCGGGGGACTTCCATTCGATATCCATCAAATTCCCACCCAAAAGCAGCAGCCAAATGGATGGCATCAAAAATCACAACATGAACAAACAAAGCGGAAGCTATTGGTGGAATCGCTTTTGGGTGATGGCTCTGTTGGGATCATCCCATCACCTCCCTTTCTTTCCCCCCCACTCACACAACTTACCCAAGCCCTTCTTTGATAAGGTGTTAAGCTATGGAAAGGTAAGCGTGTTGTTTTGCTTCCGTTGTCTACTTGATGTACTGATTCTAACTATCGTAGAAATGATGATGAGCGTACGTTTTTTCATTCACCAATATATGTGCGTCGTCTCTGGAACTTATCACTTGGTCACAGAACGCGACCAGAGGCCTCCCTCGACGAAGCCTGTTGGATCCGAACGTAAAGTAAATGATTATGATTCCTTTTGTTTGGGCGATGCGTGCATGCTTAGCAATTTCCGTTAGGACGATGGACGGGACCAACAGCTTCAACATACCGTTCCACCTCCTACCCCACCTATGAACGGAGGTATGGGAAATATTCACTCTCATCGCGTAGAACCATACCCGTATGAATTTCCTTTGTATCTCTCCTTCTGCTGTCCTAATACGTTATTGCCAGAGTTCACCGTCGGGCGTCGTACGACACGCGCCCAGAGTCTCCCGCTCATCCAGCAATTGCGACGATGCAGCAGCAAAATAATTCCCCTCACGGTAGTCCTTCTATGCATCCACGTGCACTTGCTCCAGCTCCCGGTCCTCCGCCCCCTCCACCCGGTGCTTACTACGATCCTCGAGGACCTCCGCCTCCAGCTCAATACTCATATGCGCCACCTCCTCCGCACGGACATTACCACCACGATGCATCTTACCCTCCTCCGCCTCCCCCTCATGGTGGTCACCCTCAGATGAGACCTGGTGGGCCAGACTATGCCATGACCTTTCCCGGGAGTCATACTGGACTCCCCGTCATTCATACCGACGACGCTGCGACGAAATTGAGTGATCGAGTACGACGAAGGTGCTTCAATTGCTGTACAACGGACACCAGTACTTGGAGGCGTTCAAATCTCTCACCGGGCAAGGTGCTTTGCAATAAATGTGGTCTCTTCGAACGTACCCATTCTCGACCTCGTCCAGAACAATTTCCACATAAGCGAGGTCCCTTGTCCTCCTCTTCCATCAAGCAAAGAAACTCTCATGCTCCTCCTCCAGCGCCTCCTGGGACGGAGTACGGTCTCTCTGGCCAATATGCGGCAATGTTACCCGGCGGAGGTGGTCAGATGCAACCAATTCCTGGACCTCCTCCAAAACACCATCAGCAACAGCAGCAACAACAACACCATCCTCACTCTCATCACGTTCAACATCATCAACCACCTCCACCTCCTCCTGGTTCAACAGGTGGCGGACAGCTGCCACATTTGAACCAGTGGATTGACGAGAGTCACCACCAACCTGGTGCACCTTTGCCTCCTCCACCATCGAGTGCTCCTGCACCCAAGGAAGGCGGTGGCGGAGAGAAAAACGAAGGCGTTACGCTGCCTAGGATCGACGCAATTCGGGATGTTTGATTGTAGCCAGTTCTTGTTTGAGTTTGGAAAACCAAAAAAAAAGCATCTTCGACATTTGTATAGTATTGATGGACTCCCTCTCTCCCTATTTTGTTACCCACTCCCGCAATCCTTCAGGACGTGCAAGCTTCACGTCCGCTATCTCCAGACTTTTTACTACCCTACTTCAGGGATTCTGGTTTGACTAGGTCGCTGTCAAAGTGTTTTTCTTTGTCTTTACCCTCCTGTTACCTTTATACTGTGATTCCCCTTCCACATTGTCATTGTCTATTGTCACGTAGTTGTGAAATGCTGAGCGCTTTGGATTACCTTGCTTTTCTTTTGAGTAGCCTCGCTTGGTTAGTGGGCTTACGAAAACGGGTAACGAGGGATAGCACATAACTTTAGGCTGAAACAAGTATAGTCCGATGCTCAAGACGAACACTCATTTATGGTGCAATGAAAACCGTATCACAATGCCACTAGGTCCTGTTTCTGATAAGTTACTTTCATCTAAGACAATACCCATGACTGTTGAATACTAGTCTCGCATTCTCATACAGATGTACTCGATCCCCAAGGTTCAATTTGATATGCGACGTAAGATGCTCGAAAATCAAACACAGAGCAGGTTAGGTCCCTATTGATCGTCTTTGGTGCATCCACAACCTGACGAAACCGACCAATTTAAACGCCAAAACTTGGAGCTAGAGTTTCGTCCAGTAGACTGGAAACATTACTATTATCTGTCGAATCTGTTATAGTGTTTTCTGTTTGGCACCTTATTTCTTGCGAAGGCGCTCGGAATGTTAGACATGGGTCTCAAGAACCTGCTTTTCGTTATGGGACCTTCTAGGTTTATGCTAGGCACTCATTTTCTTCTGCAAGAAACGCTTTGTGCTTTGCATTCGAATGTCCTCAACCACAAACAACAAGACGATCACGGGAAATAGTCCGAAGATGTTTGATCCGGCCCGTGGAGCCAGGCACCCAAGGGCAGCTGATTACACCTAAGCGCTTGTCTGAGCATTGTATATAAAGGACAGAGCTGCTTTAAAGGGATCCAACCTCACCCTTGCGATCGCCACAATGTCTGCACGAGATTCGCGTGTGAAAGTTATCAATCTCGGGTTGGGGTTCGTCTATTCTCTCTGGCATTAGTAGTGTTTTCCAACTCTCATGACAGAAGAACCGGTACTTTCTCTTTTCTCGAAGCTATGAATATTCTTGGTTTGGGACCATGTTACCATATGGCCGCTGTTCTGGAAGGGGGGGTAAAACATATTGACTGTTGGGAAAATGTCCACCGTGGTAAGCTATAATCAGCTCCGTCGTAAAATTGCCTCGAGTTGATTCTTTTGTTCAAAGGTATCAATGTCGAAGAGAATTTGCTTGAATTGTTCAATTTCCAACCCTTCCAGAGTGGCTGTGATTATCCTCTCTGCCTTTATCCTGAAGCACTTCTTCGCACATTTCCGGAAGCCAAATATGTTCTCTCAACTCGTCCAGTAGCTCAATGGAAGAGATCTGTTATGACCACAATCCTACCAGTCTCGACAACCCTAATGTATCTCCCATCATTTGTTTGGCCATTTGGTTGGCGCTTATACAACTGGGTGCAAGAGATTCTATGGGGTCCAAAAGCTCAATTTGAAGGGAATTTTCGGGAAAACGCTGAAAGGAAGTATGAGGAGCATCTTGCATTGGTCAAACGGACTATCCCGGAGGAAAAGCTGTTAGTGATCGAGGTTGGGGAGGGCTGGGACAGACTGTGTGCATTTTTGGAAGTGTACGTGTCCTAATGTGTTAACTTGCGCAACCTGAACCAACTGCGTTGATGCTCTAGACCCGTACCGAACCAACCGTACCCTCGTTCAAACGATTCTGCGTCATTTATGGATAACTTGTGGAACCATTTCCCTGCATTTAGCGTGTATTTGATTCGTGGAGTAGCCTATGTACAATCCATTTTCGGTAAGAGTGATGTGAGGGTGAAGTCGGATTGAAATTTGTAGGCGGGACCACAGTGACGAGGACCATGCACCCAATCGCTAACTGTATATTATTACGCAAATCGCATTCGAGAACCCAAGGAACTCGTCCACATATTATCTTGAACTATTGCGATCAATCCTTTTTTAAGGCAATTCTCCGTCGATTGTTGATATCTGTCAGAAATATGGGTCTTCTGCCTAATACTCTCAGTCTGACATCCATCGATTTGTAAATTATTACCACGCGCTTTCAGCATGGCAAAGAGTTTATATGCTCTGTAATAGATCCCGTCTTCCAATCGGGTCTACATTCGATGTCCACGAACGTTGGCTTTGTGCTCTCCTCTTCTGGTGGATCTCCAGATAATCCAAATTCAGGTCAAGTAGCCCATGAATCCCTAACTTCAGTGTCATCTCTCTCCTTGAAATCTGCGCAGAATCAATTGGAAAATCGGCCTCCTGCAACAAGGAGTAAAAAGTATTACTCCAAGGATGAACATATTGTGATTCAGGTGGAATAATTCTGGCCCATCTAGGGTCACTTAACTCAACCCAAAGCCAATTCAAGGTAGAACCAACCCTTATCAGAATCAAGACCAAAGAGTTCTCAAAGCTGTCTCCAGTTTTTGATCATATGCTCAAATGTACTCCCCGGCCGGAAGGTGATGAGACAGAAGGTAAAAGTGACAGTCATCCTCTTTGGATTCAGCAAGTGACTGCAGTTACATTTGAAAAGGCTCTTGACTGGACACTCTCAAGCCCTGGGATTAGGTAGTATAATTTCCTCCCCCAAGTCGTTATCGTCATTCAATATATTTACTTAGAAAGAACTTCCAAGCGTCTCGTGAGGAGTGGCTCGACCTTTACCACTTCTCGGACCGCTTTGCAATGGAAGCTCTCAATCAGGTAGCAAAAGAAGGTCTTCGAAAAGCCACAGGATGGAAACCTATGGAGATGATAGAGTTTGCGCAAGCTGAGAATCTAGGGTTGTCTTGGGCAACTCCTGCGTTCCAAACCATTTGCACTCATCCTCGACCGTTTTCAATCAAAGAAAGTTGTAATCTGCCTTACAATCTCTTCGCTATGGTGGTTTATATACGAGAGATGATTGCGAAGAGACATACTTGCTTCGCTTGCCAGCGCGGTACGCCGCGCACCGATCGTTATACCGCTCCAAGCGACGCAGAAATTGAGAGCTGGATCAATGAAGGTGAGAAGGCAAATACTCTGAATGACAGGAACTTGGTAGGTCATTGTTATGGAATGAATCTTTGCAGCCTAAACATACCGATAATCGATACGAGGGACAACTGAGCAAGGCGCTGTGATAGAAGAAATTTGCCTTCATTTTTCGTTTATGTATTGGTCTGAGGATAAATAGAACCAATAAGAGTATATTTATGATGCTGGAACCGGTATCTATGTGAATACATCGCGGAAGGAAAACAGGAGCCAATTTGGAGCTAGATGATTACGGGATTGACTCTACCTTATCTTTCTGGAATAAATAGGATCAAGATGGGAGACGTAAAGAGATTTTGTGCAATGGTTAGGATGCCGCTTGGAGCAAAGCGTACGAAATGGAGCAAATCTTGGATCCGGAGAGTCCGTCGAGTAGACCGATAGTAAATTCATAAAATCTGATGTGATATTACAGGCAACAGAGAGGTAAAAGAATTGCGGCGCAAGCAATAGCGCGACCAGGTGAACGAAAAAATCGGTAGTCAAACATGGAGCTCGTGAGGCGAGGGATCCAACATGACGAAACGATTTGGCAAACTTGGCACAGGAATACAATGAGGAGCAAAAGGCGGTTAAGATAGAAGAGGACTTGTGTTCGGTGTCGAGAGTGGATACCTTGGAATTGAGGTTCTAACTACTGCCTTCTATTTTCTTCGGGACTTACAATACCGCAGCAATAACGCAGCAATAAGGAAGATGGTCGAGTGCAAGCCAGTCCTGCATTTAAACCTTCAGGAACCGTTGAAGGGCAGGTTCAGTAGCGAGGTGGAGGGAAAAGAAGAACTGGGGTTGGTGATGTAAGCGGACGCCAGAAACAGAGTTGTGGCGTGGGAAACCTTAATCCAAATCAACCCTGATGGTTGTGCATGGGTATAATTTGCTTCCGTCTGCTCCTCCAGTCTCTCGTTTCTTCGCGTTCCCTATTCAGCCGTTTCTCATTCATATTCAATACATACCTTTAGACACACAGAATATTTCTCCGACAAATTCCGAGAGGAGCCAGCGCAAAGGCTCGCAATGGTTGGCAGAACCCCATTCTAAAAAAGGCGCGGACCGATAACGGTCCGCTCCGGCGTTTGCCTTTCATGATGTTGCGGGAAAATCACAGATTCCGCCGTTGCCCCCTTCACTTCCCTTCCCTTCCCCTTTCCTAACTTGCTTTCCAACCACCACCATCTCCACTGGGACTCCCCTTTTCTTGTTAGCTTGAGGATTTACCTCAAGTCTCTCTATCGCTCGAGACTTATTTCTTATCCCCAACAGCCGGAAAAAAAGTATAATGCAGCCACTCTCTCGGCGCACGCGGAAACTTCAAGAGGCGGAGTTGGAGCAGCGAAAAGAAGAAGAAGAAGCAATGTGTGCTTGGTCTTCTATGAACATGGTCAGTACTCAGTGCCTACTATCACTTTTCTCTCCCAAGTACTAACTGCCTAATAAAGGCCCATATGTCATTACTCAACTCTACGTTCACACACGTCCTTTTTGAGCTCGACCTCGAGGACAGGGACGGATTCGCGTCCACATCCCCTAGGAGGAGAATATCTTCTCTGGATCCAGGGTCCCCTTTCTCTTCCGACTCCTCTTCGGATGGGGAAGACGACGACGACGACCAATTTGAACTCCCGCTCTACACACATACTCACACACATTCTCATCCTCTCCCCGGAAGAAGAAAAAGGCAGAGAGTCAGTGTGACACCAAAACCTGCGCCTCGATATCAGCATCGCCGGTTCCCTTCTTCGTCCTCGGTAGCTGAAGATCCGGAGGAAGAAGATCCCTTTGCTTCCTTCACCGACACGTCCTCCTTCTTTCGATCCCAGAGACGTGGATCTCTTTCGAGTCCTCCATGCGAGAATGAGGAGGGCAGAAGAGGTAGAGGGCGGACACGAACGCAAGTTCCTGTTGGTTTGAGGTGTCGGGATCTGGATCAGGGCGACGATGAAGATATGTGGATTGAGCATCTCAGCACTGAAAGGAGATGAATTCATCTCCTTTCTCGCTTTTTCTTAGTGGCCCGTTGTTACCTCCTCAGCATTATGCTTCCATTTTAGACATTCATTCTCATCCCAATTACTTATTCCATATCCGTTTCTTTCGGTCTTTGTGAACCGTGGCCTCACACTCCTTCATCATTTTTCATTTGTTTTCTTACTGTGTATCTACTTACTATCTCGGTTGTGTATCCATCCCTCTACCAAAAGGTCTCGATTTCCTAGTTTCATTGGTTTTCCTCGCTGTGTATTCTAGCTAGTATAATGTGAACAAGCCCAAATATCTTTTATCTACGCAAGATGTGAATGTCTGTAGGAGTTTATTATCTCGCACGGGCTCGGCGAAGGTTCACTCCGGTTTAAGCGTGCTACTTGCGTCAATATCTGATTGAGCCTGAGGCCAAGCTTCCTTTCTCTCTGTGCAACCCTTTCTTTCACTATCAATCCATGCTCGAAATACCCGCTACTCACGCTTGGCTGGGCCGCTGCACGCCCACTAGCAATTCATGTTGCTTCAAAAGCTCTTGTTGTCCCTCGCTTGTGCCACTGCTCAATATATTGGCACTGGGGATATTGCCTGGAGACTATGGTTTTTGTTGGTGACTCAGTATCCTACGACAAAAGGTATCATCACACCGTCGGGGTAGCGACCGGGTCTCTGCTCATTCGTGGTAAATCCTCTGCGATCCTACATTACGGTGTATGTGACGGAGACCTTTATCCAAGGAAATATGTTCAAATATTTAGATAACGACGAGGCTCGACATTATTCACGTTCATTAGGTCTACTGGAGCGTCTTCCTACACCTCCACTGTACCAATGGGGAACATGATGACAGGCGGATATGCTATCGGAAGCTGATGCGCCTTGCCTCATCCTCTCACAGACGAGTGTGTGAGCCTATCAAAAATAACACCGACTATCCCTCAGCTCAAAATTTTCTCGTCTGAGTACCTCGTGTTCAATGTACTCGTTACTCGTTGCCGTCCCTGATATCTGATTTAGCGAATTATCATCCATCAGAGTTGTACGACCCAAGTATGACAGAACTGGAGCAAGGTATAAGAGTCATATCCTTCGGTATAGATCTCACGTCCTCCGCATGGCCCTCAACTTACTTACGGCCAGATGGACCTGCATTGGACGCGACTGGATTATCCGAGTTGCTCGTCTTGGAGGATATTGCGAGCAAATGGGCGTGGGATCATGCAGATATCAACCACGAAAGTAGTGATGTTCGAGCTAATGAAATTTGTGACATGGTTGGTGGCACTGGGATTGGAGGGTACGTGTATTGGAGGGAACTCGCGACATAACCTGACACCAAGTCTAGATTTTATGCAATACTATTCTCACTCAATATGACCATCCGCCAAGTTATCGCAAGTCATAAAATCCTTCAAACTGTCATGTTTTCCTCCGAAGAGTGGAGGAAAAAGGATATGGATCGGTGCGCTACGATGCTGAGCAGTATCCTAACGCGACTTTTCCAAGAATCTGGCTTAACTATTGATCTTGACGGTCCTTTTACCTCTAATAATTCGCTTAAATGGTAAGTTTAGATATATTATTTGTGTTTGTAGAAGTTATCTCATAATCGTTTAGTTTCGTCTGTGTACTGAACAACATTAACGCCGGACAGGTTCGAGCTTTGCGTAACTATCGTGTTCGATCGTCCACTAGCCCTCAATGCACCATTCGTGAAGCCATCCATGCTACACTGGCTGATGGATCTCACCTTCCTGCTGTGTCTATCCAAGACGAGCAGTTTCTTAACGCGTCTTTCGGCTATGCCAACCCATCATATGAGCTTATCAAGGAGCTTGCGACTGCCTTCCCAAGAGGCAGCAAGCTCGCATGTTTCATCAATTTAGGAGCTAGCCATCCTGGGCCCCTCCAGATAACGTCAGGCGGCCCTTACGAGCAGCACTTGAAGCTTCTCCGTGACGCAGAGGGGGTCGCTCAAAACCTAGTTGCACTTTGTAGTGGCTTAGGGCCCTGTTTCTTTCGACTTTCAGTTACTACAGAACTTGGACTCTCTTCGCAAAGTTCTGCGCAAGATGCAATTCGCATTGTAAAGAGTCTTACTATGGCCTATCTTCAAGAGCAGGAAATCTCCACAAATATTGATGATGCAGTTAATATCATCAATCAGCGTCGTGGACTGGTTCTCTTACAGCGCCTTGGTATGAGCTCTTAGTCATATTCCCACTTTCGCAGCGTTCCAATACCTTTTTATAGGCTCACTCGCAGCTGAGGATAGTAAAGCAAAGCTTAATGCACAAATTGAGAAGGTGGAAGTAAATATTGAACATTTGCAGCGAGCGTTTGACAGCACCATTCATTCCTCTGTGAGGAGTTGGCTGTCCCCGATCGACCAATCTGCGAAGTTCAACACCTCCATTCGCAGTCGAAGTGAGTCGACGTCCATCTGGCTTTCAGATCATCCAAATTCGATTGCATGGAGGAAACAAGGTGGTATCCTTTGGTTTCATGGCGGAAGTGCGTTAAGTGAAGCAGTTCAATGCCTACCTGCCTTCTCATATTACTTCTTAGTGGGCACAGGAAAAACAATCTTAATGTCTGTCCAATGGCCTCGACGCTTAGACCACACTAATGGTCTTTGACCAGATCTCAAGTAATCGAATCCCTCAGGAATCAGCATGGCCAAGGGATAGTTGCGTATTACTACTTTGAATTTACGAATCCGACAACACTCTCTGAGGAAGCATTATTTCGCTCTCTCGTAGTGCAGCTCTCATGTGCCGACGAAACCACTATTCGCAACCTATATACCCGGCACAACCACGGATCGCTCCAACCACAGCTAAAAACCCTTCAAGAATCCCTCTGCGCCCTCGTTCGATCCTCTGTCCTTCCGGTGTTCATTATTATTGACGCAGTTGATGAGCTACCTGAGCCTCAGCGGAAGTATCTGCTCGCGACAATTTTCCAGCTCTCCCCACTTACCAAAGAGGGCTTACGGATTCTGATTTCCAGCCGTGACGAGGTCGATATTCACCATGAATTGGTAGGAATAGTGGACTTCGACGTAGCGATTGAAGGCAGGACTGTGCATCACGACATCACGATGTTCGTCAACAGAGAGTTATCAGCATCCAAGTGGAAACTTTGGCCGGAAGACGAAGTGCAGATGATGAGAGATGCATTGATTCGGAAGGCAGATGGAATGTACGTGCCGTTTTGTTTTTGTAGGATGCTGCTAAACATATGAACCTTGGATTTAGGTTTCGCATGGCTGCATGTCAAGTTGAAATCCTCCAACACGCTCAGACAACTGAGGATGTTCGCCGTGCTTACAAGTTCTTGCCAATGACTCTCAGCGATACATACAACTACATTCTCAGCACAGTTCCCGAACATCTCCGCAGCAGGAGCCGTACATTGCTCGCCTTCCTGTTGGCCGCGTCTGAGCCGATTTCTATCATTGAGCTTTCTAGCATGCTTGCCGTAGACCTTGGTGACCCAATGGATGCAGATAATTTACCCGTCTACAGGGAGCAGCTCAAATACCATGCACCGCAGAATATCATTGGGCTTGGCAAAGCCCTTTTTCGTCAGTTTTTGAGAGATCCAAGCAACAAGGAAGATATTGTCCTCCAGCTTTCCCATTCTTCAATCAAAGAATATCTACTTCAGGATTCCAGTTACTGGTTCTCATCCAATGACCGCCTAGCTCATGAAACTACTGCACGGGCTTGCCTGGCCCTGCTAATCCATGCTGAAGACCCGGTGCACTCCGAACAACTCTCTGATCTCAGATATACATCTGAACATTGGTTCATACATGCGTCCTCGAATAATTCCCCACAAATGCGATCACAGCAGATGACCCTCTACAAACTATTTCCATGGAAAAATCTTTGCCTGAAGAAAGAGCTGTCGAAGCTGTCGAATGTGCTAGAGCCTTGTGGGATCAATATTTACGCATCCCCGCTGGTATATGCTACCGCTGTTCGTGACGAACGCTTCATCAAGGCAGTCAGCCATAGCACTTGGTTGGAAAATGATTTAACGGATGCGCTGTGGGCAGCAGTTATCACGAATGCTGGAGCAGGCATCGTTGGAGCTCTCATTGAACGAGGTGGAGATGTCAATTGCTGTGATAAGGATGGGGAAACTCTCTTGTGCTATGCCGCATCTTGCGCTGCCGTCGATGTTGTGCGGTTTCTGGTGGGAAATGGAGCGGACATGCGAGGCCATCCCTTTCATAAAGCTGCTGCCGCAGGATCTACAGAGACTCTTCAGGTTTTCATTGACACTGGAATGGATGTCGATGCACCCGGCATGTGGAATGAATCCGCCTTGCAAGTCGCAGCAGGGCATGGGAAACTCGGTGTTGTGGAGTATCTTCTTGAACAGGGAGCTGATGTGAACACACACCGAGGATATTCAATGCCAGCGTTGCACAAGGCAGCTGCGCGCTCTTTTCTGGGTGTGGTGCAGTTCCTCCTTAAGCATGGGGCGGACATCAATGCCAACATAAAGCCGTGGGGAACAGTTTTGGATATTGCTATGAAGAATGGAAGTTCTCCCGATGCACAAACTCTTGTATCCTTTTTGATCGAGAATGGCGCTATGAGGGCAGCAACGTAAGGATAAGAGGTTCGATTGATAGCCACAGAATCACGGCTGGTATTCTTGCTTGTATGATTTCAATACAATGCTTTTCTCAATGATATATACTTTCTTTTGTTGAACCCAAGACCGTTAACTTGAATGTCGAATGTTCCACGCCAGAAATAATCGACCCACAGCATGGGCATTTCCGGCCAGTGAAAATTGGGTGGTCTCATTTTCATGCAAATTGGTTACCAAGCCAAAAGGGACGACATGAAAACAACGGAATTGAGGAAAACTCCTGAGTGAGCCATCTCTGAACGTGAAGCGTACAATAGCGTTGAAAGAGCTGTCGCCGCCGCTCGCGCATGGCACTTGATGGGGAGGCAACACTCACGGGCAGCGATTCACCTGATTCCGAAGAGGACAAAATGATGCCCGAAAAACGAAGTCTCTTTTCCCTTGCAGCCATTCGCCTGCATGATGAGATGATGCTCGTGGCTCATCGGATAGATGCTCGAACCTAACGAATGAAAAGTCGAAGCGAGAGGATGTGAGTCCGGGTGTACCAAGGGAATCAGTCGTTTGAGTTCAAATCCTGAATCTCTCAGTCAGCTGGCATGTTCTGCAATGGGAATGCCGTAATTGCGGAAGTGAACAGTAGATATGTACGTATACCAGCCTCCATAGCGCACTTGTCACTTGTCGTCAGCTCAGGGCTCCTTTCACACAATTGCCTCTTTTGTAGGTTCGTGCGCAATAAAATCTCACAGAGATAAATTTTATGCGCTGTGGAATGTCGTTGAGGCACTTCGCACCAAAATGTCCTCCACATACTACTGAAGGCATCTTCGGGATACAAAGCAGATGCGGTGCCAACATCGTTTCTGGAGATTTTCTTCCAGCGGCGGGAAGTGCTGTTTCAAGCAAGCCAATCCTCTTGAAAAGCGGCTTGGAATATGACTGAGATGAAAGTTTGAGATCACGAGTGGATGTCGGAGACGCTGAGAGGTGCCGTGAACCCACTAGATTCCGAGGCTTCCCTCTTCACATGATGGCTTCTTCCACCACACCTTACTGTAAAAAGGACCACTGCATCGACCCTCTCCCGTCCACTCTCGTTGCTTGACCCAAATATGCGTGGAATCTGAACGGAATATCCGGGAATCCTCAGGCGTTCCCCGCTGCTACCTCCACACACGAGGAAAGCACGAGCACAACGCGTCACCACATCTTGAGGGTACCACATCGGACCCAGGAATTCATTGAATCAGAGAAATACAGATGCACAAGGAGTTCTCATTGGTTCGTGCGTCCAGCTTTTTTTCCACCTTCATCTGACACTCATTACTTTCCTGTGCACAGACCTCCCTGCCAGTCTCTACCCATAACGTTCCCATTGCCCTCTTTCAGGAGCACCTCACGTCTTTTCCTTCTCCAAGAAATGACAGGACCGTTGTTACACCAGACGTGCAAATACCCGAATTTTCAACACGATGCAAGATAATTCATGCGAGTCCACCTCGACTGTGCAGACCAGGTACAAGCGGCTGTAGTTGTGGGAGACCTATCGTAAGCGGTTCGGTATCTGTGAGTGCTATACCTGTTTACCTGCCTACAGCGTTCTCACGCCTCGATTCTGTAGCATATCTCCTCAGTCCCCGTTGATCCTCAACAAGCCATATCCACCACATCATCCATGCACCTGCAACCTGAAGCACCAAAATCCAAGCCTGCGCAGTCATTATCCAACGCTCTCTGAGAGTTGATCTTTTATGCAATCCCGTGAAAGCCTCGACGTTGGATTTATTAGGAAGGGGGGTCCCAACAGGTATTTTTCATTTTCAACGTTATTTTATGTGTCTCCTTAGCTAACGACCTTGAGAGCCTAGAAAATACCTTGGTCCCTACCACAAATTTCATGTTCGAACATCGTATGCATCGACCTGGCTGGTGACGCGGCCACAGATACCAACGCCGGCAATCCAGCCAGTACAGAGTGCGGCGTCTCTCTTTGCATCACGGCAATAGCGACCTTGAATGGTCAAACAAACAGGTGCAGATGATCGAAGGGACGGCTAGGAAAGCCAAGATTTCCGCAATGCACTTGGACCATGCTCTCTGGTCCTACATTGGAGTGTGAGGGAATGATGCAAGAGAAGAGACAAATCCCTCTTTATTCCCTCAAACTCTAACGAGAAGTTCTCGTCCTCATCTGAAAAAACTCAACCAGTTGAGACGGAGCCCTCAGCCTGACCCCAGCCCCAGCAGTCCTATTCTGGATTTGCTTTCTCCACCCTATCCTCTTCCTCTATGATATACAGAACGTCTTTCGCTTTGGTCGCCTATCGCTTGTCCTTTCCTATTGCTGGCTTGTTGGGCCGTAAATCTGCACAATGCTACGCGGAAGAGGATCAGTAAAAGGAGGTGACGCGGTGGGGTGACGTTCCTGTCTTGGTGTTTGGTTTTTTTTTTTTTGAGGACCTCTCGAACATTTTGCTTAAAGACAAGTTCCTTTCTTTTTGCATTTGGATTCTTTGTATTTGTATTTTGAGTATGTACTGTACCTATTTTAACTTGGCTGTACATCTACTTTACTCATGGTCCCTGGCTCTTTTATGTATCCCCTCAGTCTTTTTACTATAAAATATGATCAGAGCAGAACTCAAAGTAGATTACACCCCCTTCTACCTTTGTCTTCATTTGCCATTGTTCACTCAGTCCCTGCACACGCGAATGTGCTTTAAATAATTGAAATTTGTACCACATAACCCATACAGCTGGGGCATTCGATATACTGTGAAGTCCCCTGGTTTTACCCTCATCCAAGATCAATGTGGTAACCCGTGCGTCCACATTGGAAACACTCTCTAACCAATTTCCTTCACCTCCACCGCCACCACTGGAAGTCTTTGGAACAGGTTTATCAAACCCAGCGTAGTTGAGGATTTTCTCATTACAACCGGGACAGCTGCCGGTCGAGAAAACGGCAGTACCAAAACACTGACATATACTAAAAGGAAGACAAACAAGCTGGTACGTTCGGAATTGTTAAAAGCAACTCACGGACAGGTGTGATCGGCCTCAAGTGACAAAGGACACAGGTAGTCATCTAAGAAGAAAGGGAATCGAGGAAAGTTGACATACACAAAAAGAACCTGTAATATTATTACCTCCCACGCAGCAATCGTGGCAGTTTGTATGAAACTGCGCGATGGGACCTCTTCATTACAAGCCTGAGGAGAATGACACCTTGTGGAACAAACTAAAACTTTGTCGTGTTTCAATTGATTTCAAAAAGTAAAAGATATGTCCCAGGACATAATATTGTGAAGTGCGCAAAATGAAATTACAAAAAAAAAAAAAAGACGGAAAAAAATGGAAAGCTCTGTTGATCTGTAACGAGCGACCAAGAATTGCGGTCGCCAGTCATTCATTTACTTGACTTCCCCTGAAGCAATAACTAGTACGTAGGTTTACTCATCGGAACGTCGATATTATGTCGGCTACTGGGCAACATTTCACCCTTCAAGGTGGACTCCGCCCCAACAGTAGTAGGAAGGGTATCAATTTCGGTACCAAAGAGAATGTTCGATTGAATTGGATGATTGTTTGCCACATCTTTTAAGGTAACCCGAGCATTGAGAGTACTAAAAAGGAATGCAAAGTTTGATGCGTGCAAGCAATGTGAGGGTGGTCGTACCTTAATAGTGTGATGCCGTATAGTTTCGCAATCATAAAATCAAGCGTAAAGTTGACCGTCGAGGTCTCAAGGAATGGTTATGAACAAAATTTTGATATATTCTGATAGGGGGACTCACAGGTACTTTACAGAATAAAACAATGTCAAGGAGGGCCAAAACAGAAGTGAGAAGTCCAGTTTGGATTATCACTGAAAATAATAAACAGCCGATCATTAAAAAAAGCTAAACTTCGACTTACGACGAACAATCTTCTTGGGCACGCTGTCAGTGCCAGAAAGTCCAGCCTTGCTCCCCTGCTACAAAAATCCCATCGTGTTAGTCATTACTTCGTCGGCACATAACAAGACCAACCAGACTCCATGTAAGACCTGCAGTAATGAAGATGTCTGCAGCAGCAGAGGTTGCCAGCCAAACCTTGAAAGGCGTCTCATGCTCTCCATTGTGGGGAAAGTGTTTAATTCCTATGAGGATGCCGCCCAACCAAAGACTTCCACCTGAAACAGGAGAGGATCTGTTAGCGTCTCTGTTTAGTACTGAGAGGGACAACTCACCTAGCGAAGCAAGCGCAATCAAGGTCACAATTGCGGGAAGAATCCAGCTCTTGCTGAGGACTTTCATTCTGAAAGCATCATTAAATGTGAAATTCAAACCGCGATTAACTAAAATAGTCACCGATATGCGATGAATATCTGAACCGGTGTGGAAATTAAAGCGGTTATGATTGGATCTGGATGATCATTAGAGTTCGCTTTAACCTGAGGTTCTCAGATGATCGTACCTCCTGCGAGCACTAAAAGGTCGTGCTTGTTAAGGAATGTCAAAAGGTGAAAAAATCAAGCTCCATACTGGTTGGCAAGATAGTCAATGGAAGCTTGGTGCCTACATTAATTCTTCAGCTCTATGAAACGGGTGAGATTCATTGGAATTCACCGTTCTGAAGGACGAGCGGCTGGTATACGATAACTAGAACCCACAACATTGAAAAACGTTAATACCACGTGGCGTGCAGAGAATGCAAGCGTACAGATTGTTGCGACTGAATTCGCGGTCTCAGCAACGAAAAGATAAAGAACGAGCGCCTTTAACCATAAAGAGTCCCTTCATACCGCATCAACGAGTGGTAATGAGCTGCACGGATAGTGAAAGCGCACCTCTTGTATGTTTGCCAGTAGTTGAAGGCCTGGATATTCAGGTAAATAAATAGGGGTAAGGTCCTAAAGAGACAGACCTGAAGTACAAACACCTGTGCTGTGATAAGCACATTGGGTGATTTGTGTGAGCAATTAACCTACTCCATGAAATAGTACGTTAAAGAAGGCGCCCACTAGCATGGGCCCTAGGGACTGGGGTCAGACAAGTCACTGAAATGGGGGAGGAATGCTTACCATAGAAACTTCCTACGGTGGGAGGCATAACAGTAAAGACGTCGTCGAGATAGTATTTTGATGTGAAGGTTAGACTAATGCCTGGAGTCGGCTGTGGTTAATGTTCTGACAGGCTTATAAAGAAGGCAAAAGGCACTTTGAACGGTGGTTTCTACATCGAGATTGCGCTCATTTTGGTGTAAGAGGTTCGAGACAATGATCATTGATTTGAATCTTAGACGGCATTTTTCGAGTGCGTCACAATGTTATGATCATAAATGGCTGAAAAGAGATGACTATATGATCACCCAAAGGAGTCGTCTATATCAATTTGGGGGACATACCGATAGGTTATCAAACGATTGTCTTTTTTTTTTAGCCGGCTCGCCTACCTTTGGTGAACAGCGATAAGTACTTCTCCACTCCCTTCCAGAGCTCCCTTGCCTCCATATGCTGCAAACCGCGTAAGGATCTCTTATACATTTTTACTAAAGCAGGAATGTTCCGGTAACCAGCAGCTTGTTAAGGATGTGCTTTGAAGTTTACCGCAGTTTTCAGCGAGTGACCAGGGGTGACTCGAAACAAGCTATGCTTTCCGATGAGTTCACGAAAGGAGGCAGAATATCAAAAGTACCCATGTATCCCATCAATGCAAGAATCGTGGTTACCCCCAGTTACGGCGAAACAGGAAGAACGCGGGATATGAACACGATGTCTAAGGTTATTTGCGATTTTTAAAACGGCATAACCTTGGCGCTATTCCGAAAATTTGCATGTTGGGAAGGCTGGCACAGAAGGGATAGGAAGGCAAGTTACAAGCCCCGAGCCGCCAGGAAGACAATACTGAGTGAGATAGAACTGGTTTGGCTACTCAGGGTAAGAGAAATCGATAAAACTAGATGCTATATATGCTGGGGAACTGCGCGGATCCGCGATAAATATCTACGAATGTGGAGATAACTGGATAAAAATAACGTATCAAAAATGGAACACAAGTCAATGAAAAGGATACAAAACTGAAATTGAAAGAGTTAAAAGAAGCTTGCGTGGAATTCAATGATCCGATACGGCCAGAGTTCTCTGGTGGGTGTAGAAGGAAGAAAGCCATTGCTCCCGATAACTCCGAAAAGAACCCTCACATGGGTGATGATTGCGGCTTAAATCTGTGTCTGTACCTTGGCCATTACCAAAGTATACAACAAGGTCATGGCATGACACGGGATCATCTTTACCAGTGTGCTAGGGAGGCCAAGGCAGGACCCATAGCCATTGTAGTCGCTTAGTCATCAATCCATTGCTTATCTTCCAAGACCACAACCTCCTGTCCCCTTACGCTCACATCCAGGTTGTCGGAGCGTTATTTTTTTTTTCTGTGTGACCCCCTACCTCATGGAATTTTAAATGTGATTGTCCTCCTCTCGTGCGTCGACATTGGTTGGTCCCAGTTACGACAAACATATGGAACCCAAACCCAACCGCATTCATCTGCATTCATGAGGGACGTTGGGAATGCACACATTTATTGGGTATTCAGAGCACCCGAAATTTGAAACATTGTGGATGGAAGAAGTATGCGAACACGATGATGTCATATCTCCTCATACCTAACGTAGAAATTATGCACGACGTGCAGGCTCCAGCTACCCTCGTCCGAAGTAAAAAAAAAGTAGCCTCCTTCCACTCATAATGACCTTTAAGTTGTAGCAAATGGGTAAGCCAGGTCCTTCTGTTTCTTAAACTGTACTTGTATCGGTAGGACTGCGGCCGAAAATTGAGACAAGAGGCCCAGGAGAGAAGACTGTAGGAGTAGGTTCGGAGCCAAAGATTGATTCAAGTGGACTGAAAAGAATAGGGCGAAGAACACCAGAGATCCAGGGTTTTAAAATCTATGGAAAGCAGTTACAGATTCATCTTTTCACAGGCTTGGGGGCTGGATGGATGCGTATAAGAATTTTATATTAAAATATAGATACAAAGAAACGAACGCTATTTTGCAGATATCTAAGCGTCTTGCTACAACGGTATCTGCTGTTTGCCTTGCAATCCCGAAACCCATTGGGGCTGCCGAAGTTGATCCCGCTACTGCCAATAGCATAAGATATGGGCGGGGAGTCTTCATGTATAGAGGAGTGAAAAGTGTTCCTAGTGTTGGTTGATATTCGGTTGGAAGTATGAGTTGGCACCAGGCTGAGGTCCAAAGACATTTCAAGGGCCGAACTTATATACGCAAAATTTGTTTCGCCGGAACCGGCGATTGGCGGTAAATTGGACTGACCTGAGTATCGGTAGGCAGTTATCCTCAACCACCCTTCACATCAATGTGATTGGACAGCCAGGAATACCAGAATAATCAAAGTTAGTGAGAGGTGAGCAGCAAGGTCATGACCCGTGGAAATTTTGCACAGAATATAGATCTTCGCTCTCCAAGGGCCATTTTATTGAGTAATTTGAGTTCTTTTGTATGATATCGACTTTCTTGCCTTGAATCCCACAACAAGAGACAACTCAAAAACCGTTGGAATTCAGCTGCCCTTAATTTATGTAATAATGAACAGCAGAAGAGAGGAGATTGTCGCAGGTTTTTCTCACAGAGCGCTCTCTGGGAGAGGCGGTAGTAGACTTCAATGGAATGTATTGGAACATTTACGAGGACTTGAAATAATAAGTAGAAAAAGATAGGAGGCAAGAAAAAAAGGACTCATAGAACAGTCAACGATGAGCATATAATATAAGGTAGTCATTAAAGCTATGTACGGGAGTCAGAGGAGCTGCATAATCAAAATATTTCCAAGTAATACATATCACATAAAGCGAACTCCAGATGGCCCTTGAGGTCTAGAGACTCTATCTTCTTCCAGCATCAGTGTGATAACATGCCCATCCCCATAAACAACACCTTGAATCTGAGTCTCTGCTTCCAACCATGTACCTTGCGTTCCGCCGCCGCGAGTCGCAACATTGGGAACGGGTTCGTTGAATCCAACATATCTCTCGATATTACTGCTACAAACTGGGCAACGCCCACGAGAGAAAACAGCACGGCCGAAACACTCTACGCAAATAGAGTGACTGCATGGGCGAGCAATGCATGTTGCTTGACGATCTACGTGGAGGGTACAGTCTGGTGGCGAGTCTGGGTTGATTAAGGAATCGTTGGGAAAAGGGATGGTATTCGTCGACCTCATTGACTGAATCGTGTCGAATTTGCCGGTTGGTTGCACTGTTGGAAGGTATTCGTCGTAGAGTGCAAACCACGGATAGTTATATGCCTTGTATACTAGTGAAAGAACCATTTAAGCGTGTTATCGGCGGGAAAGACGGAATTCAACTTACAAGATGGTGTAATTGGGGTTAATGGACAGACGACGCCAGTGATCATCTGCAAAAGTAGGTTAGAAAAAACTAAATGGGACCACAGCATCTAAATCTCTTACTTCCCATGCAGCAGTGGAGACAGTATGGACGAAGATACGAACAGGACATTCGTCGTCGTATACCAAAGGAGACCTATTATCTGCGTAAATCTTTTGAACGATCTTTCCTCCAGCTGCAATACCCATTCTGGCGTCTGGAAGATCGTGACCTGAAAAGCAAATCTGTCAATAGTGTCAAAGAGACAGTAGAACCATTTACCTCCACCACGTAACATCAGCGTCAGGTGTAGGACACTCTTCTCCTGAACATTATAGTCTGAAATACCTGAGCAATTCATTTTGGCCCAACCGCCGATGGTACTATACCAGTCAACGTTTTACAGTTTTCAAGCTGCTTCCCACCAAAGAATAGCCTCTGTTGATCGGGGGGGATACCTTCTTGATCTTGAATTAACATTTTGACCTGATCTATGGTGTATGAACTTGGGGCCTCGAGATCGATCGACTTTCCAGTGAGAGTTTCGACGAAAAATCTCATGCCGTTAATGCGGTTGCTCTGATATAGCATACTTCTTTCAGCAACGCCATAATCTAAAATGTGTCGTAAGAAATGCTGAAACACTAGCGAATACTGCCAATATACCAGACAAAGTCCGGTCGTCCTGGAGCACTCTTCCGAGAAATATGAGTTTTTGGTGACAAATTGGGATGTCTTCCTCCTCTTCAATCATTTCTTTGACGCGATAAATCGTGGCTAATCTTCCGATTCCAAGAGTGACCGTTTTTCCAGTGGACAGGTTAATGTAAATGTACAGGTCAGGGCTACTAAGAACCAGAAACACACGGCTATTGTGTTCGATCGCATAATCTGGAACTAGTCAGTAGCGCACAAGAGAGTCAGTGAATGCCGATTGATTACCGGAGAGTAATTTGTGGTTCTCAAGTATTTGACCAGAATAACGAAGCTTCTGAACACTGAAAGGAATACCCGCTGTGGCATTGATCTTCTTTTTTATAGATTTGACGGTGGACAAACTCCCGACATCAAGAATATATTTCCTGTCAGTAAGAGTCAGGACAATAATTTCCATTCGAATACCAGGCGGCGGTGAAACTTCGCGATACGACACATTGAAAAGGGGGTTGGGGGTAATAAAACGAACGATATCGCGAAGAGTCTCTGGTTTCGAAAGATGTCTAGGTAAATTAGCTGTTGCTATATCACAGAGAAACAAGCCAAAAAAGAACAAACTTGGATGTCATGGATATAGTCTCGCCACGATTGATGTTGAGATCCTGAGGACTTTTGTCTAACGGTAGTTGGTAGCCGTGACATTCGAACACAACAACCTCTTCAAGGGAAGGAAAGACGTCAACCTGAATACCGCCATTGGCCGTGTTAGAGAGCTGCTCTTCGATTGTATATCTATGGCCAAGCTTCATGGCAACAAACTGTAGAATAAGAACCTAAGGTCAGAAGAACAAGAAAACAAACCGAAGGACCAAGACTTACCTGCCGAATGACACCCGGTTGCGTAGCAATACCGTCGAGCCAAGGCTGCCGACCACCAACAACGTAGTCCTGTAAACCGTTCGGAGTCTCTTGATTCTGTCCATAACCAGTGATTGCGTTGATACCTATAATTTAATATAATCAGCTTGGGTGGTGGGCGCCACATAGCCAACGAACCACCGACGGAAATTTTGATTGCGCACGGGCCTGCTGAAGTCAGACACGTAACAGTTTACCAAGGGCAATAGAATAATCACCTCCGGACATCTGAATCCACATGGCTTCTCTTTGGAAAAGAGGCTATAGGGCGGATTCGGAATCAAAAGTGGGGCACATAAGGGAAGAATTACCATGATATATCCACCGCGAGTTGCTATGTAATCGGGGAGAGACGAAGAATAATCTTGTGCTTTAACTAGCGGAAAAGTCCCAAGGCCCTGAAATAAAGTCACTCGAAATATGAAAAGGAAATGCGATGAATTATGTACCGGAGGTAGAGCATAATTTGTCGCGTCGTCAGGTACTCGAAGAGTACGGTGAAATCTGAGAGTTGCAGGTCCAGCCTCGATTGAGGATTCCTGCCATTCAATAACGTCAAAGCCTTTGGTCGCAGCGCGGTGCTCTGTTCGAGCGGTCGAGATGCTGTTTCTTCCTGCTGTGGGAACAAGCCCATGGAAACGACGGTAGGCTTTGTACCAAGATATGAGCGGCTCGTTTCTAGATAAGATGTTTCGATGAAAATGCGCTCGAGAGCTCAGAGGGCAAAAATACTGACATGTTGATTTTTAGTCCTCTAGATGAAGCCGTTGGGTTGTAATTCGACGGCCCGCTTGTGACAACAGGTGCAAGTTTGTTTGCCCAAGACACGTTGTAGTCGTCTAATAGTGAAAAAATGTGAGTATGTGAAGCTAAGGAGGTTATATTCATACGAACCCGGTGGAACTTCTAGGTCAATAGCAGGCTGAACCAGTGCGGCCAGAGTCGAGAGGGAGGTGTCCAATGGCACATCTATTCGCATTGTAGTCTTGATGGTATCGCCTTCGGTGAGACATTCCACATTGAGCGTAGTCGAAACTACATCGCTCTGAGGAATCCACCCGACGTTTGGCGTAGCTGAAAGGAGGGATTGTCTTATCAAAAAGTTCATCGTATAGTGTAAAGCCTGTGCCGTTGGCTGTTAAAAAGCTGCTGCCACCTCCGCATGGGACTCATGGTCCCTTCAAGCGGAAATTATCACGTTTTGAGATCCGTACTGTTTGTCTCCTGTATGTCTCGTTCTGACGTGTGTTCAGGAACTTTCCCGTGAGAATGAGGTACCCTTTGGCATAATAGCTGTTCAAGGGTGGTCCCGGCATGCCAGCTTTTTGTTCCCAATGCTGTAAAAAGCAATTAATAAAAGGTACGCAGACAAACATCCAACGGAGCGCAGACAAAGGAGACGATGGAGGGATGAAGGAGCTGCTTACAAATCACTTATCCCTTGCCTTCCACCTTCACCTTCACACCAACAAATGGTTGCATGCCTCGCTCGTAGGACCTTCCACAGTAGCACCCCGCTCCTTCGACTAGAATCTCAGACTTACGCGGGTCTTCCTTGCTGACAACTGAATGCTAAAGAGCTTTCTTTGATAACGAATTCCCTAAACCACCTGTGCTTTCCGAGGTTAGCTTAGGGAGTACAATGTTGTTTGCATGACCCGTTAGTCTCTCATATTTGTATCCTCGTTGTTATGTAATGACATCATCATTTCAGGGAATATCGGGTCTTACCAACGGTGACTTTCGATCTCTGCGACCATTTTCATAGTTGAGGAATATGTGATTCCCGAGAATCAGGACTACGCCAGTTCGTTCTTTGCTCTTCGCTTATTCATGCCGTTTACTCACACGTTGTGCAGCGCTAGGATGGAAATTTACGACAACTCCGGACTGGCTTTACGAATTCAATGGGACACCAACTGCGAACTGGAGTTTACGCTGCAGTAACTGGCCGATGAACTACATAGCTCGGGAGATGAGAATGGCTAAGAGTTTAGCTGACAACCCGTTGGACTTGGTTGAGTCACCTCTTCCCGTCTGAAAATGTTAGCTGACCTGATTTCATTTTGCTAGGACGGTTACTACGTCGAGCCATCATTGTCAGCTCCTACCAAGTTGACGTGTGGGGAATCTTCTTCACTTTACACCTCGATTTCTTATATGTCCGCCATGGCGAGACCTAATGCTGTCTCGGGTTTAGACATGTAACCCTCTTATCAAGACATCACTCCTCGCGTTGGTTCATTACATCGGCCTAAGGACGTTATATCTCGCAACCCCAGAGCGAACATCTCCTGTCTCGCACTCGGTGTCGCGACGACTTAGGGCGACTTCTTTATTCCCTTCCGTGTCCCGCCACTTGGCACCTTTGCACAATGTATGCTTAGCCTCTGAAGCGAACTTGCATTGTGAAGCTCACCCGTCATCTCCCATTCTATGGCTTCCTACTCGGAATAAAACTCGAGAATGCAATGGAGATAAGACAGCGACGAAAGACCATTTGAGAGCCCGACAGTCGGCGTCGAGAGTTCTAATGCGGGATCAAGACCTGGTCACTCCAGAAGAGATACTAACCTGGCTGAACTGGGTATAGGACTACTTCTTCCTCCCCTTCTGTTGCCAAGCAGGTTTTCGGAAAGACCAATGTTTGAAGATCTTCCCATACTAGCACCCTATATCCTTCTCCTTTTGCTTGTAGTATCGTTTTTGTTGTTCTTATTTTGGCTGCTAGTTATTCATCTTACCTATGTACCCTTGCTCTTGTTCGGATATCACGCTACTTGCATCATCGATTCATCGTTTACATACTGCTCTGCAAAGATTCTCTAAAAAGAGCATTTGCACTATAGCTTCGCATCGTATGATATCCTTGTTGTGGAGCTGGGTTACATGTACGCTCACTAACCATATCCACGTTACCGATCCCAAGCGGACTTGCTGCTCAAATTGTCTTACCTCGCCAATCGGACCCCCACCTGGCATGTGCAGACTTCGATGAGATTGTTCGAAACCCTCACTAAAGTCCGTTTAGAGAGATCTATGTGGAATGAGAGTCTCAGAGAGCCACATTGCTCCAATTACCATGGATAGGCTACCTCTGCTATGAGAACATGGTTTTGGTGGATCATGACCCGTTTCTTCGTAGATGGATATTCTCAAGGATTGTTCATCTCTATTCAGACAGACTGATATCCATTCCGCAGCGGTCTAGGTAGACGTATGAAACATCATAGAACCTCATAGCAAACACTTCGGACCAGGGTTGGCAATCACGTCGTTTCATTTGATCACGGTCTCGGCACTTTTTTTTTTTCTATAGAACAAGTGCCAACCTGCCTCCAATAAAGTCCAGGTGTCGAACTACCATATAAATGATTACATTCAGCTCCTCCGCTCAGCTATTCGATACTTCTCGCCGTCGTCGTCGATGATTCTTGGGTTTACTTCCTTTCTTGC
This sequence comes from Flagelloscypha sp. PMI_526, assembly GCA_021399455.1. Classification (NCBI taxonomy): domain Eukaryota; kingdom Fungi; phylum Basidiomycota; class Agaricomycetes; order Agaricales; family Niaceae; genus Flagelloscypha; species Flagelloscypha sp. PMI_526. The sequence continues at coordinate 402,446 of JAJTUO010000035.1, read as the reverse complement.
ATCCATGCTGGTCATTGGGGCGAGTCCTTTTCTAGAGCCACGGGTTGAGCCGGGTCCCGACCTTTCTATGAAACCCAGCGTCAACAATAAAATCAAGCTATACCGTGCTATCACTAATCCAGCTGAGCAGCTCCTCATAAGGAGTCAGATTGGTCGCTCCCCCACCTGGATGTCAATGGGTAAAGGGGATTTCTCTCCCGATGGCTTTCCTACTCTATACTTTTTTGATGGTATGTGAACGGCTTGACATGACCTACTCCATCAGCTTACAACCGTTCCACTAGAGCCAAAGAACGCTGCCTTCTGGTGCCAAAGCAGTTCCAAAGACTTTTGTGTTGTTGCTACTCTCGAATGGAGCCCCCCAGTTGGCGTTCGCGTGAAACGCTGGACAGTCGCTAATTCTGAGTGGCACGAGGTGAGATTCACAAATGTTCGCAGTACTTTTCATCACGCTTTATTCAAGTTTCTCGTCTATAACTGGAATGGTCTGAACGGCGGCATGCTTGTAAATGACCGCCCTTTGTGACTTTGATACATCAGCTAACCTCGTCCATTTAAGAGTCCCATTGGGCAAAACTACGACTGGTTCGAAGGTCCAATGTCCATGCTGCTTGGCGACAATGTATATGAGCCACTTGAATTCGATGACATGCAACATGCCTTGACTAACCCCGCATTGCTCTCTGGATTGACTGTAACAGCCGTTCAAAAATGGGATCCTGAGAGTTGCGCCGACGCCAGGCGTCGGGAACTCGTAGATGCCACGAGAGCCTCGTTTAAGCGTCAAGAGCAGGAATGTGACTTTGACACGGCAGCACCAGGATATCTCGCAATGCTGCAAAAGACAACAATGTGGCAACAATACTCACCTTCCATTAAGATGCTAGGCTCATTAATTCGTGCAGTACGTACTTTCTGTCTGATTTTTGAGGCCAAAAAAAGTGGAAATGTTAACTATTATATTCAGAAAGCTGATTCCAACAAATGTCTGGGTCTGGCAAACTCGCAGCTGCAAGATGGTTCTCGCGTCCAAGTGTATATTTTGCCTCTTTTCCTGGGTGGCACAACAGCTCATCTCTAACCTGTATAATTAGTTTTGATTGTGGACGATCTGAAGTTCAGAAATGGATTGTCGACTTGAGTGCAGGAATGCCTGCTCAAATCCGCATCGCGGAAACCAACTTCTGCTTGGACAGGGGAATGGATCCAGTGGAAGTGGGAATATGGACATGTCATGATGCAAGCGAGTCAGCTCCTCAGCAATACTGGGTTTATGACCCGTCTTCCGGAATGATTGTTACCGACTTCACACCCAATGGAAATATTGTGTCAGCAAATTCGGCTCTCAATGGTTCACCGGTGCAGATGACAGGGATTGGGGGCGTTCAGGCTGGGGTGAACACTATTTATCTAGTATATTGGACTGTTGGATGAGTGCTGACAAATTCTATGTCTTTCCACAAGTTGCTATACAGGTATCATGGCATATATTCACTTGCTTTCGCAACATAAGATCGGCCGCGGTGACTAGAATTTTCCATTCTGAATCATTTATATACAATCCTCTCATAAACCACTCAAGAAAGAAAACTCACAAAAGAAGGCTAGTGTATGAATAAGGAAGTGAAAAAGCATCTCGAGCACGAATCTCTTCCGTCTCGGCCGCCATTTGCGCTAGTTGCTCTTGTATGAGAATATTCCCTGATCCTGATGCAGCTGGAGGAGAAGATGGTGGTCCTTTACATACAGTACCGGAAAAAAGTCCTGCAAGAAAAACCGTCACGGGCTTGGAAGGACAACGACACATTTTGAGCACAAGGGGTAGCTGACAAAATTAAAGCTATACATGTTTAGTTTACAAATGTATTTTATTTGGTGTCAAATAAGACACTCCTCGTACCGCTACAAGCCGATCAAGTGGGCACACCCACTTTTTTGCCGATTGCTGTTGGAGAAGCGTTTGTTTATTTGTTCCTTCTTGACCACCAACTCTCAAACTTGTACAATACCTTCCCCTATGTGCCCTCTCACTCCTATGAGGCGCGCATACGTAAAGTCCGTGGCCTTGACGATGAAACCTTTGATTCCATTGGATCCCTTATGGGCAGGGGCTGGTCAACGGCCTCTTGAACCTACCGCAAGTATCGCCAGAGGCACAATTTCTATGACGAATTGGAGCGTACTAGTCGTCCTCAGAAGTTGAGAGCAGTTGACCGTCGCAAAGTCATCAAAATGGTTGACGCTGGGGAAGCCCCAGATGTAGCAAAAGTGGGTGTGCCGATTTCATCGGCCTATAGTGTCACAACGAGTGCCCCATTTGACATAAAATAAAATACATCCGTAAACTACATATATATCGCTTTAATTTTGTCAGCTACAACTTGTGCTCAAAGTGGGTCGTTGTCCTTCCATGCCCGCAAAGATTTTTCTTGCAGGACTTTTTTCCGGTACTGTAAGAGCAGAGTGGAGTCCGGCAGACCTTAATGACTGTAATTAGATGCATCTCTCAAAGATTCCATCGGGTTGCCTTCTTGCACCGAGTTCTGCTTTTCAGTCACAGGCTGAGAGGACTGTTAGGAGCAATGATCATCCCTGGTGGTTTATTGAGTCAAGGTAGAACCACGAGCGAAACTAGATCACTCATCGTTAATGGTTGTTCACTATGACCGCTCTGTAGTCTGACCGCGAGTCATTTCTGTTTTCGCAGACACCTGACGCTTATGCACTTTCCAAAAAACCAAAACAGCAGCGAAGGCTGCAAGTCGCGAATGTTACATGAATTAATTACTAAGAGAACCATGCAGCCTACAAACTCTATCCTCATCAAGCATCAGAGTAGTAACATGTCCATCCCCATACGAAACGCCTTGGATCCTCTTTTCTGCTTCTAACCACTTCCCTCCGCTTCCGTTATCACCAGTCTTCATCTTCGGAACTGGTTTGTCAAATCCAACGTACTGGTCGATACTCACTTGACAAATAGGGCAGTTTCCACCGGAAAACACAGCTGTACCAAAGCATCCAACGCAAAGTGGGTGGCTGCAAGGTCGTGCAATGCATTTTGGCTCGGTCGCAGGATGGCCAGCACAATTGGGTGGCGATTTGGGGTCAATCATTCCATCGTTTGGTGCAGCCGCGACACTATCCAACTGATGGATGGATTTGACATTGTTGAAATGTCCTGTGGGCTGGACTGTCGGGAGGTGCTCGTCGTACAGTGCGAACCAAGGGTAATTATAGGCCTTGTAAACTGAGAACAGGATGAGTGTGAGTTGAAAAGCAATAGGGAAATTTCAGCTGACGAGCTGGTGTGATTGGTGTTAAAGGACAAACAACTCCTGTAATCATCTGAGAAAGCGATATTGAGAAGGACCAACATGAACAGGAATCTATGAGAACTGACCTCCCACGCAGCGGTCGAAACAGTATGAATGAAGACACGGGAAACATCCTCGTCGTCGTACACCAGAGAAGACTGGGTATCCGCATAGATCTTCTGGACAATTTTTCCGCCAGCGGCAATCCCCATCCTTCCGTTGGGTAGGGGTATATCTAAGCGAGTAAGTTGCTAGGAATTACCCTTAGCGACAACCAGACCGACCTCCGCCACGTAACCTTAGGACGAGATGCAGAGTACTTTCCTTCTGAATATTGTAGTCTGAAACACTGCTGTGAGATTGAAAAGTTCATTCGAGCGACTTTCATATACCTGACAATGTTCTAGCCTCTTCGAGCTGCCTGCCGGCGAAGATGAGCCTCTGCTGGTCAGGCGGAATACCCTCTTGATCTTGGATTAAACCTTTGACCTGAGATATGGTATACGAAGATGGTGTCTCGATAACGAGTTTCTTTCCGGTTAGAGTTTGGACAAAAATCTGCATCCCACTAACCCGGGGAACCAGATACAAAGTACTTTCATCCTTAACGTAGTAACCTGAAATTGTTGTCTCAGCATGTTCCAAGAGTCAGAAGGATTTTGATTGAATACTTGACAATGTCCTCCTGTTTTCAACGAGCGTCCTCTCAGAGTATCTCAAGCACTGTTCGTACATTGGAATGCCTGCTTTCTCTTGAATCATTCGTTTAACTTGTTCAATTGTATATGTGCTTTCCACCAGTAGTGTGATCTTCTTTTGAGTGAGAGTTGTGATATAAATGAGCATGGTAGTTCCACCAGCCACGGGACGAGGCAGAATATCACGGTATGATACGTTGAAAATTGGCTTCGGGGTAACGAACCGAACGACATCTCGTAACGTCTTCAGTGGAGAGAACTGTCTGGTCGATAACATTAGCAAGTAATGATGTAACATGGGCGAGGAAGCATTGGGCGCTCACTTGGAAGACATGGAGACAGCCTCGCCATTCGTTATATTAAGTTCGCGGGGACTTTTTTCGAGGGGGAGTTTGCGGCCATTATGTCGAAAGCTCACAATCTGAGCCAAGGACGGGAAAACATCGATTTGGATGCCTCCATTTTCGGTGTTCGAGAGTTGCTCCTCTATGGTGTACTTTTGGCCTAGCTCCATGGAAACAAACTATATCGCATCACGAAGGATTCAAGGCGTGACCATCAAGTTTGAATGAATTAGGCTCACCTGCCGAACAACTCCCGGTTCCGTGGAGATTCCGTCGAGCCAAGGCTGCTTTCCACCAACGACATAGTCCTGTACTCCTTTGGGAGGCTCCCCGGCTTGCTTAGTCCCAGTAATCGCATTGATTCCTTAATCTGAAATGTCATAAATTGGCTCTAAGTGCAGAAAATCCACACGGACCGCCGATGGAAATCTTGATCGCACATTCACCTGAAAAGCTCCTAGTTCAACAAAGGTTTCTTGCACCAAGAAGAGAGACCTACCCTCGGAGATCTCAATCCACATTGCTTCGCGTTGAAAAAGTGGCTAAATTATCAGGCTTAGCGTGAAAAATCCAGAAAGTACATGATACTTACCATGATATACCCCCCTCGTCGGGCAATGGGATTGGGAAGGGAGGAGAAATCTTGTGCTTTTACCAAAGGAAATGTCCCCAGTCCCTAGGCATCAGAGGTGTAGGTAAGTGAGTCAGAGCATGTATGACGGAACTAACTGGCGGAAGAGCATAGCGGGTAGCATCATCTGGCACACGGAGCGTTCGATTGAATTTGAAAGTTGCTACTCCCACGGTAACAGATGTGTCCGTCCAATGAACTTGTTTTCGAGTTAGGTGGTTGGATGCGTACTTGAGCTCCGAATGAACTTTGGAGTCGCTAGATTCCTTGGCTTTGGGAGCGAGTCCATGAAAGCGACGATAAGCTTTATACCAAAACACGAGCGGCTCATCACTACATTGACGGAGATCAGTATTCAAGAGAGTTTTGGAGGTTGAAATGATGCTGTGCCACTGACGCGTTGATCTTAAGCCCTCGAGGCGAAGCAGGGTTATAGTTCGACACTCCACTAGTCACAATCGGAGAGACCTTGCTAGCTAAAGAAACCGTGTACTTGTCTAATATATCGTTCTTAGAGCATCGATTAGAAAGGGATCCGTTTCCACATACCAGGTGAGATGTTTGGGTTAATACCAGGCTGAATCAGAGGTTCCAGAGCTGCGAGGGGTGTGTCCAAAGGCAAATCAACCCGAATTGTGGTCTTGATTGGGCCGTTAACAGTTTTGCGCTCTACCAGGAGCCCTGTTGAGACGAGGGATGCTATTGTGGGAGCGACAGTCGTGGTGGTTATGAGCACCGGAGGGTACCGTTTGGCATCCCAAAGCTGTGGGCTCAGCACGCAGGGGACACGTGGATAGCCAATTTGTAGCTTATTTTACCTCCAAGTATGAGTTTACTCCCAAATGCCTGATCCGGTGCGCATTCAGGACGCAATCCACAGCTGATATGGAGAGCGGCCCGAGTGTAGGGAACGCTGTCAATCCCAACTGAGAACTTGAGACAAGCAAATAGCCAGGGATTCCATGTAAGTATTAAAACACTGACGTCATGCATTACCGCATCATTTGTCGTCCAGCTTTACTTGAACATCGAAAGGAAGTTTTTATCCAAAGCTCCCAATCAATGCAACATTTACGCTGACTGGATGGGAAATTCTGCGTTACTCACCGAACAGTTCGACCTTGAGAAAAGAAATTTACAGTGGTTAAAGTCTTTCCAGTCTTAGGGAGCCTCGCTATCCCAAAGTACAGATACACAACGCACATGGAGTGCATGATATGGTGGTTGTTTCGGTCAAAGGGAGGAAGCACTCGGGTGCTGTCAACCCCGACTTAGATGCAGTCAGAGAACCAGCAGCGGCCTAAAGTTCTGCTTTCTGCCACACATAAAATCACTATCACATGCTGCTTCAAACTGGGAGTGCTCTCCTTGCAGTTCCGCAATCCAAGAAGCATCAAGTTGACTTTCTCCAAAACGTGATTTTCGGAACTCTTCGCTCCAAATATCAAATGTTCCAGTGGTACCTTGCTCCTTGCCTTGCTCTAGAACGAGAGAATCCAATGTTAGCGGATTCTCTATAATGATGGGAATTTTAGGTGTATTTTCAGGACGTAATTTGCACCTCAGAGCAGCCCAACAGCAGTGAGAACTACTATTCTTCAGAGCTGAGATTTTGAAGATAGGGTAGCAGCGAGTGAATCTATACAAATATTGAAAATACTCTCACCATGGAAATTCCTATCGGCTATGGGTCAATTTCACTTAAATGCCAGGCGAAAGATTTTACTTCAGTGCAAGTATGGGTGCAGCATTGATAATAATAGTAGTTAATTCAGCGGAAATGATAGCACATGACCACGGGAAAGGCTATCTTTTAATGAAGAAATAGTACAGACCCCAAAATTTGCCTCCTCTCCTCCGGGCGGAGCGTTAACCGAAGAGCTGGAAGGATTCGGAGCTAAAAGAGGGAATTAACCGAACCAGGAAGAGCCTATTTATTAGATTCTGTCACGAAAGACCATGGCAGGTCGTGTACGGCAGGCACCCACCCATCATTCTCTCTGCGTCCATGTGATGTTAGACTGGTCTGAGAAAGTATAAGAGACCTTACTCAGTCTCAGGCGGATTGTTAACTCTTTTATCCCCCTTGGTTATGTCTAGCGCCAGTTCCAGTGCCAGTTCCATTTCCATTGCAGAAACGGCCGATCTGCTGCTCCTGCTCCTCGCGCTGTGGAAACAACCTTCTGAAGCAGGATCTGGACAAAAAACAGACAGGTCAACCTTTCTTGAAGCGGGTGGTAAATCTCGTACGTATTTGGGATTTTCGGTGAGGCCCGCCGAGATGCTGAGCGCTTTTGCTTTAGTTAAGATAGGGTCGAAAGTTCCTATTACCAAAGTTCTGACGAAAGCCACCAAGAGTGCATACACTATCGACGAGTCCACAAGGAAAGATTTCATTGTTAGAGCTGTTGCAGGACGAGGCAACAACGGCGTCGTTTATTGGGTGGATAACATGGATGTTGTACTTAAGCTCGATACACGAGTGATTGATAATGCAGTCCGCGAATCGATCGAGACTGAGAGAAAGAATCTTGCTCAGATAGAGGAGTTGTTCGGTGTGTACACAGAGTACGATAATCCAACGATCACGTTAATGAGAGGGTATACTGGTAAGCGGCTCAATTCCCTGCTGGGGTTCCTTTCTTGTTCGTAGCCATTCCCTCATCACCATCTTTTTCTTTAGGCACAGGGTTGAGAGAAACGGAAATTTTCAGAACAATTTACCACCCAGTGAATTATATAAATCTGAACCTCGATAATGCCCTAGCCCTCCTTGGTAGGGCAAAGACCCTTACAGCCACGAATATTCGATATTATCTGATGAAATATCATCTCCTTCACACGTACATCTCTTTCATTCTATATTAAGGCGCTTTTGACTCTCTGTATTAAAGGGATATCAAGGAAAAAAATGTCCTGTTTAAGTTGGACGGTACAGGGGAGCTTCAGAGTGCGCAACTTATTGATTGGGGTGAGGGGGAGACAGTAGACCCCACCAAGCTGGTAAGAGATTAACCTTCCATTACAATCAGAGATTAACCTCGCGTGCTTTTAGTTCACGAAAGAAGTAGACGAACTTATTGAACGGCACCTCGCCGAGTGGGACAAGATCTACGATACTGCAAAGAGGCGGCATGATGATGCAGTAGGGGTGAAAAAAGCCCAGGAAGAATATAAAAAAAAGCATCATGGAAAAAATCCAGATGATAGGCGTAGCCCCAGACCGTGGGACAAGAAGCCTGATGAAAAGAAAGATGATCCTAAGGGAAAGGAAGGGGCCAAGTGAGGTGATGGTATGAATGCAGGGATTAGCTCTATGATATGGGTCAATATTTTGCACGTCTGGAGACTCAATTCCTCCATCTTCCTCATTATGTACGTGAAATAGAGCAGTGAGCCACTTGAACCCCACACTTTTGAAAGGCTCAAAGGCAAATCACGAATGTCCCGCTTTGTTTCGAATCTTGCTGTTTGGCTTTTGCCCCTATCCCACACGCAAGTACTGAAGTCGTGGCAGCTAGAAGTGCTGCTCGCCGTTAGGTATGAATTCACCATTACCTGCTGATTCAAACTGGGAGTGCTGCTCGTGCAACTCCGTAATCCAAGAATCGTAAGGTCGATTTTCGTCCACACCGGCGAATGCTAGGTTCGGAATTCGTCACTCTAAATCTCTCAGGGGTGCCTGTCAGTAGAACCAGAGAATCCAATATTGGCGGATTCTGCAAAATGATGAGACTGGAGCAAAAGAGAAGTCATCTCTTCATGAAGCAGTACTCTGGATCACGAAACGTTATCTGTTATTCTCTGGTAATAAACGTTAAATGAAGAGCCGGAATGGCTGTGAGCTAAATGAGGGTATCTATGGAACTGATAAGACACTATTTACTTGATTATTTCGCGAGTGATCATGGCAGGTCGTGGACGGCAGGCGCTCGCCGTCACCATCATTCTCTCCGCGTCCATGTCACGTCGGCATAGTTTGAGAAAATATAAACGACCTTACAGAGTCTCATGCGGACTTGAACCATTTTGTCCCCCTCTGTTATGTCTAGCTCCAGTTCCAGTTCAGAAACGGCTGATCTGCTTGTCCTGCTCCTCACACTATGGGAAAAACCTTCTGGGTCCGGTTCTGGACAACCTATCGACAAGGCGTCTTATCTTTCAGCAGATGGTAAATCTCGTACGTGTTTGGAATTTTCCGTGAAGACTACCTAGCTGCTAAGCGCTTTGTTTCAGTTAAGATACCTTCGAAGGTTCCTATGACTAAAGTTGAGACGACGATCATAACGGGCGCATACACTATCGACGAATCCACGAAGAAAGATTTCCCTGTTGCAGCTGTTGCAGGACGAGGCACTAGCGGTGATGTTTACTACACCGATGACATGGGGGTTGTGCTTAAGCTCGATAAACGAAACCTTGGTGACGAAGTTCGCGAATCAATTCGGATTGAGCGAAAGAATCTTGCTCAAATAGACGAGTTGTTTGGCGTGTATACGGAGGATAACATTCCAGCGATCACGTTAATGAGAGGATATACTGGTAAGCAACTCAATTCCCGACTGGGTTTCTTTTATTGTTCGTAGCCATTCCCTCACCACCATCATTTTGTTTAGGCAGAAGACTGAAAGACACGGCAATTTTCAAGAGAATTTGCGAACCAGTGAATGATATCAATCTGAACCTTGAAGAGGTCCGCAACCTCGTCAAGCATGCAAAGATCCTTACAGCCAAGAATATTCGATATTATCTGATGAAATATCATCTCCTTCACACGTACATCTCCTTCATTCTTTATTAGGGTGCATTTGACTCTCTGTATTAAAGGGATATCAAGGACCGAAATGTTCTCTTTAGGTTGGACGATGAGGGTATCCCTGAGAGCGCACAACTCATTGATTGGGGTGAGGGAGAAACAGTTGACCCGACCGAGATGGTAAGAAATTAACCTTACATTGAAGTCATAGAATGACCTTGCATGCTTGTAGACCAAGGATGAAGTGGACGCAATTATTCAACGGCAAGTGGATGCAGGTTGGGACGTGATCTACGATAATGCAAAGATGCGGCACGATGATGCGGTACAGGTAGCTAAAGCCCGCGAAGCTTATAGGAAAAAACACCAGGGAAGAAAGCCAGACGATAAAAGACCCCCCAGACCGTGGGACAAGAAGCCTCAGGAAAAGAAAGATAAATCCAAGGGGGGAGAAGGGACCACATGAAGTGTTGGCAGGAACTTTTGGACTCGCATTTTGGATACAGGTCAACCTTCTGCAAGTTGGGAGGCTCATTTTTTTTTCTCCTTAGTATTCATTTGAAATCGAGCTATGAGCCACTTGAACTCTCCACTTTAAAAAGGTTGAGGTGCAAAAAGCGAGCGACCCACCTTATTCCGAGTCTTGCTGTTTGACTTTTGCCACCATCCCACACGTAAGTATTATCTGACGGGTCCGCCATCTCGCATCCCATTTATCTTAAATCATCCAATAATTCTAGAGGCCTTCTCTCAATACATCATCCAATGTTCCCAGCCACCATACGCAGCCACTGGTGCGCAGCAGGAGCATTCTCGTGACCACGCATAGCACTAGAAATGTTTCAATGGAATAAGTTCACTTTCAATTGAAATTACATAACCGAGGCGGATCATACGAAGGCAAGACGGCGAGGCTCTCGCATTCCGGCTGTTAGCGACGGACCGAGGGCTGCTCGTATGGACTGTGCTGTTCGCCGGTCACATACAAAAACATATTCGACAGTGGCGGAGGATCTCCCAACAATTTAACTATGCTTTCTTCTGCGTCACTCTTTTTTATTTGGGCTACCGGCTTCGCCGTCTTAGCTGCAACATCTCCTTCCTCTTCGTCCAAGAACCCGCACGTTGTCGAATACCCGTCGTTGCTCAACGTCCTCCCTGAACCTTTCAAACGCGATAGTTTTATCCTCGACTTATTTTATCAAACTACTCTCCCGGATGACGCCCCTCCGGAATATGCCGCCGCTTATGCTCGACTGAACAATGCCTCGTTCATATCTTTCGATAAGCGGTTCGAGACCGATATCTTGGGCTCTTCGGCTGTTCTTGAGCATGTAGCGGAGCTAGACGAGGGAAGCCAAGAAATGCCGATCTATCTGAAGGATGAAGGAGTGATTTTGTGGAATTCAGACGATTTGCAGCAGTTCAAGACCATCAATGTCAAAACGAAAGAGGTGATCTTGTTTTCTTCGCTACAGTCGACTCTTTTGACACCTTCTAGATCAAGAACTATACTACATCTGTTCCAATACCTTCCGCTCCGGCAGGGACAATTCACAATGGCCAGATTTATCTGGGTAATTTCGGGTAATTCATGTGGTTGGACGACTTGGAAAGGGTTTCTTATTTTTTTTTTAGGAATACGACCGTTCACGGTGGCTTCTGGACCCTGGACTACAAAACTGGAAACGTCTCGATGTTTCTCAATAACAACCTGGGACTCTCTATTGGTGCAGACGACCTGGTTCGTGGTGCCTCAGCTGAGGTGATATGTTCTCATTATCCATTCTATAGTCAGCAGATGATCGAGGCGGCCTATTTTTTACCGATACTCCCTCACGTGTGGTATGTCTTCATGTCTCCCAATTCTCGTGAACACTGCCCGTGACGCTGTCAACTATAGTCTCGCACTGGTCGTCTGTTACAATCTCCACCCTCGTTATATTATCTTAAGCTGGATACGAAACAAATTATCAACGTGGACCCAACACTTGCGGGGCCTAATGGTTGTGTCTTGTCCCCGGATGGGAAGACCCTGTGCGTTTTAGTTCTTTTTTTACGTTTCCGAGGACTAAACTTCTGGTCATTAGATACGTTGGTGATACCGGAGACAACTTTAATGATCCCAATATGATTGAAGCAGAAGTGCTGACGGCGGGTAAAGGCAACAATACCGTCTACGTTAATGCAGCTGGACCACATACCATGTAAATTATCTCTTCACTTGTCATGGAACCTGTTAACATTCTAATTCTAGTTACGCATACGCTCTATCCGAAAAAACTGGTCTCCCATTGTCTCGTCGTAGCTTTGCAGTCACCGATGCTGGCTTCCCAGACGGAATCAAAGTCTCAAACACTGGGCACGTCTTTGTAGCCGTTTTCGGTGGAGTAGATGTGTACGATCCAGATGGAACACACTTAGGAAAGATCAATATTCCTCAGGCGAGCATGAATGGGAAGGCGGAGGAGAAGCATGTGGTGAATATGGTTTTTGAGGATACTACGTTGTGGATTTTTGCGATGGGGGGCATGTATAGAGTGGTGGGGCTGAAGGTGAAAGGGGATCCTAGGTTGGCTTGACCTTTTTTTTTCTTCAAGGAAAGAGGGAACCTTTTCGGTATCATGTCCATACTCAATGACAATGAAGTTGGCTTAATTCAATCACTTCTTGCAAATAGCGTTTGGCTCAGCCTTATATACGTATACATAACTGCAGTTTGTAATAACGATCGGGAAAAAGAGTTGTTAAGCCGACCAAATTCCCTATCAAAAGCGGTTACTAAGATCGACGCACAAGTTTGGAACGGGTCGATACTTACAAGACATGTCGCGCACAACAAAATGCTACAACAACCCCAGCATATGTCGAACACACCGCAACTAGAGTTACTGTTTGAGTTCGCATTGTTGTTATTGTTGTCGTTGTTATTCGTCGTTTGTTGCTGTCTACAGTTACTGGATGAGCTTTATATATCGAGAAACAAGGACCAGAGAACTGACATGATAATAGGTTGTGCCTGTGGCGCGTAATACGGCCCAGGAGCGGAAGGGTGGTAAGCGTGCGGTGGAGGGGTAGGATAATATCCTCCTTGAGCAGGCTGTGGTGGACCGTATTGATATCCATGTTGAGTGTAGGACGACGAAGATGTAGAATTCCCGCCTGGATACTTGGCAACTTCAGAAAAAAAAATGGCTATGTTGGATGGCATTGGGTCGTACCTGATGCGAATGAGAGACACTCTCTTTATGCACATCTGAAGGGGTGGAGCATCAGTAACCTGCGATTAGTGAAAGGTTAATGAAATAATCTTACTTTGCATCTGTGGTGACCCCTGAGAACTGTATTTCTCATTGCTATTATATGCTGGGGCAGCTGAGTCTTGAGGATAAGAAGCCATTGAATGAGCGACAAAAGGAATGAATATGGAACGAACGGGGGATTTTGGGGTATATGTCGTGTCCCAAGTATCTTATATGGTGCAGAACAAAGACTTTGGCACAGGGGCTCTGACATTGGCAGATTGCTTCGCATTGATTCCTTCAATGGAAGCTCTGAGAACGTCAACATCCCTTCCCTTCAACCTCGCAATAAACGTGTGTATTTCTGGCGGACCATGTTACAGATATCCTGCCTTGGATTGACATAATCCAATGAAATTTTAATATCAGAGAAATCCTCCAGGTGGGTAGGTATACGTGCAAAATGAGATGTACAAGAAGCGAACGTCGCCCTTGACCTCTGGCAAGATATTTTTAACTTCGATGCAAGGCAGTCGGCGGCAGTGACAGAACTTATTCCAGTTGATTCGGTGATTCAAACTCAGCAGATAAGGGTCCCTTTTCAACGTTTACAACTCATCTCGTTAAAGGATATTGCTCAGGGCATGCTTGTGCTTTCGAACAGACAACATTGGTCCAAATGCCTTATGATTTCGAGCTTTGCGACCTATCTGCCTTCGTTTTCATTCTTTGCAGAACTATTAGAGGCTGGATCCTCCGTTCACTACGGATTCTTGGCATCTGCTTTTGAGAGTCGGGGTTCGTCAAAGAAGTCAGTGTTCGCTAGCTTGTCGGGTTATCATCCTTGTGAAAGTGGGCACCACTTGAATCAATTGGATACCAATCAGCGGCATTAAGCTGCACATATGGATGTCAAAATTCGCACCTGTCAGCAGACGGCTGTCGTTCAAACGGTTACCTACAAGTCCCGAGATAATTTCCTTAGACATAAGCAGCTTTGAGTTATCTATTACTCAGAGACTAATATCGGTCGCAGATTCTGTTCGTTTCCAAATTGCAGATAATTGGACATAATTGTACCTCTAGGGACATATCAGCAAGGAAAATCCATCTTCGGAACCTCATGGGAGGTGTCATGTTCAGTTCAAAATGGGTGCTGTAAGTTCATCAAAACTTCATGAGCAAAAAAGAATTTTGAGAGGTTGTAGAACCTGGGTTGACCATGGACAGGATCGGTGAGGTAACGTTAGGACCGCCGAGAGTGGATTCTGATCCAATGTCGTACCAAATTGGTTGTATTGGCCATGGACAAGGGTTGCTATCAGCTAATTCTTCCACAGGCTGTAGCTTCGAGACCGTAGAATAGTATATGAACTACCCGTACAAGGTTAAAGCCTAATGGCATATGGCGTGAATCTAAACTTGAGCTGAGAGACCTATGAATAAAGCTGTTTTCCGAAAGTAATGATATTCGAGGGACACTGTTCAAGTCTAACCAGCTTGTCCCAAGTCCCTGCGGATGGCTATGGAACTACGGTGATGTGAGGTGCACGAATCTTCAACGAGCGGTCTGGTGCGGTGGCTCGTTACTTATGGAGACCTAAGTAAATTTCACGCCGCGATTTTGAACAGTTTCATCTACTGCCCTAAGGCACTGGAACTGAGAAATTTCGTTTTGCCGAAGAACTATGCGGCATCGCAGAGTTCGATTGGAGTCGCCATTGATTCTGTGATGACGAAAAACTTACTGGTAGCACTGATTGTTACAAACTGTCGACTAACGACGTTGCGAAACAACTTTCCTTTATGACATTTCATTACTTGCAACTTCAAGATGTGAAAGCAGTCACTTTAAACTGCATTAGAACACAACTTGCCGCATGTGGGAAAGCTGTGAATGCCAAAATAGCTGTTCTCTCCTTTTCCCGACTTCCATGTCGTCTGACCTGTAAGTCCTACACTGTCATCATTAACCTTTTCCCCTCTCACATGTTTTTAAAGATTTCGTCTAACTCCAGTAGACTGGTCAGATAGAATTCTGTTTTCAAGTTGTCGTTCGTCCCTCCAGTTCTTCGTGCTTGTTTACACTAAACCATGCCTTCCAGTCCTGTTCCTCTACGACTTTGTAGTAACTGTACCGCTTGAAGTTAAGCACATCTGGTTGAACCCTCGGCTTCGTCGGACATGGACTGGGATTGCCACTCTGTCTGGGTTTGGCATGCTCAGATATGCAGGGCTGATCCTGTATCTGTTTGTCCTCTCAGCACTGGGTCTAGATTCCTGGGACAAAGATGTGCATTATATTAAATTCACCTCAGAGCGACTTATTCTTACTTTTATTTAGAGGTATGCCAGCGGCATTCGTCTGCTTTCATCCAAATTCAATTGTCCCCAGATGTTCTCGAATAAGTAATATTGCCCAGATTTTAGAGTCTCTCCTTCTCTTTGCATGGGCGGGTACGTATATATTACCCTTTTGAACCCTATTCTCACTCCACGGTTAGTTGCCGTCTGGCTCCGATTTTCACGTGTCTGGATCATTTATTCTGATGGATTCTTGCGTTGGACCATTGCTCCAGCTATGCCCCTTGGACTCGTTTGTCCAATATTGGGACTGACAATATCTACTCCCTCGATGTTTCCACATTGTCGGAGATGGGAAGACGAACAGGTTTCTAGGTCAGCAACATCATTTAGCACAGAATATCCAGCTGACTTTGGTGATAGGCTTGGTGCGTTGCGTAACTGATATTGGTTTTACAGAATTCTGAGCACTGCTGTAGCTCTGGCCCAACCATGTTTACGTGCTGCTTTCGATGCAGTTGCCCTGGTAATAATGCTGGCATTACTCCGACATCGCGCGTACGACGTGCAATCTCCTTCCCACTTTGGGACAGCAAAGCGAATTCTCCAACGTCTTACTTCCATGGGTAAAATACTTCGTTCTCTTGATGCATAAAGTTAACGTTACTGTCTTGTCACCTTAGACAGTCAGGATTTGCTGTAAGTTACATCATACGGTTCCATCCTTTCGTTTTTTTTTTAAAGTTTCGCAGGGCAGTACTTGTATTACTGATAATTGAAATAGTGTTCCTCCAGGTTAGTTAACTTACTAGAGAATAGGTTGGAGAGGACTGAACCTTTTCTTGTTTCCAAATTCAGGTGAAAACGGTACGAATACACTTTTTTTGGCACATTTTCCACCTTACAACTGCCGTGTAGGCGCGAACGGAGGCACGAATTTATGTTTCACCCCTTGTCGATGCGTAAGTTTACTCAATTTTTGGGATTTGGCACTTATCGTGTCCCCATTCGCTTCCATCCATCAGGATTTCTGCTATTCTCTCGACACGGTATACTCTTGACCTCTTCCGATTCGTACGACGGGAGAATCAGTTAGCTGAGGCCTCTAAATCTCCAACTGCACGATTGGATATGTCTACATCCCGGACATGGCGGTTTGATGCGACTCTAGCAGTGGAAGAGGATCGACCAAAGGAGGAGGTGGACAGTGGGCCTCAAGAAGTGCTAGACTCTAGAGTTATCCTCCATGAATAGACGGCCGGACGAGGTACATGGGTGTTTTGACTAAAGGATGTACTTCTAAAATGAAATAAGTGAGCAGAAGATCAAGGCAAAGGGATACTTTCGAATGGGTCTGAATCTCTCGCCGCCTCTTTTCACATATTCGCAAATATGATTCGGAGTGTATTCTTTGCGGAATAGGGAGTGCGAGCAAACAATCGGCATTAATCCTTGCTCAGTCCGTCCTTACATGGCTTACGTCTCTCCGCGGTCTGGCTGTCGATGCACTATAGGGTTTAAAAGCTAAAAGGTACCTTCTCATAAGTGTGCGTTTTGCGCCATACAAAGCGTATCTATCACCAACATATTATCGGCTGCACGATGCTCATAAAGCTAAGGATCTTTTTGGTATCCGATCACCCTTTCTCCTCAGAATGGCGCTGAGGCATTGAGGAAGGACTTGGAGAACCTTTGCCTAGTTCAGAGTTCTCTTCAGGTATCTGCGGAGAAGTCTAGAGAGGAAATTGTACTGGCAAGACAGCATAAATGCTGTCGAATTGCAGACGACACGCCAAGCCTACCATCCGTAAACCACATAGTCCTGTGCGGATTTGACTTTTTTCTATCCTTACGCCATGTCAAGTTCGAGTTCGGGTTCAGGCTCTAGTTCGAGCTCATTACAGGACAAGCTGCTGCTGCTCCTCGTGCTACAGGGAGAGTCTTCCCGGTCAGATACGACCCCGCCACCAGATACGTCGTCCTACCTCAGAATGACAGCGGAAGGTCTAGAACGTACGAACCTGCTTAGATTTCCTGCTTGATTTACAGTACATGCTAAATGATTTAACCGCAGTGATCATACACTCAAGAGTTCCTATCACCAGAGTCATACTTAGACCTAGGGAAGGCAGGTATACTCTCGACGAGTCCAGACAGAAAGATTTCCTCGTGGCAAAAGTTGCTGGACACGGCACAAGCGGCGATGTTTACTTCACTGATGATGAGAACCTTGTGCTTAAGCTGGACAAACGGAACGTCAATGACAAAGAAGTCCTGGAGTTGATTGAGGCTGAACGAAAAAATCTTGCTCAAATAGAAGAGTTATTCGGCGTGTATGTAGCGAAAGACAAGAAAGCAGAGATTACTCTGATGAGAGGCTATTCTGGTAAGAGCGACTCCACTTTCCTTTTTCGTTTGGCGTTTTTTTTTTAGCCTGACTTCAAGCGATGTTTAGGTACGAGGCTGAAGAATACGGAAATCTTCAAGAAGCTTTGCGAGCCAGCGAGTGACCGTGACTATAAGCTCGATAAGATCCAATTGCTTGTAGAGCGAGTCAAGATCCTCACGGCTCAAAATGTTCGCCATTACTTGATGAAGTATCATCTACTTCACACGTGTGTCGCTATTCCTCCCTCTCTTATTTGATGCAACTGAGCTATGGATTGAAGGGATATCAAGGATCGCAATGTCCTCTTCACGCTTGACGATGAAGGGTTTCCCGAAAGTGCACAGCTCATCGACTGGGGTGAAGCCAGAAGTGCTGATCCGACCAACATGGTAAGATAAACCATATCTTCGTGGGCAGTGAATGACTCTCCGGTTTTAGTCTGAAGCAGACATCGACACCCTGATCCAAAAACAAGTCGATAGCGGCTGGGACGTGATTTATGATACGGCAAAGACGAGGCATGATGCTGCCGAAGCAGAGGATAAAGCCCGTCAGGAGCGACTAAAGAAGAACAAACCAAAGAAAACACCGAAGTCAAAGAAACCTGATCCTTGGGGCACGCCTGACAAAAAGAAACCTGGAACAGGGGGTAAAGAAGAGTCTAAATAAGCTGTTAAGATATTTTTGTATATATCTTCGTTTGATATTACTCAAGGCAATTCATATTTCTTACGAAAGCCTACCCATCCATTTGCCGTCTCGCAAATGGACGCGACAACCGCCTTAGTGTGCATTCGCAAGCAGTATGCAGAAGAGTCACTCAAGGGATATTTACATTTGCGTAGGCACTTGACGATTGCTAGTGCCAGTGCACCTTGCTGCTGAACTGCTGTCTGTCCAAAGACGGCATGAAGAGCAGAAGCGCCTGCTTGGGACTTTCTTTCCAGCACTCATGAGCTTCCTTCCATCTCTATTCGGACGAACCGCCGCGCCAGCGACAGAATCTACCGCTGTGTCTTCAGAGCCATACAATGAGCCAGCTGATCCTTTTTTGAGTTATTTAGGAGAACTCATTGCTCAACTGGAAAGGGGTGAACAGCAGCCAAGGTCCGTGTTTCTTGAAATCCCGGGGACACGCGCCCATCTCTCACTTGTTTGAATAGCAATACCTTTCTTAGTGCAACACCCATTCAAACATCCATTGTTCAGGGGATACATAACCTTGCAAAGAAGGGCGTGATGAATTCCTCCGACAAAGTGATGAGCGAGGCAACACTCGCCAAAATCAATGATATTCAGAAAGTAACAGATGCTGTTGCTGTTGGAGATCTGAGCCAACGAGTCGACGTCGACGGCTCAGGAGACGAGCTAGATTCGCTCAAGAATTCTGTCAACAACATGGTCGAGTCACGTTCGTACAACATAGACGAGAGTTAACCAGCTCTTTAGGTCAACAAACTTGCGCAGTTTGACAATGAGGTCTCTAACATTTACCCTGAGTTTGACTGCGAGCGTGTACTTGGTGGAGCAGCTCGTCCTGACCTTCGGGGTAGCTGGCGCGAGCTCTTCAATCTTGTCAATCGCCAGGCTGCAACATCAACCAATCAGGTATGAATTCCATTTTTGATCGACAATGAAACGCTCGTTCACTTTTTTTTTTTTCATAAAGACGAGGTCCCTCGCTCAAGTTACAAAAGCTGTCGCCTTGGGCGACTTGTCCAGATTGATGGACCATGACGTCACCGGAGAAATGCTTGAGCTGAAGAACACCGTCAACGTTATGGTCTTACGTCTCAGAACTATGGTTACTACGATCATGCGAATGGTGGAAGACGTTGGCAAAGGTAATTTAGGTAGTCAAGTGGACTTGAACGAGCTCGATGGCGTTTGGTTGGAATTGGGTCAAAAGGTATGTCTACTCCTTTTTTCTACCTCGAACAGTGAGTTCTGACTACTCTGATAAGGTTAGCAACATGTCCACAAATGTGACGGAACATGTCCGGTCCGTCCACGTCACGATTGCAGCAATCAATCGAGGCGAGGTACATACGAAACTCCCTGCTGCTCAACACCAAGGGGAATTCCGTACTGTTGGGGAATGTGTCAGCACCCTAGTTGATCTTATTTCGAATCTATCCGTCGAAATTTCAAGAGTGGTCGAAAATGGACGGCAAGGTCAACTTGATGAACCCACCCGTATCACCAGCGACTTCCCAGGGATGTGGGCTGGGATATTGAACGATGTTGAGGTCTGCATTTTGGCGGTGTTGCTTATCTAATACTTATTTTTGCAGATGTTTGCTAGAACGTTGACTTCTCAAACCCATTCTCTGACCGTTGCTTTGACCGCCCTGTCGGATGGAGACTTTTCCAAGGCCATGGATGGCGATTTTGAAGGCGAAATGCTTACACTTAAGGACACAGTCAATTTCATCCGTTCTCAGTTAATTGGGTTAGAAAGATCTCTTTTCCTGATTTTACGTCCTCGTCGCGTAGAGGTTAGCAAGCGAGTTGCATGCAAAGGCACATGGAAGGATATAGTGTAAGCGTGATGATCATGAGCAGAGAACTATTCTAACCAAATTTCCTTGATTCAGTTACGGCATTAACATTATGGCCACTTATCTCCCGGATCCATCCATCTTTGGGGAAGGTGAGGGCGATCCAGGAGAGAGCGATGAGGATATTTAAACCCTCTTCTAACTAACCTTGATACCACACGCGTATAAGCAATATGCCTTGAACTTCGAATTTAATCCTTACTTCATGTCTATCTTGGTGCTAGGTTGTGAACAGCGAGCAATGGGATTAATCTGCCCAAAATTAAAAAATAAACAGGTGAAGAAGAAGCTAAAACAGGAGCGTGGGGCCAACCGGCCCTGTTGCTTAGGAATCACCAAATAGCTGAATCCAATCGCATGTAATCACTCACGCGGTAGAAGGCGCTGGAGTACAGAACAGCATTTTGTCTAGCTGAAGGCTTAAACATATCTAAGGAAGTCTTGAGCGCACTTTGATTAGCTCTGTTCTGTTCATGTGGCGCTCAGAGACCTGAGGGAATAAACTGACATTGATGGTTGCTTTTTAGGCTGTGTTTGCGCCAGTAATGGGCTGAACTCGACTATCATGTTGAAGATTTTTCCTCTTCAGTCTCATATTTTATCGGTTTCAACTCTAAATTATATTTATTGGACATGAAACCGTGCAATTCTGGGATTCACCAGCCTCAGGTGAGAGTGGTATGAGAAGATCTCTTCAAACCGCTACATACCTTAGTCATTCTTGCATTACTATTGAGTTATCCCTGTTGGACCATTCCAGGCGCACCTTTTTCTCACCCATGTGAGAGAAGTCTGATAGCACGTGCCATACTTCGGTGACTTCTCCCCGTGACCCTTGAGCATATATAAGTTCAAGGAGTCTTGACCGCGAATACCGTTTACGAAGTTACATTCGTACCCCTTGTCAAACATACCCCAGAAATGGCTATTTTGTTCACGACAGTCATCCTGTCACTTCTCCTGTTCATCGTCGGGTGTTCTGTAGCTGCTCCTACTATCGCTAGAATCCCTTTGAGAAAAAGAGATATCTCGTTCACAAACGGAGATTTTGAGGTGGTCGGATCATCCTGGACTCTTAAAGAGGACGTCCAGTGGATTCAGTCTCTCACTCTTCCTCATACAGGACAAGCATGTATCAATTTGTAAGCAGTACATCCAAACTTCACCCAAGATGCTCCGATTCTAATTAAGGACATACTTTAGCTACTTTACACCTGCATCTCTCACTCAAGCTATAGCCGGATTGACCCCCAATGCGACGTATTCGTTGGCTTTCTTTGCAGCACCATACGCAGAAGGCTCGAGCAATGGCGGTTCGTGCACACTGACCGCTAATGTTGGTGGAGCAGCGGTAGCATCATTTTCGAGGTCTGCCCCTGCTGGAACGACAGACCTCGATTGGCAACAGGTTGGCGGATCGTTTACTGCTTCAGGCGAAACGGAGACCCTCTCGTTTGTGACATCGTGCGCTGGGGGATACTTTGGGAATATCTTCTTGGATGATGTTACTCTTTCTGAGAGTTGACTTTGGGCTCGTTAGGGTTAGGATCAGTGTACTTACATACGTAGCGTTTGTTTGCCTGGGAAATTCCAAGCTGAAGACCGAATTACCTTTCAGTCTGACACTCTCAGGTTCTATGCATTTCTGACAACGGTCATTTGATTGATTTCTTGTTTTCGAGGAAAGGACTGTGGTTGTCTTATCAAAAAGAGTGAAAAAGCCACCATGTCACATCAGACACGGAAAGGTACGTATAAGTGATCTTTAAAACCCTGTAGGTTGTGAGAAACTAACAATACGATGCAGGAAAACCTGATGCTAACGTCTCCATAATGTTTATCTTCGTTAGAGGACAAAATAAACCACCAAAGTTAAAGAATATCCTGGCCGAGAATGAACTAACATTAGGGCAAAGAGCTAGCCGTGTTGTTTAGAAATCACAAGATAGTTGAAGTCAGTGCAATTGTATTTCCTCACGCAGAAGCAGGGATCAGAGAAGGAACAGCACCTTTTTGGACGAGGTGAATGGAGCAAAGATATCAAGAATTCTTGAGCTCAATTCCTAGTACAAGTAGCTCAATCACGGTTCGTGCGGTAATCAGATTCCTGAGAGATAAACTACTGGCGGTGGATGTAGTTCAAGTTGTGTTATGTAGCGCCGGCTGTGGGAGAAACTCGACGATCAACGAGGATTCTCCACTTCGGCACAAGATTCAAATCAAATCGCCTCTGGATTAAAATTCATTGTCCGAAACCAGGTAGTCCCGAGCCAGGGCAGCTGAAGGTGGCAGGAAAATCTCTCTTCAAAATGTTACAGACTACGGCCTTTCTTAGCCTCCTTTCGAATCTTAGGTTATCTTATACGATCCTTCCAGGCATCACCTTCTCTGTGTGCCTTATTTCGGTGAATTCTCACCGCGTCTTCTGAACATATATAAGTCAAAGGAGCCTTGACCCCAAATAGCGCCTAAAGAATTACTTTCGTATTCTCTTGTCTGAGCCAGCTCATTTCAGACATGGCCGTCTCGTTCATGACGATCGTGCTACCGCTTCTCCTCTCCATCGCCAGATCGTCCGTTGCTGCTCCTGCTGTTGCTGGAAGCACCCTGGGAAAGAGGGATGTCTCATTCACAAACGGAGATTTTGAGATTGTCGGGTCGTCATGGACTCTCAAAGCGGATGTCCAATGGATTCAGTCACTCACTCTTCCTCATTCCGGTCAAGCGTGTATCAATTTGTAAGATTCACCTTCACGCATGATGTATTTATTCTAACTTGAGCATAATCTAGCTACTTTACACCGGCATCTTTAACTCAAGCCATCACCGGATTGATTCCAAATGCGACCTATTCGTTAGATTTTTTCGCGGCACCGTATTCCGAAGGATCGCACAATGGTGGTTCTTGCACGCTGACCGCTAACATCGGCGGAGAAGCAGTTGCAGCATTTTCAAGGTCTGCACCTGCTGGAACGACGGACCTTGACTGGCAGCAAGTCAGCGGATCATTTATCGCTGCAGCTGAGGCAGAAACCCTCTCGTTTGTGACGACGTGCGTCGGGGGATATGTTGGAAATATTTTCTTGGACGATGTTACGCTTTCACAGAGTTGAACCGGAGTCTGTTGTTAGAATTCGTGCGATTGCGTGTCTAGCTTCTGCGTAGTAGTAAATCCAAGCTGAACAGCAAAGTCCCATGTATTCTGACATCAGCCATTTGATGAATTCCTCGTTTTCGATGTAAGGATAGTGGTTTCATACAAAACTGAAAAGGTTACATAAGTGGTCACCCATCAGACGCGAAAGGCGAATTCCACGTGATCCGAAAAACCCTTGACCAGAACCACCATCATGCTTGCGACCACAGGCCATGGCGAGGCGTCACGTCGCTGCTCCAGGTCAAGCTGTCACTCCACACTGGCCCCCGATTATTCTTTCAAAATGTGCGAGAACTGTCGCGCGTACGGACGCGCCATGCAATTGAAGTACAAAAAGAGGAAAGTGGCTGAGGTACGCGCTAGCTACCCATGAAATTATAGCTCAACATCTCATTCCTTTGTTTTCGTATAGCGTGGACGACTGTTGGCGCCACCGGCAGATCCTACCCTCCGCCGGTGTTCGCGTGCTGGGTGCCAGTCCATCATAGGGCACCATAGCCCATATAAGACGTGCCATAGTTGCCGCTTTCCAGACTCTGAATTTTCTTGTGGAATTTACATGCCATCCAAGCTTGACGAGCAAACTCTCCTCACATCAATCGAGGTATCTTCGATTCTAGTCTCCGTCCCTTCATAATTCCGACCTCATTCTTGCAGCCGATACGACAACCGCTAGCTTCAAAGAAAACAAGAACCAACAACAAAGTCGTTATTTCAAGTAACTCCATGACAGATCCCCGTCCAACGAAGAAGCCCCGTCTTTCTGAGGATACGGTCATCGCAAGGAAAAATCAAGCCTCCAACTCTACACCTTCCAAGATCTGCCAGGAGTACCAACGCTCCTCCGACATGTTCGATCATCTGTCCACACTACGACCTTCCAAGAAGTCGGCGCTTCGTTCATATCACGGCTATTTCTCCATTGTGGCTCATCCTGATGTTAGCCCAATGGAACGCATACAACGGGTCAAGAAGACTCTCAAAGAGTCTGGGATTTTATGCAGGTTGGGTTATTCCATTGTCCCATTCTCTCACTACTAGTTTCTCATGACCATACCACAGCTCCTCCGCTAGAAGTTACAAGAGTCTCGAGAGTGGCAGTTCGAGGCGAAGTTATGATTGTCGATGTTCTGGCAAGAGCAAGTGTACCGGTGTTGTGAGAATTTATGCACTCAACGATAAAAGCCACAAGTACTTTCCTGGACAACAAGTCCACGTTAAAATTGTTCACACATAACCTATACCGTTGACGCGTATCCATAGACATTCTATTTCTCATACTTTGACCACAGAGTTCATTACTATCTTGTAGTAGGAGGATTGTTGATTCCCTTGTCGTTTTCTGACATAGCTACCTAATCTCTTGACAGCGACATTGTTTGTGCATATATAACAATGACATCAATTTGAACTGCAAATTATGAAGCTGAATATGGAGTTGGCACATTCGATGTGCCCAAGAGTCCATGCAGCCCACTCACACCGTCCTCGGCAAACTCATAGCCTTACGACCCCTTTCCATTTGACTCTCTTGCTAAGTACATTCAAAGATATGCCACCAACGCCAGCTTGGATAACGAGGAGGGTGGTGGAGAAGATCCTTACATATCTCATGACTGTGTCTACTCGCCTCATGGGGAACGAATGCTAGAGACCGAATGCAGTAATTCTTACGAAACAAACAACGATATATTTAAAACTACATATGGGTAGGCTATGTAAACGGTGCCTGCACCAACGAGGACAATATTCGTTAAGAATCGGACTGTGGTTACCGCAGGCTGGTGACAATTCACGATGACCAACGTTCCACGCACGTGTTCAAGTTAGTCGGCAAAAGACTTTTGTGCTCCACTTTTGCGGCTAGCCCCGGCTCTTCGTACAGTCTGTCATCTTTCCTTATAGTTCGGGTAATGTCGGCCTTGAAATGCAGAAACATCCTTGAAACGTTCCGCTGCTCGCGAGGTGAGCAAACCCATCAATCAGAAGAGTTTATGCATGCGCAGTACGTATTATAATTTCAATTTTATTTTGACCTTCTAAGGCGCTGGAATGTAGTTTGCTCACCGATTGGTCCAGTCCTACCACTGATGGGGGCTTCCTGCCATCATGGTTCTTAAATAATTAAGAAGACAGAGCAGAGTCTCAGAGAAGACTTTGCTTTTAAGCCAACGCCAACAGAATCAAAGGCATCAAGTGCGCAGCCAGAGTAGGACCGCTATTAAGGAGGAGCAAGTTTACTAAGGCCCAAGCCGCAGAATTTCTGATCTCGTTAAGCGAGAAAATCGATGGTAATCATGACTATCGTATATGACGCGCTCGGGTATAGGTCTGCTTGCGGATGTGTGGTCAAACACGATCTATCTATCACAAATCGATTCAGTAGCAAGCGAAATCGCATTCTGAAACCTCCAATGATACGACATCCTTGTCATAAAATTGGCACCATACGAATGAGAGAATTCATGGCGATTCCAAACGACCTTTACGAAAAATTCTCGCTGAGGATTACAGCTGTTTGCATAAAGGTTGGCATTCGGCGAGAACCTTGAAACCTTGAAACCTCAAAAATAATATCCCCTTCGTCAAGAATTCATGCGTCGGGGGCTAGGGTTTCGAGGTTTGGAGGTTTCAGCGGAGTGCCAACCTTTATGCAAACAGCTGTAAGGGCAGACATTGAGGCAGGACAAGCTGAGGGGATGTCAATTAGAATTTTTTGAAATCAATTTTGGCTCCCCAAAAAACGGATTTTGTTTGCACAGCAGCAATTTTGTGGGTCTAATTACAAGACGGAAAAAAAACATAGAGTATAATTGGAATACATTCTGGTTAACTCAAGTCGAAATATTTCAAAAAGGAAATACTGATTTCTATTTCCTGGGTGTAGCACTGGCAGTTGCAGTCGGCTCTTGGCTATACAAATGTTTCAGTGAGTCGAAAAAGGAGATTGTACAACAACTTACGTCCAAGTCACCGTGACGACTTCATCAATGATGAAAGGGGCTTCGTCGACGACCTTGTGAACCAGCTTCTTGGTGACGAGGACAGGCTGTTTCTCTTCTCTAGCAATCTGTAGGTACGATTCAGATTCCGGGACAGACCAAGATGGTGAAATAAGACCCACGATGCCTGCTGATGCCATACCAGCAAAGGCGACGACAGCCAAGATGAAGGTGAGTCTGGCCATTTCTCTTGTGTTTGGATGAATAAGCAAGGATTGCAAAGTGGGAGTTGAGAGTCAAGGTAAGAAAGCTGTGGCTTCAGTGAACAACCAGGTTATATGAGAACTGGGGTGTTGAGGTCCTTCTTCTCCCCTGATGACTTAATGCATCCAAGACAAGTCCAGGTATGCGATGGTCGGGCATTTGAGAACGGTTCCTTAAGATACTTTCGTATTTGTTCGCGAGGCACACGGAGAGTTTGCCGATGGATAACGAATCACTCCTCCGTTAAGCCAGGTAAACAAAAGTGGTGGACTACTGCGAGCCTAGTATTTTCTTTTGGAGAATCCTCGGAAGTTTGAGACTTCGTTTTTGTTAAAGTAGTTGACGTGAGATCGCCCGCTGTAAAACAGCGGAATAGCGACGGCCAGATGGGTGACGTACTAGTCGTGAGGCAATTCGACTGTCCCTAAGGGATTCGCGTCAGATCAACTCGTGGAACTGTAAGTGTAAATACGTTCCCGCTGTCGAGAATAAGTGCAAAGGGAGTTTGCCCCTTTGGTGACGGAGCTAACGGGAATCTTCGGAATGACTGAGTGAACATTGCACATCTTTGAGTAAAGCGGGTTTGTCTTTCAACCCGCGACATCGCGCTGAAGTTGTTGAAATTTTAGATAAGATACTAATACATCATGAAGTGGAGCTCACCAAACTAGGGCAAAGACGTTCCTGGGATGTAACGTACTGGGATATCATTACCAGGCTGTCAAAGTTCTGGGCAAGAAAATAGGTGCCGAATTTTGGCGCAATATCAACGCTCTGAGCTTGACAGCGATGTCAGGGATGCGGCACCGAAGAATTTAAGCGGTCATAGAGCCCGCTTGCCAGATGGTCAGAAGTCGTCTTAGGGCTACCAGGAAATTACAACAACAAAGAATGGATAAAATTGATGGTTGCAGGATTTTAGAGAGAACTAATCTCGCGTGCGAGAAGCACGGTGGAGCACCCGATTCAAGCCCTCGACTCGGAGAAACGGGTCAGTGATGGCAATCAAGAGCATAATCACAGAAAGCTTCCGAAGTGCCAAGGTATTTCCTTCCCGCTCTCATCCCGAAGCAAAGCTGGACTGGGGTTCGAGATTTGCGTACCTCTGCCGTAACCGCAGCCCTCTTGGATCTTCACTCGAAGACATGAAACGCGGCCAAGCCAAGGAGATGTTGCAGTGTGGTAAAAAACTACATCACACGTCTTACTTCGTTCCTTGAATCCTCACACCGACCAATTCATCACTCAGTCTATATTGGGAGCCTTCCTGCGCGTGAGAATCGAGCACAAAGCGTCATTGTGCTTTCGCCATCGGCACGAAATGCCTCAGCCTTTGTTCCTGGCCTCATCCAGAATTCTATAGCTAAGAGTATAAGAGCCCATGATCTTTGACACAGCATCCCAGCCCCAAACCTTGGGCATCCAACTTTCTTTTTCCCCTTTGAGTCTCTCCTCAAAATGCCCACTTTTCGCTCTCTAGCATCGCTCGCTGTGGTCGCCATACAGGCTGTCACCATTGTTAGAGCTGCCATTGGGCCAGTTACTGAGTACGTCGTTCGCCGTTGAGATCATATATTTTCTTGACGTTCCAAGCCTCACTGTTACATCGGCAACTGTCGATCCAGACGGTTCTGGCGTCCAGCGCGATGGTCTGTCGCCTTCTTATGCAAACGTTCAATACCTACCTTCCAACCAGCTATTGTTTTTGAACAATCGGACACCGTCATTGGTCCGCTAATTCGTGGCAACAAAGGCGATAATTTCCAGATTAACCTCATCAATAACCTTGCGAATGACAACATGCGTAAACCGACTTCCATCCACTGGCATGGTATCTTTCAAACTGGAGGTACGTTTCGGTTTTTCTAATGAAAATTAATCCTATACTGAGTGAGATGATTAGGACACGCTTGGGCGGATGGCCCGGCATTCGTAACTCAGTGCCCCATTGCCGGCCAAGGCCATTCCTTCCAGTAGGTTATATAGTTTAGCACTTTGCACATACTTCTCAAACTTGACCTCAGGTACTCTTTCGTTGAGCCCAATCAGGCGGGTACATTCTGGTATCATTCTCATTTGTCAACTCAGTATTGTGACGGCGGTAAGCCCCCGAAGCATCTTTTCTCGTCCTTTTCGCCTGATTAACACTTCCCGCAGCTCGCGGTCCATTTGTCATTTATGATACCCAAGATCCTCATGCCGATTTGTACAATGTTGATGACGAATCTACGGTCATTACCATTGCCGATTGGTACCACGACTATGCCATGACAGTTGCTGTCGTTGGGTTTGTCTTTTCTCCATTCGCTCACTCTCGAAGCTCTTATATCTCTTATCATTTAGTCGTGTGGATGCCACTCTCATCAATGGTCTCGGTCGCTTTGCTGGAACTGGTGGAACCGCTTCTCAGCTGTCGGTTGTTACAGTTGAAAAGGGCAAGAAGTAACGGTTGACGATCTTGAAAACCCTGTTTTCCTCCTAATAATATTTCAGATATCGTCTTCGGTTTATCAACGTCGCCTGTGATCCTTGGTATAGGATTAGCATTGACGGACATACGGACCTCAAGATTATCGAGGCTGATGGTATCAGCACCACTCCCGTCCCTGTGGATGGTTTCGATGTACGTGCCATCCCTTAATCATATCAATCATGCTAACTTTCATTTTTTAAGATGTTCGTTGGTCAGAGATACAGCGTAGTACTCGATGCCAATCAAGACATTGGTAACTACTGGATTCGTGCCTCCCCATCCGCTTTATCCTCTTTCGCTGGTGGTATTGATTCAGCAATTCTCCGCTATGTTGGTGGTGCGTTTATTGTTTCCCCTTTGGCTCTTATTTGTCTCGCTCACAATTTCCGAATATTAGCTCCCGCAACTGAACCGACTACCACATTTGCTGCTCCTTCACGGCTCCTGTCGGAACAGTCTCTCACGCCTCTTGAGAATCCTGGAGCCCCTGGGCCTCCTGTTCGCGGGGATCCCAGCGTCAAATCGTTCACTCTCGACTTCGCTTTTAACGGGAAGTTTACCGTGAATGGCGCTGAATTCATTCCCCGTACATTCGTTTCACGCTTGCACATTTTGACATTCTGAACTTTTGTCATAGCTACCGTTCCAGTCCTACTGCAAATCCTCTCTGGGGCTCAGACTGCTCAATCTCTCCTTCCAGCTGGGTCATTTATTGAGATTAATCAAGGTGATATTGTGGAGGTGACTTTACCCGTTCCTACTATTGCTAGGATCGGTGGACCTCATGTGCGTTTTTGTCTTTGGCCATTCTATCTTTCATTAGTAGATGTACTGAAACCTTAAATAGCCATTCCATCTTCATGGACATGCGTTCGATGTCATTCGCTCAGCGGGACAGACAACTGATAACTTTGTAAACCCCGTATGTTTATTTCCCCCTTCTTCTCCATTTTAGAAAACCGAAATTCATATTGCTTTAGCCTCGTCGTGATGTCGTATCTACCGGAGGTGTTAACGACACTGTGACAATTCGATTCGTAGCGGATAATCCAGGCCCGTGGTTCCTTCATTGTCACATCGATTGGCATCTAGAACTTGGACTTGCTGTAAGCCCCAAATATCTACTCCATTGAGTCAATATTGAATGCCGGCATTGGAATAGTTGGTCTTTGCAGAAAGCACCGATCAGTGGAACACTTTGATTACTCCTCCATCCGAATGGGACCAGCTGTGTCCGATTTATGATGCTCTCGCAGATTCTGATTCTTAGAGAGTCGATTTCAGGATAATGGGAAGGAATCAACTGGTTTTGTAGAAATATTTGTCTGGTCCCTCACTTCTCTGTAATAATTACAAACCTGCGGGTAATAATTCTGAGTTTGAAACTTTATGCCGAGAATCAATGATAAATTGGAACTACGAGAGGAAGTCGACGGCGGCGGGCCCTGTTTGCTCCCAACAGCGATGACGAAAGGTCGCGCAGCCCATTGTCTTGACGCCTGCCGAAATATCTCTGAAAGATGGAAAAAAAAAGCTTCAACTCTAGATATTTCCCCCTTTAGATCCCCATGCGTTGTCCACGAGGCTGAAAGAATGACCTGAAGACGTCAGGGTGCGGTCCGTTCACCAGCTTGATTCTCACCGCCACCGTGCGGTCAACAGGATGGAATGGCTTCCCGATGTTATGCTCAATGTCGAGCGGGTCACTCCTAGCGGCAGTATCAAGACCAACATTCGGCTTGATATGCCCTTGGACACCCCAATCCCAGATCTGGCAAAGCTGATTCGACCTTTCGTGGACCTAAGTTTCTTGGCGGGGAAGTTTGAAAATTACCACCCAACCGCTGATGCTGATGATTATTCAGAAAGATATTCGGTATATGTGGCCAGCAAGATCGCTCCCATTGTCACCGATGGGCCGTCGAATTTCAATCCGACAGCCTCCGGCGGGCTGAAAATCAACGCGTATGTTAGAATCACTGATAAATACCCTCCCTCTCCTTCTCTCTAAAGCAATTTTCTTCGTAGCAGTGAAGAACTCGTATCCTGGTACAAGGGCTACCGCCGCTTCCACGGGCTTGCTTCAACGGGTAAACACTCGAAGCTCGTGACCTGTCAAGACGGTTCCATCAGCGTTGGACCAGCAATACTCACAATGAACCGAACACTTCGTATTCCAAGTGGTCGAACTTATTGCGGTGATCCCGGGGTATGCGCTGGATGTCTCTTCGTTCCTGTAAAATATCTGAGTCTACCTTCAAGATATATGGAACGTTCCCCTTGGTGAGAGTGCAGGATTATTCTTCAGCTCTTCCAGAATATATGGTGCGACGTGGGGGATATATTATGGTAAATGTCCTTATCTAATATCTGACAAGTATAGTAACACAAGCCCTAGCCCCTCTTCCAACGAGAAGCCTTACGTATCGGTATTTCTGGGAGTGGGTGCTTACTAAAGAATGGCGGCATTGCTGACTTCCAACTTGCACAGACTCATGCGCAATCAAAATTTCTTTTGGAGGTTTGGGCGGAGATTTTATGCGCTGACCCATCCGGCTGATCAAGGTGTACAATAGGAACCAATGCTCTGACTGGTTGCAGACAGGATGCAGAGCCTCCAAAAGATGTCCAAGACTACGTTATCGGTGGAAGTCAAAGTGCTCTCGGCTATTTTGTTACTAAACCTGAAGTTGCTCAGCAAGTTAGTCTCTTTCGGAAAACGCTACCTTTCGGGCATCATTGACTGGTTCGCACTCTACAGTTTGTTCCCGTAAAACTTGGCCATGATTACACCATCGATGACCAGCTCCGCAACCCTGCTAGTGGTACAATCCAGATTGACGCATTTCCGTCACTTGCTGATGATGTCACCTTTGTCCGCGAAAGTGTACCTGGTACCCCACTACGTTTAGATAAGTGCCCAAGAGATCTTAATATTGAACTTGGAGAGGCGATTTGCATGTCCACAACGTATGCTATCTTTCTGACACTCCATAATCCTCTTATGCCACTCTAATACTAATCGACGATCTTTAGACAATGGTCTCCCCCTACCTCGCTACGTGACGTAGTTCGATTCATGACACCTAGCCCAACACTTACCGTGTCATATTGCGAAGATATGCAAATATTCATTAAGACACTCGCCGGAAAGACGATTACCATTAATGTTGCAGGGTCCAATACAATTGGAAGTGTCAAAGCTCTGGTTGAAGACAAAGAAGGCATTCCTTCATCTCAACAGCGGTTGAACTTCGCAGGAAAGGAGTTTGAAGATAACAAAACGTTGTCTGGTAAGTAGGTGACGTTCTGCTATCCGCAGCTCACTATAAATTTCAGACTATGGGATTCAAAGGGAAAATACCCTGCACCTCAATCTCAGGCTCCAAGGAGGCATGCAAATTTTCTACAAAAATCTCATCGGGAGGATAGGGAATATTGAAGTCAACAGCTTTGATACGATTGATGATGTAAAGGGAAAGATTCAAAATCAAGAAGCTCTTCCTCCATGTCAACAAAAGTTGAGTTTTGCAGGCAAACAGCTCGAAGAGGCCACAACAACACTATCTGGGAAGTTCTCCAGGCCGAATAGTCCTCTTAAGCGTCTCTAATATACCTCTAGATTACAATATTCAGAAGGGGAATACTCTCCATCTCGAACTAAGGCTGGGATACCGAGGTGAGCTCCTTCACCTACGTACCCGAGGGTCCCTTGGATTCATATATATCAGGCTGTTATATTTGTCAGAGAAAGTTTAGGAAAAAGAATATTCGCGAGATTGTGGAGGATAAAATATCTCCTGTCGTCTATGACGATGAGAACCCTTGCCGCGCCTTCGTCCATATTGTTACGACTGCTGCATGGGAGGTTGGCGTTCTCCCACCTCCGTATTCCAAATTTCTCACATACTTTACAAAGTTAATTACGGGTGTTGTCTGTCCGTTGACTCCGATTACACCGATCAGTGCGTTTCTTCCAATGCCCTAGTGCTTTCCCGTCACATTTTTTTCTTGTTTTAGCATACAAAGCCCACAGCTACCCTTGGTTGTCGTGGTACGATGAGCAACTTCCAAAGTCAAAGCTAGTTGATAGCCCACGCAGTATCCGGTCTTTCCTGGAGTCGAATGATTCCTCAGACCATGCGTTGGTCGACCCTGAATCCCCTCCCGAGTGTGCTAATCACGCGGGGCGCAAATCCACGTTCTTACCCCGACCATGCGGTCACGCAGCTTGCGCAGAGTGCTTTGGAGTAGCACTTTTCTCTGGTGGTTCATGTGCGGTGTGCAAGACGAAGATCGACAAGTACGTGGGACTAAACAAGCCAATACCCACTCTTGCTACTGGAGGTAGGGCTAGTTCTGAAGGAGAGATTCAAAGCCCGCACTTTATGAGCGAGAACGTTGGGCAAGTGTCTATGGTGATGCTAGATGAGGATAGAGTGAGCGGGCTTCACAACCATTTCGGCAGTAGTAGACCCAGAGCGCCCGTCTCGCCTTCAGGACGAGCTCTCTAACGTGAATGGAGGTTTTGTGAGTGTTAGGAATTGCTTTGTCAAAATAATAGCTACATTTCTCCCACGGTTATCCTTGGTTCCCCGCTGGCGGTCGTTGCAGTAGTTTTGGAGGGCCAGAAGCTCACCCTACCGTCAGCGTTTCTGTGCCACACATTTCCAATCTATCTAAGTTATATTCAACCATTATTTTCTTCGGCAAAAAAAAAAAAAAAAAAAAAAAAAAAAAAAAAAAAAACGCCATCATCTTGCATAAAATTCAAACTCTGGCGAAGTAATAATCATGTTTGTAAGGAGTATGGATGTATTATGAATGGAAATGTAAGGAACGGAATTGTAGCTTGAGTTGGTGAGGCGGGCTTAAAGGATGTGAAATGAAATGTGGCACTTCAGAGCACAGGTGAAATATAACAAAAGACGGGAACTGCCTTGGGCTTCAGGGTCAAGGATGAAACAAGTCAACCACCACAGTCTGCCCAGGCAGAAAGGGATGACTATTATCATCCAAGGCCGAGATTCTTAGTCTTCCCCCACAGGAGTTTCGAGTTGAGCATAAGCACTTGTATTGTCGCATCATCCCTGTCGCGAACGTCGAGATACGAGTAGAAGAACTGAGATGACAGGTCAGCCAAGTCCTACAAAAAGGTACAGGGAAGAAGCATACCTGAACATAAGACCCTGAGACTTAAGTTCGTGCTTCACCTGCTGAATTCGTTTGAAGTTATTCGTATCCGGATGTGAGACGATAGAGTAATGACCACGAAAAGAAGGCAGGTTTGAAGGGGATGGGGAAGGGCGAAGTGTCGTGATGTCTCGAAAGAGCTCTGATGGCCATTGGTACTCACGGACTCTGGACGAAACTCCTAGGCTTTGTATTACAGAGGTGTTCAAACCCGACTTAGTCTTGTTTCGTAAGAGAGAACAATGGTCGGTTTGGCAGGGTGGTAGCACCCGCTTCCCATTGAGTGGAGATAGAGGCCGGAGAATCGGTGAAGTATTGACGGACTACAGAAATCGATAGCAAATATTGAGCAGCAGAATAAAGCAGGGATAACATGGCACCATACTGTGTCAAGCTTTGTGGTCATTGTGGTCAGTGCGGCTTGCTTCGCAGTTCTTTGACGCTCTCTGTACCTCTCACGCTCGGCTCTTTTTAATTCTCTGTGACGAGGACACATTTTGAACCCCTCAGCTTTAATGACGGTTTTGCATCCGTGCGTTGAACATTGCCTCTCGAGAAGAATAGGTGTTTCAAGTCCCGCGGCCTAGTGGTATATATATGCAAATGAGACTGTAATTTTTAAGAGACTATATGAGAACACTTGCCTGTACGCCGGAGCTAGGAAGGGTTGCTCCTGACCTCTGCGGCTTTTCACGTTCCCTCCGTCGGCGATTAGCCTGACGTGAATTCTCTGTGCATCTAGGGCAAAGTTTCTTCTTCCAATCGAGGGGAACGACTCCTCGACAGTTCTTGCGCGAGCAGGCGAGGGATTGAGCTAATGGCCATTCAGGTTCAGCTGCTGACATCGTGGTTATGTGGCAAGCCTGAATGATCACGTGTTTGTAACTGGACGCGTTTGTGCGTCACGTTTTGTGCTTGAACGCGTTCAAGGTTACAAAGGTTCAGCGTAACGAGCTTAATTGGCTTCTCAAATACGCGACGCTTACTACGCATCAGTGCTAGGAAGGCGGGCAAGAGCATTCGCCAGGTCCATCCTTCGAATCGGTTTCATGATCACGTCGTCCATTCCAGCTTCTAAGCAATCACTTTGGATACTCCCTGTCATTGCTATCAAATTCTAATTCAATACGACCCTAGGCAACTGATGGTCATCTTACCAGAGGCCACAACACCGATAATAGGGAGACGTCCTCGACCGCCGTGCTGAGCCTCAAATTGCCGAATCAAACGAGTCGCTTCCAACCCATTCATTAAGGGCATCAAGTTATCCATCTATGGGAAATTAAACGGTTGTTAAAATCACATTTGGTTGCGAATTTCTCACCAAGACAGCATCAAAGTGCTCTCCACTCATCACTCGCTCAAATGCAGACTCCCCGTTTTCCACCACCTCGCTCTCATGGCCGAGCTTCTGCAAAATCTTAACCAGTATTTTTTGGTTCACGAAATTGTCTTCGGCAATGAGAACATGATAGCTAGGTCTTGTCTCCCCCAAGTCGGGGGGAGAAATGTTTACCAAGGCGTCTCCCAGTTCCTCTAATCTGGAGATGTGTGCACTGACTTGCGCATCCGCGAGATCGGTAACTGAACATATATCAATGCTATTCCACATAAGAAATGACGCAGACTTGATTACTCACGAGACATTGAGTCTGATGTGAGTAAAATAATTGGTGGATGTTGGGAACGGGATGTCGCATAAAATTGCTTGATCTAAAGCGAGAAAACGACAATTATGGATGGGCTGTATGTAATTCCTGAGTACTCACTGAATCCAAGGATTCAAAAACGGCAACATGAAACGCATCATCAGACGCAGCGCGCGCTACGTCACCGACAGCGTGGACTGTTGCCCCAGCTTTCTTAATTTCCCGAATCGTGTGCGCGAGCTGACCGGACGCATGTGGTGAGACTATTAGAATTCTTGCTCTTTGCCATTCGAAAGGCAGGTAGAAGGAAACCGGGTCAGCCTTGGGGAAGCAGATAGCGAACGAAAACCTGGACCCTTCACCCTGGACAGCTGCACCATCAAGTCGGCTGCCCATCATCTCAATGATACCTCGTGCGATAAAAAAGCTCGTTTCGCAAGATGGATAGCCCTTAAAAATGACGTTAAGAGAAAATGCACTTTCCCAAATCTTCACATTACCTTGTGCAGAAGACTGACAAGTCTCTCGTTCTCAATTCCACCGTTGTTGTCCTCCACGGTGAACATAACCGTTGCATCATTGCCGGTTTCGTCTAACATATCCACACTAACATGAACGTTTCCTCTCATGCCTGAAGGCCGCAGCTGAATAGCATTGAGTCCCAAAATTTCAATGACCTGATTCAATCGAGTAGGATCTCCGCATAGTCTCGAAGGAATATTGGAATCATATCGATAAGTCACATTAACATTGAGACTCCGTGCACGGTGGTTCAATTTACTGGGCCCCATCAGTGCACCAGTCCAGAGCGCGTGACGAAGACTGAATGGTTCGGACCATATTTGAATTCTGTTTGTATAAGCTGAGGAGTATATGAGAAAGTAAAATCAAATCACACAACGAAACATGCATGTAAGTGGGCTCACCTCTTGTGAAATCCAGAATTTCATCCCAACTCACCAAGATAGATTTCGTCAGCGAATGTACAACCAATAGGTTTTCTCGTTGGTCGCGTGTCAAACCTGGAGATGAATCTAAATTCAACTCAAGCATACTTAACACACTGTTGAGAGGTGTGCGAAAAGTATGGGCTCCATTGCCCAAGATGAAATCTGCGACTACGTTGGATGCTGGGTTCTGGAAAGAAGTAACGTAAGCAATCCGCAATGCAAGGGTTAACAATAGAGGAGTATGGCACACTTCCTTGGAACTGTGGTCAAAGTCTGAGGAGGAAGGGTCACCTGAGGTGATTTCTTCCAATTCCAAACCGCCCTTCTCAGCTTGTGCGAGCTCAATGAGTGCCTTAGAAATTTTGAGATGTAACCCGCTCGTTCCCGGACCAGAATATCTTGAAACTTCAATGTCATTTCATGAATTCCGCTGTTTGAATACATACGCTGGGAGCCGGGCTTGTCCTGTTTTGGGAGCATCCCGAATGAGTTCAATAAGGTGAGAAAGGTAATCCAGATATTTGTCCAAGTTCGTGGGTTCCGTAGGAATGTGACTGGGAACAGAAGTCATCGTTGGATAAGGACAAATCAGAGTGGTTATAAGATTTGCGAATGACGCGGGGGTGATGGTTCGGGTGCAAGGGTTGATGATCCAATCATCATTCACAGACCACTTTGTGAAAATCACGAATTCAACATTTGGACGGTTATAAGTTTTGAATAAGGGCTGTAGATATAGAGCCAGAGGAGTTTGATAAATCTTCTCATTCCTTTGACAGTACGTTTGGAGGAGACCTGTTTTTTTTTGGGTCATCTTCCCTCGGCTCTGACACGAATCACCACCGGTACCATTCCGGCGGCGAGTTGTTTCGCCTCTTAAACAAAGAAAGAAAACAATGAATCTATATCATGTCCTTTACTTTTCTTCTCGTATCGATTGTTTTTTCCCTCGTGCACCCTTCAGTACGGGGTCAGAATTGTACTCAACTTGTTACCATTTATGCTCGAGGAACGAACGAACCCGGTGGTCCAGGCAAGCAAACTACAGTAGAACGATGTTTCTTCCGCTAATGACCTATTCTCAGTTGGTATTAGCATCGGACCCGCATTAATTCGAGATCTCAATACCACTCTTCCTAACCTTAGCAAGACGTTTCTCGGTGTTGACTATCCTGCAGACGTCACGGGCGCCCTCATTGGTGGGTCCATTCAGGGTAGCCAGACAATGGCACAGATGGTTGCAACTACGGCTGGAAATTGCACCGACACCGAAATTGTCATGGTCGGTTACAGGTACCAGATATTATCTTCGGCCACACCTACGGATCACCTACCTTTGTATTGTAGCCAAGGTGCTCAAGTAGTACACCGAGCTGTTTCTCTTCTTTCGTCCGGGCAAGCTGCATCCGTTGCTGCAGTAGTGATGTTTGGCGATCCCAAAAATGGGACCTCCTTAGCAAATGGATTAGACTCACGTTCGAGGACTTTCTGTCACGAAGACGACCTTGTGTGCAAGAACAAGCCAAACATTACTGACTCCCACAAGACTTATCATACAGTGAGTGTGCAAATCAGTTCGAAGAGCGTTTAACATAATAACCCACAGGATGGAAGTACTCTGGTGGCCGCAGAATTTATCGCCGTCAACCTATTTCTCCGAGCGTTTGAGAAAACAGTTGATATTATCAAGGCTGGTGGATAAGCACAGAGATACCCTGGTTACTAGTTTACTAGTGTTGTTTCACTTTCAAGTGGATAAATGCCAAGGTTTTCGCCTTCAAGGGACTCAAATTCAACTTATACCTGAAGTCGACCAAACAACTAACAACAACAACAAACACTCGAGTGGTCGGTGGCATTTGCCCACTCAGTGCCAGTCATAGGTCGAGCTGCTTTCAAGGCTAACACAATCCCTCAACAGCTTTATTAACTTTGAATTTGTCCACTAAAATATCCTCAGCTTAACCTGAAAATTCGACAGAGATCATGTGCCTTGCTCTTCTCGAGTACACTGATGATTATCAAGAGATTGCTCTGTTCCAAACATCCACCTTCCCCATCCCCCTCGCGCTGCAACACTGTAATGCAATTCCTCGTCCCGGTCGTATTCTTCTTTGTAGTCCCAGCCCTTAGTCAAGACTGTGTTGATCTGGTCACAATTTTTGGCAGAGGAACCAATGAACCTGGTTTGAGTTCGTGCACCCTTTCGCGATGAATTTGACCATTCAATAACACTGCTTATAGTCGGCACATCCGTTGGGCCTGCCTTGCTCAATGACTTGAGCACAGTGCTCCCAGATATTACTCAGTCGTTTGTGGGAGTCGACTACCCAGCCGATTGGCAAGGCGCTGTTATCGGAGGATCCATCCAAGGCAGCCGGACAATGGCACAAATGATAACAAACAGTTCAAGCACGTGCAGTACGACAAAGATTGTGATGGCAGGATATAGGTGAGAGTTGATACTCAAAAGCATTGATGAGAGTGGGAACCAAATATCTAACCTACACAACATAGTCAAGGTGCACAACTAGTGCATAACGCAGCAGGGATTATTTCATCCGAAGATGCTTCCTCTGTGGTGGGTGTTGTCATGTTCGGTGACCCATATAACGGAACATCACTTGCAAACGGATTGGATTCTCGCTCAAAAACATGGTGTCATCCACGTGATCAAGTCTGTCAAGGCATTCTCAATATCACAGCCGCACACTTGACATACCATCTTGTAAGTCATTTGATCAATCCATATCGGCCAATTCACATATAAGTGAGCCATGTAGGACGGGAGTACTTTAGAAGCTGCACAATTTATAGCAGAAAAATTTGAGGGGGTGAATGCATTGGATTGAAAAACTTAGTTTTACACATTGTTGAACCACATTTGCTCATAACCCGCTTATGTAGTCGGGAACGAAGTGTCAACCCAGCTAGTGTATGAACTTCCTAGAACGGTTGTGATCGCAATAGGAGAAGAAAGCTTGCTGGAGAACGACGCCCGCGTGCCGGAGGCGCCACTTCCGGTGTTACCATATTCACTAAGCAAGGGCTAAGGACAGTTTCAAAATACGATATATGAAATAAACATACGCAAAAGTAACATGGTCAGTCCTCTCATCGCCGGTATTCCAAATGGACCAGCCAGCCGCCTGACTATTGAACCAATTCGAAGTTAGCGATTGTGCGAAGCATAGAACTGAAAGCATACATTTGAGAGCCCAAAGCTGTGTTCTGTACGATAACCCTGGCATAAGCGCCCCAAGGTCGGCCAAGATACTGGGTGCCCGTCCCAGTAATGCTGGATTTGTTGATGACATAGTAGTTGGCATCTGCAGACTCTCTACCAGATGCTGTTACCCAACCTGTGCCAACAGTCTTTCGGAAAATTTTCTAAACATGGAAAATAGGAGATGGACTAGAGGACTCTTACGTTGATGACAGAGCTGGTAATCCAGATAGAAGCTGTCCTGCCGAAGATAAAATCAACTATGCAAAAATTAGTTAAACGTAGTATTCACTCAATATCTCATGAACAAGACTCACCAGCGCCTTGTATGAATGAGTTGCTGTAGATCTGGTATCCCGTGTTGGCAAGAAGAGTATCTTGATATCCCTTGATGGAACATCCGTAGCAGCCGAATTGACTAGCTGTTTTAGCCATAAGCCAATCTAGACCTTGTGCCTTCAAGCCTTATTTACCTTGAACAGAAAGTGCAATGGCTTGCGTATGAGAGGAAGACGTTCCGTATGAGTTGACAATGTTCAAGTTGTAGATTCTGACATTAGTTGCGTGGACTTGAACAGTTCCAGAAGCATCGTTGGACCCAGCGTCAGTAGCTGGAGGGAGATTGTTAGAGAGGCTCGCTGGGATGGTGAAACAAATAGGGACCTGTCCTGTTGTAAGTCAATGTAGCTTGATTTCCAGTGTAACTCGAGTCAGTCGTGGTTTGACCGTAGATCTTGACGCCAGAGCGAGTGATGATAGTTTGGCCGGTGTAAGTACCAGCGTAGATCTTCAGGATCCAGTCAGCCACAACAGAACCAGGATTAGAAAACTCCGGCCTACAAAGAACACCTGAGGTACCGTGAGAGGAGGCCAATAAACCATTGGCTAGTAACACGCACCGTCCCAGAAGAACCAGACAACGCCGCGCTCAAGGTCGAGTACGTCCCTCCGGTTCCGACAGTGACTGCACCAGATGGGGGAGACGAATACGCCAAGACACTGGCAACAGAAGCGAGGACTTGAAGCAATGCGAACTTCATTTTTTTGGAGATGTTTGGGTGGACCATGTTCCGGGTACGACGCGTTTTATAGAGGACGGCCCGCAAGTAGATGTTGACACGTGAGGGCGTCGGGTGAAGCTCGGTGTCGAGCTCCAGTGGGGCACCTGAGCAGAGCCCGGCAAAGGTGTTACGATGGTGATGAAGCGGCCAAATAGGCCCAAGGGCAGGTCATTATGGCCGGAAAGAGATGCATCCTATCCAGTGCAGCATTTCCGTGGGGAGTTTTGGCTAAACTGCGGGAGGGATTGAAATCGTGTGTGACACTAACGCCACGGCGAAGATGCTTCTTAACGATTTTTAGACGAGAATGAAGCTCGATTTGAAGCCGCGTACCGTTTAGCGTGATTCTACTCAAGCATTATAGCCGAGTTATGCGAGTGTGTCTGGCATGAGTGTGAATATATCATATGCAACAGTCTGCGGTCGCGATTTTCAGGGTATTGTCGT
This sequence comes from Flagelloscypha sp. PMI_526, assembly GCA_021399455.1. Taxonomy (NCBI): domain Eukaryota; kingdom Fungi; phylum Basidiomycota; class Agaricomycetes; order Agaricales; family Niaceae; genus Flagelloscypha; species Flagelloscypha sp. PMI_526. The sequence goes on along the minus strand of JAJTUO010000035.1, from coordinate 360,842 downwards.
ACATGTGAGAACATTTCAGCTCAATCCACAGGTGTGCTGATGGTCGCTCTAAATGACTAGTGTTTGGGCGTCTACAGCATTCGTCCCTTTCAACACTCATGTCATCAGTCAGAGACATTTTGGAAGTCTATTGCGAATCCGAACGTTCTATTTACCATTTTTTCACCAATGTGCGTCAGCAGTTTCTTCTTCTGCCGGCCCGTCGTCCATCCCTGCATTTTGCTTTCTACCGCCTGATACTTTGTGTCGCCTATACAGCAGACACGATTGCCCTTAAGCTCCATATCGCCCATTCATTTGTATGCTTCTCATAGAGGCATTTGTGTTCATTTATGCGCAACTGTTGCAGAGCCAGTTCTCGCGAACCGAGATGTTTTCGAAATTTCGACGCCGCTGGCGACACAATTCCTACCACTCGAAGGAGGTGCGTGTGTTACTTCTCTAGTTCCTTTGCCGAGGCCATTTGTTTTTGTTTTTTTGCCGATGGTCAAGGCAACGTTCTCGCTTCCTATTATGGCCCTTTAGTGGGTTTTCTTCTTTAGTTGAGTGGCGAGGGAGCTCAATGGCGCGCGATCAATCACCTTCAGAATTATAAACTTGTCCCTATGTGTGCTGCTATGGGTCCACTTGATAATTGATGAAGTTCTAGAGCAAGTCTTGGCGCAGCCATTCATAGATTCCTCCTTCTAGGCCCGTGATACCTTTCGCTGTCCTACTAGATGAATCCTAACACTGTTTTGTCTTGCTCACTCACCACCACGCCTGGAACCCGAAGTATCAAGTATGTCGGATATCCCGCCTTGCTACCAGCCAGCTCTCCCGCCAACTTTGGCGCTCTCAATCCACTACCGAAACAATCAAAATGCCACGTGCGTAAAGTTCCGAAAAAATCACTCTTGGCTTGTATCCATGGTCATGCGAAGGCCGTCCAAGTCCCCGACCGAACTTCAACCGCACCCACATGGTAATTTAGGGAAGAACTCTCTTTGGCGGCCCGCCGTACGCTGGGCATTATAAAAGCTGGTAATCGGAGAATGATTTCTTGATTTTCTCTGATTGAAAAGATGAGATTCTCACTCCTGCATTTCTTTGCTGCTGCTACCAGCGTCTTTGCTTATTCTTCGCCACCTTCAGGTGCTGTCACTGTGGGAACTGGAGGTACCTATTCGACCCTTAGCGCTGCGTTGTCTGGTTCGTCTGGTACGGTGGGTGCTTCACCAAAATAACTTAGTAGCATGCTCTTATGCTCTTCAAGGTGTTCTTCGTGCGTTTTTTTTTTCACTCCACTCCTTCTCTTATTTGAATTCCCTTTCCAGATCTATGCTGGTACCTACTCCGGCCAAACTATAATCACTCGTTCTGGTATTAAAATCTATGGTCAAACCACGACTGATTCGAGCTATACTGGAAACCAAGCCACGTTGACTTACAACAGGAAAGGTACATTTTTCATCCAGCTTAGAGACATAGCTCTCTCTCATATTATCTTTTCAGCATCTGATGCTGGGTCCAACGATGCGTCTGGGACTCTACAAATTCACGCAGCTAATGTAGCAATCTATAACTTGAACATTGTCAACTCTTATGGAACGTCCTCGTCTCACGAACAAGCGATTGCTCTGTCCGTTCAAGCTTCTCAGTTCGGTTGCTACGGATGTCAGATTCGTGGATATCAAGATACCCTGCTTGCTAATGTTGGGTACCAGATTTACAGCAGCTGTCTAATTGAAGGAGCTGGTATGTCTCTTGCATTTCTGTTGAACAGTATTTTCAATGGGACCTAACTTGGGGTTGTGTTCAGTCGACTTCATCTTTGGGCGAACTGCGTCCATTTGGATCTCAAGCTCTATCATTCATGTACCTGTTACTCCCCTGAGAAGCTTCATACTTCACTAATTCTTCCTCAAAGACCATCGGGACAGGATGGGTCACAGCTTCCGGCCGCGAATCTGCTGACTCTTATTACTACGTTATCAGTGCCTCTGAAATTACAGGAACTGGAACTCAATATCTTGGTCGCCCTTGGGGAAATTATGCTCGCGTCGTTGTTCAGAGCACTTATCTGCATTCTCAAATGTAAGTCTCAACCTTTTCATCTTGCTTCTAATGTCCATAAACTCACTCTCTTTTTCTTTCATAGTCAAGCCGCTGGCTGGTCTATTTGGAATTCGGGTGACGAGAGGACAGATCATGTTACCTTCGCGTATGACATCCCGCTCTTTTCACTGTTCCTTCATCTCTGCTTACCCTTGGCATAGCGAATACGGTAACTCCGGGGATGGTGCATCCGGGACCCGCGCATCATTTGCTACTAAACTCTCTGCCAAAGTCTCTATTGCTACAGTTTTGGGAAGCGGTTATGCCAGCTGGGTTGATACCAGTTTCCCAATTGCTTAGATTACATGGGTAGGATCTTGTGGCTATGAATTGAGAAGTGTGTACAAGGATTCATACTGATGAATAAGTCGCGAGCGGTATTCTTTTGGTTCACCAGAGTGCTTGAAATATACCTTTAGCTTTTGATGCACCTAAGTGTCCAGTTCGCTTGTAGTCAGACAGTCTCACTCGCGTTTAAAACGACCTCGCTCGTTTGGTCCTTTTGAAGTTTTCACAAATCAATGAACGCTTTGAGTAATGTTCTAAAGTTGAAAAACCTTGCGTATTATTCTGAATATTACATTCTCAGAGAGCTCTCGTAGCGGTTCAACCAACCGCTTCGTATCGAGGGTTTTCGGATGCTCTTTGCCCAAAATTCGTTCCCGTAACGCTATCACTTGCTCTCCCAGTTTCAGGGCCTCTTTGTATCGAGCCAGGCCGGCGTAGATAGAGACAAGCTTGTTCATGCTAGAGAGTGTATGTGGGTGTTCTTCACCTAAAGTCTGCCGGCGCAGCTTCAAAACCTTTTCTCCAAGCTTCAAAGCTTCTTCGTGTTGGCCTAGATGCACGTAGGTGGACGCCAGATTGTTCATGCTTGACAGAGTATCTACATGCTCCTCACCTAAAATATCGACGCGTAATTTCAGAACCTGTACTCCGAGTTTTAAATCTTCTTCATGCCAGCCCAGATGCGAGTAAGTGGAAGCAAGGTTGCTCATGCTGGTGAGGGTGTCAGGATGTTCCTGACCCAAAATTCGCCCCCGAATCTCGACAACCCGCTTGCGGAGCTTTAACGCATCTTTGTGCTGACCAAGACGTGAATAAGAGGAGGACAGATATCTCATACTTGTGAGAGTGCGCGGATGTTCCTCCCCAAATGAGAGTTGCATCTCCGCCACCTCCCTCTCAACGATCTTGCGACTCTCTTGAAATAATCCGCCATCATAGAGCACGTACCCAAGTCTCCCCTGTAATGTACAGTGAAGCATGACGTCTATCTTCAAGGCTTCCTGAACGTGAGGAAGAAGAGAGATCCTCGTTCTGTAATCCAGTGAGTGGTGACCATGGGGTGCTGCAAGTGCTAGGATCGTCTGTGTTGCAGGAATTATGGCTTTGTGCCGTTTCGAATGACTATGTGCCCACTGTTGTACTAGAGGATGAAGCGATAATGCTTTTCGGGAAGTATCAAACTCCAACAGAGAGAAAGAGAGAGTCACCCTGATGAGTTCGCGGAAACGCAGGCTGTCCCAAGTTAAGTCGCTGGCTGTAAAACCGGACAGAAATTCTGCCATGACTTGAGGAACAGCATTTTCTGCTTGATCTTTAGCAAAGGACCATGCATCGTGAAAAAGGCGAGAGGGGATCGCATCGTGATGCATGAAACTGAGGAGTTCGATGAAAAACGCTGCTTCAGGAGTGAGTTTGTTGAAGCTGATAGTCCATGTGGTATAGACCGAATAACGATAGTCGTCTGTCTTCTGCACCGACATTTCTTCAAGGAGCTTCGTGCGATTAGCCAGGTAGAGAGGAAGGTACTCGTCAAGGCTACACAAGTCTTTCGCCAGGAATGCACGAGCTTGATTGATAGCCAGAGCAAGACATCCAAGCTCCTGCACAAACTCAATGAATCCAAGAGATATTAAAGTATTCAGGAAGCAAACCTGCACAATCTCTCCTGCGATTTCTTGCCACCCTGAAATGCCCTTTACCTTTATACCACTTAGCAAAAGCGCCTTTGCTTCTTCTAATTCTAGACGATCTACCCGTATGCTGCACCTGGGCGCATGAACTGCCACTTCAGGATTACGAGTGGTAATCAAAATGTTGCCATGAGGGAACCCTATATACGGTCTAAGATCGAGAGTAGGGTCATCGGCATTATCGAAAAATAGGAGCCAGTCGTCGCGCCGAGCCTTCAACATACTAAGAGCATCTTCAACAGACGGTTCGCTAGAGATTCCAAAGGCGATGGCGCTCAAATCGTTCTCGAGAGTAAGCTTACTGGAGGCGTCAACAAAGTACACAACGGAGAACCTACAATTTATCAGTGCTTCTGGACTGTTAATTAAGAACAGAGCAAATACCGAGAGCTACTCATTTGAATAAATTTGATGCCAATCTGTGTTTTACCACCACCTCCAATGCCGAAAAGAACAGCGATATGACACATCTCTTCGACCGAGTCAATGAAATATTCTTCGAGCTCTACCATTATTCTTTGTCTTCCTGTGACGTACCTTGTGGGCTGTGGGCAGATCTTAGCACTCGGAGTGTTACGGGTGCTTGGGATCTCCCCAGAGATCAGGTTAACGAGGAGCCGTGCAGGACGACGAACAATATCTTGAAGCAGGGCGTCTACGTCTCTATTCGTGCGGGCACCTTGGAGATATGAGTGAGTATGGGAAACGAGCACATCGAGGTTCGAAAAGTCGGCTGCCAGATTTTGCAGCCCTTGCTCGACGCTCAATCGCCAGAACACATCCGGGGTATTAGTGAACCGCCTGTGCAAGTCGTCTACGAGCCTCTCGCAATCCAAAGCTACTCTTGGGAAAAGATCGGCAAGCCCAGCTGCAAGGGATATATGGCCGGGATGGCCAGAACCAATGCTGATAATGCAGGTGACGTGAAGACCTTCGAATATACGAGTAGCCTCTCTAGTGAGTTCGTCGGCTGGATTATTCCATCTCAGTTCCCCACTGACAAAAGTTTCGCTAAGGTGCTTTCCTCGAATCGTGATGGAATCGAAGAGGCCAAGCATTGCCATCGTTGCGCAGGCCGCTTCCCAGATCGTGCAATCCGGGCTTGGATTGGAGCGAGAGCGATAGTTGCGGAAAATGCGAGGATGAGCGGCGTTGTGGGATGGAGCCGCACATACGAAGCTGCCATTTATGATGAAAGAAACGGAAGCATACATGCTGAAACTCACGTTTTGCACGGGTTATCACCATCTTCACAAAGGAGCCTCTTGTTTTCTCCTTCATTACAGTAAGTTGCGACAAGTCGCTTCATTTCATGTTTCAGCGTCACTGTCCGCTGGGTGGTGTCATATTCTCCTGAGAACAGAGTGGTGCATAGGCTGACAAACTCCTCAACGAGTTGGTCGCCAGTCATGTTCAGGATGCCACACATGATAGCTAAAAGTCTAAGGAATATCAATGAGATATCGAATGGCAATTCGATTGACAATCACCCTCCAAATCCTGAGCCGCAGATCATATCAAAGTATTGAGACACCTTTGGGGGCTCAGCTAACCGATGACCATGATCCTCTTCAACCCGGTGCATCATTTCGCGCACCATAAGGGCCTGAGAAATAGAGCGTATTCCCCCACCATCTGATACAGAAGAGAAGTAAATAGTAGTAGTAATTGGGCCAGAACGGGAACGACTTACCGAAAGATAATAAGCGCAATCCTTCTCCGGGAGGCACTTCAGGAACTGACATGAGCACGAATTGGAACAAATGGAGGGAGGATATGTGTGGGGGTTGATTCTTAGGTAGTTACTGAGGAAAGTAGGTTTGCTGCCTATGCCTCATGACATGCACGCGGGAAGGAACATCGTGAATCGACAGGGCAAGGGTCTGACCTGATGGCTGACGGCGTTAGAATTCGATTTGCTGTGACAGCTTCTGATCCTCCAAAAAAAGAAGCCCCATTGTCCCAACTTGGTTCATAGTAGAGGAAATGAAGTGACCGACATCAGCGTGGTGGACTGAGATTGAATTTTCTCAGGCCTAGATCTGTCACGGTATACAAGTCCTGAATGGGGAACAGGCAATTCAAAGGGCAGTGAAAGTACCTGAACCTAGACCAGAAGTTGAATGCTGGGACGAAGGCACCTAGATGATCCTTCCCATGAGACAAACTAATTGAGTGAATAAATAATAGCTTTCCGGGTCTTAAGGCCCTTTAGATTATGTTTCGTGTTCCCAGTGTGGAGAGTATTTCGGGCTGATCAGCCACAATCATTCAATGACCTATCCCCCACAGCATTACTACAAGAGGCCAGCAGTTTCCACCTTCTGTGGCAGCCGCTTGAATCTCCCACATGAACTCTCTTAAATCTTCGCACGCATAAGGTATGATAACATGTGAACTATAAAGATGGATCTTATGGTGCCCAGAACTCTCTTTCTCAACTTGAGAGGTCAAGACGTTAGACCCCAAGCTGTGTAGGACAGAGTCGGAGGGAGTTTCTCCTGTTCTCTTGGATCCTAGACATATTCCCTGCCTAATTTTATGGCATCAATCTTCGTCATTGCAGGGTGAGAGTATAATGAGGGCACGCACATAATACAAACACATTACTGCGATGGCAGGATTTGAAACGGCACGATATTCGCATTCCAAAGCTGGATGACAAGCGAGGGAGTATACAGAAGTGAGGAGTGCTTCAGAAGAGTAAGTCTTGTACCCATTTACTCGAGGGCATTGCGGCCCGATCGTGATGAGAGTATCAGTCTTGTCAGCATCTCCAGCAAAAGGAAGGTGAGACGAATGAGGGGAGAAGAACATTCGCCAGGGCAAGAGTCAATGAAAAATTATCCAGCATGGTGCATTGAGCAAGGAAGGAGTGCAGCGGCAGCTTTTATGGTTTCAAAGTGTTAGCAAAGCGCTGAGAATGGAGGTTGGCATGTGCGGGTAGTGCCCAAAGGAGACCAGTACATTGGACAGTGCATATTGAACCAAAGGGATATGAAATTGGTAGCGAAGCGAGTAGGCTCCAAGAAATTTAACCATGGCCCTCAACCCACTGCTAAAGGTCATCCAGCTCATTCTCCATCCGAATGGGGCACCATGTTGGATAGTTAGCTGGAATGCTATTTCCTCCAACTAATCCACCATGGTGCTTGAAAATCGAAGTTCAGCATGAAATTTCATGGATCCTTGACGGAGATGGCCGCGAAAGAAGAACTCACTCGGGAATAATAGCAATCCAAAGTTACATGTGACATCCTCTCCAGGTCTGTCTCAACGAAATACTGACACCAATTGTATGGTGGGTAATTGAGGTCCGTGGATGGGAATTTAGGCTGAATTACCGCCACTTTGGCCATCGGGAGAATTCCAAGGTCCATAGGAGAGTCGTTCAAAGACGAGCAGAGCCGACGATCTGGAACTTTGGAATCAGACCCAGAGCTCCAGTTGGTCACAAAGGGCATTAGGAGAACCGCATGAAGAGATTGAATGATTATGGGCATCCTTCAAGACACCGACGTGGAAGTCGCTGGTGTTAAATAGTGTAGCCAGAGGTAGAATGCTTCAAGGGCGAGAAAGACAGCATGTTTTTACAAGATATGGGCGCACAAAATTTAGGAGTGAAGGGGCTCTTAGACAACCGTGTTTTTCTCGCCTGCTATGGTTGCTAGCAACATTGTACACAGGAGCCGTACATCGAATAATGGTATCGTCTCAACAGTCATGTGCCTTTCTCTCTGCGACCACCCTCGCAACCCGACTATGCGACTATATCGTCTCCCACTCTTCATGACACCAATCCCTTTGTTGCACAGCTGTCGTTGCGGAACTGACGCGTTGCCCCCCATTCGCTTGAACGGAGAACAACAACCTCCAAGGGGACCCAACTGTATGGCTCGCTTCTCGTCTTGCTTGCTTCTCTCAATTAATTTATCTCTCTCATTTCTAGAATGCTCTTCGCATCCGGTTAATCTTGAAGACTCTTCCCGGTTGCTACTCCTGAACGACGTTTTCCCGCATAAAAGGAAATGGACAGACTGCATCGTACATCCCAAGCCCCCCTTCTGACATCCGAGCAACATGTTTTCTTCCATTCTTCCAGCGCTGGTTGCTTTACCTTTCATACTAGCACTCCCGATTCTTCAACCTCGACAAGCCACAGACTGTGCCGATGTTGTAACTATCTTCGCTCGCGGAACAACTGAACCGGGCACAAGCGCGCATCCTTCTTTAGACTGCTATGTCATGGAATAGTTCTAACCTCAATTAATTGGCATTACTGTTGGACCAGCCCTCCGACGCGAACTTCAGGCAACCCTTGGCACGAAGACGCTCTCATTTCAAGGTGTCGACTATCCTGCCAACGTTGCCGGAGCAATCGCTGGTGGTGATGCTCAAGGAAGTCAGACCATGGCCGATATGGTTGAACAGACTGCCATACAGTGCCCTGGCTCCAAGATCGTAATGTCCGGTTATAGGTTCGTTCTCCTACGCTTTCTCGCATCCTTGATATCATTTTAACTAAGTTTTGATTATTTAGTCAGGGTGCTCAACTAGTTCACAATGCTGCCGGCCTCGTTTCCTCCTCTGCTGCTACTGCTGTCTCTGCTGTTGTCATGTTTGGTGACCCTGAGAATGGCCAGCCTCTTGGGAACGGATTGGATGACAATTCAACTACTTTCTGCAATAATGGGGATGCCGTTTGTGATGGCAAGTTCATCATCCTCCCACCTCACTTGGCCTATGCTACGGTAAATTACCTCACTCATTTGAAAAGAGCAATCGTGTCTGATAGCGATTTTGAATTATAGGATGGAAGTACACAGAAAGCTGCCGACTTTATCTCTACGAAAGTTTAATTTGAACCAAGTAGACTCTTGGTCCTAACCAGTGGCCTTGTTGTACCCACATCCAATCTCAGTGTTGTCTTTTTTTACTATCGAATACCACTGCTCCTGTATTGCCCTGCATCAAGGACCTTCGGAAATGCGGTGCCAGTTCATGATAAAACTCTAGGCGCTGGTTGGTACACATCATAACTCGTTCAACCATGCCCTCGCCTCCTCCTCTAGTTGACACTCGATGTAAGCTCTCTACAATGTCCAATTTCAAGGTTTCACTTGCTAACTTTGAGCCCTAGTCAATGCCCCAGATGCAGATATCTCTATCATATCATCTAACAACGTCCTCTTCAAAATCCACTCCAAGGCCCTAGCCTTCGGCAGCAATGCATTCCCACTCGACCTCTCCGGGTCAGCAGGTTCTTACACAACCTTCACTGAACCAGCTCGCTTTGAAGAATCATCCACAACTTTGAGATATCTCTTCGCGTTTTGCTATAATGATAAAGATCATCCGACTCTCGCGGAATGCGATCCCAAGACGGTTGTGGACTTGGGCATTGCTGCACATAAATACATGGTCCCCGCAGCAAAAAGTGTTTGTTTCCACGCCATGAAGTACGAAACCCGTGATACCTTATCATTTTGTGTACCCCATTAATTTCATCTCTGGCAGGAACCCAACCAAAACAGGAAATGATTCCATTCTCAGGTCCCTTGCCTACCTTACAACCTTTCACCCTGAGGCTCCACCAGAAACCTTCCAAGCTCTCGCCTTGAAAAGCTTAGACTGGAACAATCATCTGTTTGCTCACCATTTGAAGGTGGTAAATAATGGGATGATATGTAATGCAGAATTCATCTCAATTTGGGTGAGTTCTTCCACTTGTACTCCCACATTTTTTGGCCGCAATTTCCACTGAACGAATTTTCCAAAAGAGATTGTGGAAGTCGAATTGGCTTGAATTGCATTGGACTTATAAGGTTAAAGCGCCATTTAGCAGTTGGGCGAGCAACGTTTCGAATTTGGTCCCGTCTTACGCTTCGTGTATCAAGACAGTTAAGAATGAGGTCGTCTAGTAACTTAAGAAAGAATTCATGAATATTAGGTGCTTGACTTTTTATGTAATTGTTTTGAAGCCTTGACACACCACAAGTCATGAGAAGAGTGGTAATGATCAGTTAAGCGCTGGGTCCCTTGACTTCACTCAATACTTTCACGTCACATTTCTTGGCTCTCAGTTTCACGCTGTCACAAAATGAGTGAACCCACTGTTCACGAACAATGTAAGTGAATAATTCTTTTTCACCTGATGCTAGTTTATACAACTCATCTACATAGACAACTCCCCAACAGCAAACATCTCAATCCTATCATCAAACAATGTTCTCTTTCGAATCCACTCTAAGAATCTCGCCACTATGAGCGCAGCTTTTCAAGTTCCTCTTGACTCCGAGTCGTCAGAGGCAGCACGATTTGATGAAAGTTCTGAAGTGCTGGCTTGTTTATTCGGGTTTCTCTATACCGACGAGGCTCCTCCAAATCTATTGGATAAAAAGGTAGGTGTGATCGAAAAAGTAGGAAGAGCCGCGCATAAATATTTTGTCATGAGTGCTGTGACCGTTTGTCAGTTAAGAATGGTGTAAGTCTCTTCTCGTTTCCTATGAACTTTCTTCTGGGTCTCCTCATTTCAATCTCATTCTTTCCCTAGAGACCTTGCAAAGACAACTGAAGCATCGACTCTCTTCCATGCCTTTGCTTATCTCGTTGAGTTCCATGGAGAAGACACAGGGTTTGGTCCCACGTTGGATACCCTTGCTTTCCGAACCCTAGACAACACCTTCTACGACGTTTCTAAATGGCTTTCAGGTGTAACTCTTGCTGCTTGGGTACGTATTGTTCTTGTCATATTCTCATCCTTCCGCATACAAATTAATAACATGCCTTTTGAAAAGTCAATGCACAAACTCCAATGGATGGAACGAGCCGCTCGCGTTGTATCCCGCGCCAAAGAAGCCACATCAGACTCACATGCTGGCCTTACGCCACTTCCCTCAGAATCGTCACAGTTTCCGTTGAGAGAGTGGGTGCCGAAGTACCTGCAGCAGATGGAGAGGAGAATCGGACCTAAGAATTCAGCTAGAATTCAGTTTACAGTCTGTCTTGGGAAACTAAGATAAAATTCGAAGAATATGGAAGCTTTTCTTGCGCTTTCTTTATAAGTGATAATCTTTTAATGGAGAAACTGACCACAAGCGCTTTGCGTCCTCCTGCTTGGCTTAAACCACCACAACGTCGTCTGTTTTTCCCGCACCTTTCAACTCGTATTTTCTTTGAAAAAGCGAGCCACCCATATTTCAGAGACTATCCAGAGGTTATGAAATATCATGATTTGGCATATGACATGTAGCACCCCGCTCATGTTCGGTGAGGTGTTCAGCTAATAATACAGATAGCCCGATCCAATGCTTGTTGACGTGCGCTGTTTTCCTACCACATTGTTAGCTTGAGACTGATTACACTCTTGTCTCCGACCATCATGTCTGACGAATTACCCCAATCCTCCAACTCACCAACGCTTCATGAACGATGTACGTCCTGCCTCCCTATTATTGTGCACTCTTGTTTATGAGTCTTTTTTTCAGTTCAAGCAGCTGATGCTGATATGTGTATCGTCTCATCGGACAATGTCCTGTTCAAAGTACACTCAAAAAATCTGACTGTGAATAGTGGCGCATTTCCTGCTGACTTGGGAGGAACTTTACGAGATGAACCCGCTTATTTCGACGAATCCTCAACAATCTTGGGATATCTCTTTGCTTTTATCTACGCTGACCAAGACCATCCAACTCTCATTGATTGTGATATGCAAACCATCTTGTCTATTGGGATTGCCGCGAATAAATACATGGTTCCGGCAGCTAAAAATGCGTGTTTTCACATGATGCGGTGAGAGGAAGCTCCACTAACGGCCTCATTGGTAGCTTAATATTAGAGATAGGCAACCTGCAAAGGAGACAGATGACACTGCTGCCATTCTCGGCGCTCTTGCGTATCTCAACATGTACCATTCGGATGCGCCTGATGAGACCTATCATCAACTGTCAATGCAAAGTCTTGACTGGAGCGCGATAAACTTTGCAGAAGCTGTAAAGGTCGTGAAGCGGGAAGAATTCTGGAACCCTCAGCTGATTTCCACCTGGGTAGGTGCTTGAATAGTGTTGGTCTGATTTTGTCTCTGCTGGCGTCTGATTATCCGATTCAGAGGCTGTGGAAGATGATGTGGATGCAAAGAGATCGCCGAAATTGGGATGACCGCAGTGCTCAGCGCTTGTCTGTTTGGGCTCGCCAGCAGTATGCTCCTCCTTTCTCATTCGCATCTTGTTTGAGAACGGTTAGGGAGGAGCTTATTTGACCAGTCATTTCGTTCGGAGTGTAATTTTTTGGAAACAACTTCAGTCTATTCCGTCCCAACAAGTCTTATCGTACATCTTGACCATGGTGTACGTTGGGCGAGGAAATCAACAGGTGTGCGTTAAGCATGTGGTTTGTGCATTCGCCACATAAATGCATAGAAAAATTGCACCTGTCAGCTTTCTACGTGAAGTGAATACCATTAATATGGGATCCGTTTGCATGAGCGCTTACGCATATTTGCTTGCCTCCTACCTCCACGACTGACTTGCTGGTCCAGAGGATTGTGTTGTATAACGAAAGTCGAAACCACCTTGTATCCTTGTTTCTTGCGCTTCCATCCTTCAGTGCACAGGTCTGATACCAGAATTGCTTCTGACAATCACAATGGCACATCCAACCTTACACAAACGATGTGAGCATGCCAAGTTCATTTATTAAGGCAATTATATCTGATATTTTATTTTTCAATCTAGTCAATGCACCAGATGCGGATATTTCAATTATATCCTCAGACAATGTGCTCTTTAGACTTCATTCAAGGAACCTCAGCGTCTGTAGCGGGGCCTTTCCTGTTGATATGGATGCGACATCGAAGAGTGAGCCTGCTAAATTTGAGGAGTCCTCTGAAGTCTTGGGATACCTTTTCGCTTTCCTCTATGCTGACGAAGATCATCCCACTTTAGCGGAATGCCCCTTCAACGCCATTATAGCCATTGAGATCGCTGCCAATAAATGGCTAATTCCCGCTGCTAAGAATACGTGTTATTTGCGAGCTATGTCGGCATCAAATACTTCTGTTTCCCTTTTGACGAACCTCTGGCCTGACGTGCAACGTTTGGTAGTATGAACCAGATAAACGTAATGAGATCTCTCGCATAGCTCTCCAAGTTTCACGCAGATGACCCCATCTTGAATGAAAGAGCCATGAACGTTCTGAATCACCCCACTGCCGATTGCTCTACCCTAATACACAATGATGAGAAATGTTTGGGAAGGATATACACACTCGAGGTCTTTGCCGCATGGGTAGGCTCTTACTTCATTCAAATAGCATTTAACATTTCTGACGCTTCCTTTCTACCCTCACAGAGACTGTTCAAGCTGAAATGGCTTGAACAGCAGTACAATGAAATGCGGTCCGAGTCAAAGCGGGGTCATGGATCCCTCTCACTAAGCGAATGGGCTAAGAAGAAGCCTGATAAGATCGCAATATTTACAGAATGTCTCCGGGAATTCGTACCAATGTGAAAGATTGCTCAAAGATTTCTTCGTCCCTCAGTGTACCTCATCATGCTGGTGCAATGCAGTTCAACCTCCATTTTCAGGTTGGACACTCCGACCGGACACACCACGCACTTGAATACTATTGAAAGCTGTGAATAAAAACCAGGCTACACGACAGGTTCAGAGGGAGAATGAGCTTGAATTACTAAGTGGTTTAATGAATGTCTGCTCAGGCTTCGACGCGAGGAAGACAAGCGCCATGATATTGTAAATTATTAGCATACTTCCAGCTTCATTGTTCTCATTCGTGTTCTGTAGTGGGCCCGAGTGCAATCATCATGCTTCAGAACCAGTTATTCTTGGTCAAGTCCCTTCAGGGCCCATGTATTCCAAATGAATCCGGTTACGGTTACCATAATCGCATTCTCAAAATGTAGCAGAAATGCTTGATTAGCATGGAGCTCATAAAGCATTCAGGTGGTGACGTCGACCGCGTCTGCTGCCATCTAACTGGCGCCTTTTGCTCCATGGGGACAAATGCGAAAGTTCCATTCCTTATCCTCGTGTTGCGGAGGTGTCAACTTGGCTTGTAATCATTTATCTCTTGGCTCTTGACTTCATCCTTCTAGTTATGAATTCTCCAATCCTCCATCATCGCTGTAAGGTCTTGCGCTCTCTTTCATGGATGACCTTACGTTATTCCTTTGCTTTCGTCAGTTAATGCTCCGGACGCCGATATCTCCATTATATCTTCGGACAATGTGCTCTTCAGGGTCCACTCAAAAAATCTTACACTCAACAGTGGGGCCTTTCCCCTTGACCTGGAATATGGAGACCCATCCTCCAACAACGAACCAGCCGGGTTCGAGGAGAGTTCGAAGATTCTAGAGTACCTCTTTGCCTTTTTGTATAGCGATGAAGACCATCCTACTCTTGGGGACTGCGACTTCGCTACGATTCTATATATTGGGATTGCAGCCAACAAGTGGATGATTCCAGCAGCGAAAAGCGTTTGTTATTTGCGTATCATGTATGTCACTCATCTCTGATGCTAGTCAATCTTGCTCATAATTGTGGTCTCTAAATGTGTGTTATAGTGCTCAACCTGGAGAATTCTCAGCTTTAGGATACCTCGCCCACTTTCACAAGGATGATCCTATCTTGGAAAGCGTAGCATTGAGCTGCCTGAAACATCATTCAAGCCTGATCATGCCATTATTTCATGACCCAACGTTGTACCATTTGCGGCCTATATATCCAAGTTCGCTACTTCATGCATGGGTACGTATCTCTCCTTAGCTGGACGGCAAGTCATTTCCTCACGCCAATCATATTGATAGAGGCTATGGAAATTGCGATGGATGGAATATCGCCAAATGGAAGCCTGCAACTCATTAGATGTGGTGGAATTCGCACACCATGAGCGGTCAAACTACGAAGAGTTGTCGTCCAATTTATGCCCTACATTTGCAGAATGTCTTGACACAGTTGAAAAGGAAGGGAACTTATAGACACCGATGTCTCACTTGGGTACTTGCCTGCCGCGTTAGCCTATCCCACCAGTGCGCGGTTACAGCTGAGGGTACCAAAAAAGCAAGAGTCTTCTGCATATCTTTACATAGAATATATACAACGTCCGCTCTAGGTACCTCCGACTCGACAGACTTGACTGGTCAAGTAAATGTTCAAACAGTAGTCAGCAACCTCTCAAATTCTAGCCAAAACTTGGAACCGTCCTCCCCACTTTTGTACTGAATGGTCCTGATATCTCTCACTTATCAACCCGAGCAAAGAGAAAGGGAATATATGTGTATGTTCAATTGAGTAGATAATACACGGTCGAACATAATGAAAAAAAAAGTACACAGTAAGGAAAAAGGGGTAAGGAAGCTTTCCAAGAAAGAGTATCAAGTATGAAACCGTGTAGAGACAGTGGTATGTATGTTGGCAACTTTAAGTTGTGGGTGAGGTATTGGAGGTGTGGAGTGGGAGAAGGGGAGGGGGGAGGTTAAGGTAAGTATTTGCTTGGTAGGAACAACATAGTGCACGGTCGACGACGATGACGGGTGGGGAAATGTATATAGACAAGACGTAAGCCAGCTAACAGCAGTTTTGAAAAGAGACAGAAATTTTTTCGAGGTCGGAAGATCCAGTTCTCGACCCTCGAAAAGGCAGAGAGAAACCAGAAAACTCTACCCGACATTAAAAAACCAAAAACAAACTCTTGACAAGAAACTGTTGTTTTTACATGCCACCGTAGGCGTCTTCTTCACCCCAAGCACTCATCTTCCTACCATGTCCAAACTGGCCAGCCCTCATCATAGGCTGAGCACTTCCGGGAGTCATCATACCGCTCGTGGGGGTAGCCATGCCAGCATGTTGGGATTGACGCATAGCGTAGGCTCTCAACATATCATCAGGGCTGTTAAAGTTCGCGCTCTCCTGTCCTTGTCCAGGTCCCATGGGCATAGGTCCCAAAGGACTGACAGCCACCTTGGTGCTGGCGGTTTGTTGCTGAGCGAACACACCAGAGGGCGTGGTGGGCGAGTATGTAGGAGAAGGGGCGATAGGGACAGTAGAAGAGGCAGTGAGAGGTCCTCCAGGTGTGGGGGGAACAGCAAACAGAACATCCTGCTCTACAGACTTGCGGGGTTCGTTATCGAGGCTGAGAGGAGCGATAGGTCCCTGGATATATGAGATAGCAGCGCCGATCTCGTCGTCATCACGGCTCATCATCTGATCGTTGATATCGTCGTTGCTCAGAGCGAAAGCACCGGCGCGTTGTTTGGGTGAGAGGACGTTAGAAACGGAGTCGCCAGTAGAATGAGCAGCAACGGTGCGAGTCGGAACAGGGGGAACCTCTTCATCTTGGCCGATGGTGAAGGCAGAATGGAAAGCACGGGAACCGCGTTCGCCTTGGCCGATTGAGCGAGAGTAGCGTGAGTCGACGGAAGGGCGAGTGCCATCAGCGAACGAAACACGAGATTGACGGTTGCCTAAAAGTTTCACATTAGTTAAAGTATTTCAAGGATAACGATATAAGAAAGGACAAACCCTCCGCGACTGAACCACGGGGGTTCCTGAGGTGGCTGGGAGGAGTGCTGACCGACTCGGCAAACGAGACACGGGATTGAGTGAACGAGGGGCGCATGACGTTGTTGGAGTGCGAGCGTTGACGAGGAGTGTGGGTCTTGGTAGGAGAGTAGCCGTTGACATAGTCGAAGTTTCCGAGAGAAGCGTTGTCCTGAGCATAGAGGCCGCGAGAACCAATACCAGCATTACCGGCGGCTAAGAAAAAAGGGTTGAGAAAAAAGCAAGGTGAATTTCAAGATAACATCACTCACAACCTTCAGTAGCGTAAGTCGAAGAACGCCCACCGTAAGAGAAGGTAGAGAATCGAGAATTGTCCTGCTGATACATGGAAGCACGAACGGCCTCCTTGGCACCGCTGGCAGTCATGCTCCTCCAGTCGCCAGAGACAGTGGACATTCTGCGGTCGACCTTCTCGCTGAATGCCATGGTCTTCTTGCTCTGCTTGACACGCTGCCACTTGATGTAGCCGAGGATGCCAAGACAGATGAGGAAGAGGAGGGGGACCAGGACAGCAGCAGCGGTCTTGCCCTTGTTGGAGGACTCAGCCGATGCGGCCATAGCGGCGACATTGGTGACAGAGGATGAATCCTTGATGGAGGTGTCAGCACTCTGCGGGGTTGAGCCATCGGTGGGCGCCGTATACGTAGCCTGGAAGGGAGGACCCGCAGGAATTTCGTTGCCGAAAGGCATATCGCCGTGATTGAAAATGGAGACTTGGAGCTGAACATTGGCGGTAGCGTTCCACCAGCGGGGTTCGAGGTTTACAGTGTAGCTGCCAGAGGAGGCAGAAACACCTATAAGATGATAAATAACCATAAAAAGAAACAAGAAAGGAATAGAATCGTACCGGAGTAGGTATGGAGAAGTGGAGTCGTCGTCTGAGGAGCCTTCAGGTAAATATCGATTTTATCGGTACCATTGATGCACGACGGCTCCCATTTGATCTCCAAGGGCTTCAGAGCATCCACAGAAGCGCCCCACGTTGGCGAAAGGTAGAGACCGCCCGTGGCACAATCTGCCCTCTTTTGAAGAGAACGGTTCAGTTTCATATGTCCGCCGCGGAGACGAAAGTTGGATAGGTCGAAGGCCATTATAACGCTCGAAATGTCTAGTAAAAGAATGTGGAGGGATAAGGAGAGTAGGGGAGGAGGAGAGTAAACTGGTTCGGGGGGAAGGAACCAGGGAGACGGTGGGGAGAAGACAACGGCGATAGCTGCCGCTCATCAATTACAAGTGTGACAAGCACCAGTGACAATCATCCACTAGGTTCGGGAAGTGGTATTTGCGAGCCCAAGGACCACATGTCTCATGAAAAGAAAGAAAGTCTACAAAATCTCTTGACCTCCACCTAATGCCATGTTTGCACAGCAACTCGACACACCTTGGGCGATTCCGCCTCAATCCAAAAATACGTCCATCAGGATCTCTCTAAACAATGATCGTTTTTGTGTGGTTGTCAAGGACTCTTGTGCTTGGCTAGGCAATACCTGTCAACTAAGGAGTTCACAAATCGAACATTTTGCACTTGTAGGATATTACTTTCCATATGTGGAGATTTTCCAATCAGTTGACAGATGATCTGAGCCTTGAGGTCACAACCGAGCATGAACAAGATATAGGGATGCATGAGTCCGATTCCGCTGAATGTGTGAACTGTTGGAGGTTGAACCAGTAGGACAGCATATCAGTCCATCTCGCATTCTAATAGTTGGGGATTTTTCCTTTAAACTTCCTACTAGAATAAATTCTCCAAGTGCAGGTAAAAGATTGTGGAGAAAGGACCTCTAGTAGAGTCTCCTATTTCTCGAAGCCTGAGTCGCTGAATACCACACGAAATAGGAATAGATATTTCACTGAGGACGAGATCTCTTCATTGTTTGAGATCCAACGGATATTTGCCTTGAAATCCGTCACCCATTTGTCAACCTCCATCTTTTTCTTTCTTGCTCCGTCTTGCCGAACCGGGCATCCAAAGGATGCAGCGTAGGCTTGGTCTCCAGTTCGTCGAATCCTTCGAGATAGTGCTTCATTGAGATAGGCATATGTCTCAATACATCTTCGACAGTGGCAGCCGAAAATATACTCGAGCCAGAAAGGTCAATCGTGGACCAGTTAGCAAATATACACACAAGAACACACTCTGACAAATACGGACTGCTCTAGGAATTTGTACTCATGAGCAACCATTCCTAGCGTATTGATAGACTGGAAATCTAAGCGGTGGAGCATGGAGTGAGGGCCCATCGGGCTAGGGAAACGCGAAGAGCGCCGACAGTACTATCAAAAGCCAGGTTATTAAGTCTGGTTTTACAAATACCGCGTACATATCAACTCAAAAGGCATTGGTATTGAGGCCGGTGTACCTGGAGTAATTTTACAGAGTACGATATCTGAGGAGCGAATTGATACGTTTGCATCTGGGAACCCGACGGCAACATTTGAGGAACTAAAGTTCGAGCAACTTAAGTGAAGAATCTTACATCGTTCATGAAGTGTGAGCGATAACATTGGAAATAGATAATCAATGACGACGGTAATACTTATTTCTGCGCTCCGTGAGCCCCAGCTTTCGCAGTTCCTTGGTTCAATAACGAGATGTATCGCTGGATTAAGCAAGAAAAAAAAGCTTTTTTCCCCGCCATGGGAATAAGTATGAAACTGTTCACTTACTAAATGTTAATCAGTTTGATAACTCTTATACAATCTAATACACGTAGTAGAGACAATGTTGCGAGTAAGGGATTCCTGTACTTCCACTGGTACGTCAGGCGAATTGGTCCTCCTCCTCCGATGGACCTTATTGGCCTTGAACAATGCGAGCACATGCCATAAATCCCGGAAGTTCATGCGGGGCTTCAGCAGCTTTCGACAAGTCAAGGTTTCGGGATTGGCCATAGGGTGCCAGTTGCTCAAAACACTCCAACCTCCACAGACTCTGTGCCATGGATGAGTTTCTGAATGTAAGTTTTTGCCTCAGGATTTCGTACCCACGTTAAAATGAAAGTTAGGCCAAACAAACTTGGGCATTCGGTGTCAGTCATTTTTCCTCGCTGTCTGGCAACTTTCGACCGAAAGGACTTTAAATCCAGGGAAAGAGTTTTTCCTGCCAATGCTTGTACAGTGTTAACTGAAATATCTTTATGGAATCGGCATATATATGCCAATGCCCACAGAATCGCCTCTGTTTGGTCCTCTTCGGGGTCATGGGTGTAATGCCCACGACCAAGGCGGTTGTAGACGACTCGCGTTTCCATATACTTCGATTGAGTTGGAAGGTGGCTTGAAATTGAAAGATTAAAAAAGGCGAACATTGAATTAGCTAATCACATACAGGATGGCCAGGAAACATGTAGTCTTGGCAGCCCCAATGAGATATTTGTGTGCCGCTAAGCCAATAGCAGCTACCAACTTGATATCACATTCAAGGAGAGTTGGATGGTCAATATCACCGTAAAGGAACGCGAAGAGATGCCCAAGGACTTCGGACGACTCTTCGAGACTGGCGGGATCTGACATTGGCATTTTATCCAGATGGACGGGGAACGCGCCACTACCAGCGATGAGGTTTTTGGAGTGGATTTTGAAAAGCACCAGATCCGATGAGAGGATCAAAACGTCGGCATCAGGCGCATTGACTACAAGAAGGTTCAGCTAGTCTTGTTAACTGGAGATAAGGAATCAATTACATCGTTCATGAAGTACTGCGGAAGGCATCCGATACACGCGTGGGGGAATCGCTGTAAGAAGCAAGGAAGAGGGCGAGGCGTTAACATAGGGTAACGTTTTATCAGACAAATTAACGACACAGCTCAAATTTCTCTTTTTGTGGTTGCCGGAGTCTTGTGCAGGGTCTTTTCAAGAAAGCTTTGGTCTACATGTGGTGGCTTGAATCCCGTGCTGCTGTTGATAGGAAAGTTGTGCCTTTAGGCAAATTTTTATTTGGCCTCCCAAGCGTAGACACTTGGACCAAAGGACCTGTAGGGGTAGCCTTAAATTAGTCCGATTGGACACCAACAAGCGAAACTTGCGATTGGACAATGGTTCATCATGGTTATGTACCACCTGAGCCCAGGCCGAGATGACTTTTGGTGTGGCGCAAGGACTTCGAACGAAACAAGGTCGGTAAAGAAAAATGTGTTCGTGCTTAGAGTGAGCTTAGGCATCGGGGGACAGTTCAAGTCGTCAGCCCCAAGACTTTGTGGGGGAGACCTCAAGATGACGATGTAAACTACCTGGTGATAAGACAAGAAACAGAGCCAGAGATTGGGTACCAGGAGCCAATCAGCTTACACAGCAAAGCCCCGGCTAATCCAAACCCAATGCTTACACTAAATTGATCGTGACGTAACACAAGGCTTATTTCCTTAATTTTTATTCCAATCGAGACGCTATTTCAAGTGATATATGTATTTAAGAACCATTGTCATCACTTACAGCTGTTTGCATAAAGGTTGGCACTCTGCGAGAACCTCGAAACCTTGAAACCTCCCTTTCGTCAAGAATTCATGCGCTAGGGGTTAGGGTTTCGAGGTTTTGAGGTTTCACCGGAGTGCCAACCTTTATGCAGCCTGTAAGAGCGAAAGACCAGGATTTATGTTCAGATTGGGGAACAGGTTTTTGTGCGAACGCACAGTCTAAGGAGATGGGATAATGATTTTTGCACGACTTATGCAGGTGGTTCCCCAAAGACATCGGAGCATCAGTTGGCACGTTTCACCTCCGGGAGATGGGCTTTGATGTGGGTGGAACATGAATTCCTGCTGAAATTACATCTTAGTTCTGCGACCAACAGCTAACCCTCAAGATTTGAGCATCGCTTTGCCACTATGAGGAGAATGTGTGTCAGTCGAAAATCAAAGAATAAGATCACGTCGTTTTCTAAGGACGGAAACGTGATGGACCGAGCGACACTTTCGAGAAGCGATGAGACAAGGATAAAGGGATGTCATTTTCGCCCAAAAAAACAAACGAAAAGGTGGAATATTGAAGTCTGCCGCTTTGTTCTGTGAGAGATATAGGTACAAAAACCTCTGAGGAGAGACATGGGATGACCCTAGAATCCCTGACAAAGAAACCACGGCAGAAGGCGTTCATTGTGAGTAAACTGGAGCTCAGCATATGTTTCAGTTTCGATGGTCATCAATCTGTAGGTCCAGGGTGCAGGTGAGTGTATGGGGCTTTCAATCAAACCCTGTGCATGAAGGTACTTCTGGGACTGTAGGGTTTCAGGAGCGCTGGTCACACAGGAAAACGCTGATCAGAGTTTAGAGAGAATTTGAAGTATAGTTGCAATGAGGTCAGTAAGGGCCAGCTCGTCCGAGGCTCCGTAAGAAAGAAGCATCTAGTCACTGAGCAACAAGCTCTCAGCCTCCTCAAACTGGAAAAGTGGTGGACCTGGCCCCAAAATGATCCATTGACAGCAGTAGTATGGATTTGAGACACTTTCTGCGCTTTCTTTGCCTGTTCGCGCCGAACGGCTTGTGCAAACCATGCCATGGGAATGCTGCACGTGACATCGGTCCCTCTTGTCTCCGACATTCGTCTCAAGGTCTCTGGATAACTGCCAGGATGATCTTCGCGCTTCCGGATTTCTGTCAATGGTTACACTCACATGAGCCGCCGTCTGTGCAAACGAATGAGCGCCGGGAAACGATGCTGTAAGCCGTCGAGCACGGATTCTGACGAAGGGTGTCGGCTTGTTCGGTAGCTCGTATAAAAGCACTGCTGCTTCTTGGGAGGACAATCACTGCGACTCATCACCTGAAGAATACATGTCGAATCCACTCACAGAGAGCGAACGGGAGCTGAAAAACAAGGTGCGGCGAATGCAGCGGAGGTATGTCGCCATATGAGTGGCTTTACGTGCTAACTAATTTCCCGAATTCAGGGTTCAGCAGATGGAAGCAGAAAGGAATAAGAGTCTACCGGATGAACCCGAGTGTCCTGTAGGATCCATTTTACTTCACCCTCCCTATGCTGTTGCCAGCAGTTCGCTGGCTGTCTCAGGTTTTTATTCGTCCTTATTTTTTTGAAAAAAAAATGCGACCTAATACCATTTGCTAGCCGATGGCGTATCTGATCTACCTGCGAAATGGTAAGCCAGAATCACCCTTCTCCTCAGTCAAACCTGACTGACGGTCGCGGCTTGCTCTAGGTTTGAAGCGTTTTATATCAACCGCTCATCCTTCGCCTTTTTTCTCGATCCAGAAACCTTCTTGAAATGTTGTAGTGGTCCAGAGCCAGCTGTAATTCCTCGACTCAGGTGGTTGTCCTATCTATGCGGTGGTCTGGTTCTTGGCTCTTTTGACAAGGTTGATACATTCATGCGATCGTTCAAAGAGCTAGACCGTACCACGTGTGGAGCGCTTATGCCGAAGGCTTCCGTCCGTGAACAAATAGAATATTTACAGACTGGTTTGCTTTGGGTAAAACTTCACCTCTATTCCAACAAGATTCTAGGTGGGTCCATATTACACGGAGTAAACCTAGGGTAAATGTGGTCTAATATTTCAATTATAGATGCCAATTATAGTTCTACGAAAGCTATTGCGACAACATCACCCCTCAAACTTGGTTGTTTGGGCTCTCAAAACACCAATAGCACTGTGGATAAGCTCCTCAGCCGAGAAGACGGAGAGAAAATCCACGCATGTTGGAACCTCATCGGTACATCCACAACACCCTAAACCTGTGAAATGTCTCTCTAAATTACTCTAGATAGCGAAGCTGTTTTAGCAATCGCGAAGAATGGTCTGATCAATCTGAATGAAGACGGCGGTAAGCCATCCATTCACGTGGATACTCCCTTCCCAAGACCACTTTCTGAATACAACTCTGTAAGCTCACCGTTTCCTTCCGCTCATGATTTATTCTCATAGACCCAGATACGAGTCCATCACATACCTCCAGAAAATACGATCAAAGCTGTTCAAATGTCGCCGACCCCAATATCGCCCAAGGAATGCCTCCCCAGCCTTCAAATCAAAGCTATAATGTTCTTCTACTGGTGTCATATCCACAGCGCTGCCGTCGAGAAAAATGGGTGTTCGGATATTCCCGAGCACATGGTTAAAGCCTTCCATTTCCGAGACGCTCAACTTGTTTCCTTTATTCAAACAATGCCTCCGCTTGGCCAGGGGCACGATCTCTATCCGTCAATTCGTTATCAGACCAATATCCATGCGGCCCGAATCACACTCCATCGACAGTTCGTCGGAGAATATGTCCCCTCTAGACAACCTGCTTTCCAGTCAGCGTTCGAGATTTTCAGATTGGCAACTTTACTACCTTCAGCAATCAAGTTTATAGACGCATCTTTTGCGTTAGCTTGGGAGAAGGCCGGGTTGGTTTTGGCTGGTTTGGATGTTGCGGAGTGGGAGTCCCAGAGCACTGAAGTTGTTCGTCAGGGATTGTCAAGGATGGCTGCCTATCGGAGGAGTAATGCCTTCATGGGTAAGAGTTCACGTCACGGCTTTCTATATGAAAACATGTACTGATGCCAAGATTAGAGGAACGAATAGGCAAGGTTGTTCAAGCCCTCGGAACAACCTTTGCTTTACGAGCTGATTCCGTACCCCATTCCTTCTGAATATCGAGGGTTCAAGCGGTGGTAATATTATCATGTAAATTATAGGGTCTTTCAATGACAGCGCTTGCCTTCGTTCCATGATCCTCAACACTGCAGTATCAATTTTGTAGCTTGACTTGAAGGTTCCCAGGAACAAGCCATCCAACCCTTCAGACGCAACATTCCCTCTCGCTTAAGCATCCCTATCCGTATATCTAAGTACTTCGTCCTGGGACTCCACCCTTCATTCCCTTGCCTGCCCGTACCATTGCATCTGATGAGGCTAAGGTGCCTGCTGTTCTAGCTGTTGTGCTTGATCTCAATCGTGGCCGGGACTTCGCACATTACACGTGGTTAGAATTTCGTAAAAGCTATACCCCCCGTCCATATCTTCAAATGTATTTTAGATTGCGCAGCCAAAAACGCCTATTGCTGTTTGACTCTTGCTCCGTATTGTCTGTTATTTCTGATCTCCGCCGCTCCGCTTCTTCTCACAACAAAGCACGTGTTCAGCTAGTAATGCAGTGATATGGGGTCCAATTTGTGGGGTTAGTGCAGAAGCGGATACGCCAATTGGCGGAAAGTGCGGAAAGTTTGAAATTTGGTATGTTTCATTTCTCAGGCGCCAAGATAAGTTCAAGAATAACCACATAAAAATATAGCCCAGAAAGTACCGTCACGTTATGCTGTAACGCTTTTATCGTAGGTCCTTCTGGACAATGCAACCTTGGAGTGAACTGCGTTACGTACTGAAGCAATCTCTCAACCACTTTGAGGTCTTTGACGAAAACTTGATTCAATTTTTTTCTTTATTGTCAGCTATCTCTGCCTCAAGACATGTACAAAGTAAAATCCCCAATAACTCAAATAAATATTCAATAACGGCTGCCTGAGGTTTGATTACCTCTATCTTACTCCAACTTTCCAGTAGAAAGGATGGTGCTCTTCTCATCGTCGTTGAAGGGACTGAGGTTCTCTTGTGCCATGCATTGAAGCAATTTGGTGGCAGCAGCGGAGTCACCAAGACGAGCATCAGCCATGAAGTTAGCACAAACCTAAAATACAATAATTATGAGTCTTTTGTTTATGCATAGACATATTATGCAACGCACCGTAATGTCCAAGGCACTTCCATCAGTGGACAGGATGGTAGCCTTAGGGCCGAGACGATCGAAGAGAACTTGGCGACGACGGGTGCCAGGGAAAGGAAGAATGACCTGATCGTCCGCAAGTTTCTGGAGCCTATCGGTGACAGGAACGAGATTGTCTTTCACCACACATTGAAGAAGGCTTTGACCATCTGGGAAACTGCCCTGGGCTGAGAAAAGCATGAAATCGGCACATGGCTAATGAAAACGAGAGGTTAAATAAAGGTAGTTCAAAACTAAGTAGAATGGATCATACCTCTGGAACGATTTGCCCATCCAGTGTTTGAATAGCAGGACGTTGAGCAGCCTGCCTTTTCAAGGGAGCGGCGTAGGACCCTGCAACCAAGAGGGATGCAACGAGGAGAACGTTCTTGAACATGATAATGATGAGGGAGTAAGAGGAAAGACCGGTCGACGGTGTAAAGTGAAGAGGTAGAAAGCTGACGAAAAGAAAGAAGCGAGTGAGGAACCTTGCCTTGAAGGAAACGGGACATCAAGGGCAAGGCTAGCTATTTTATACGAAAAGCATCGAGACCGGGAATGCCTAACCCTTGCGTTGGTTCCGCAGAACCTGTCAATTGATGTCTATTCTGAAAATAATAGGTCTCAGAGGCAAAAACAGTGTAAAGAGGAGATGACTCTCTGTCCTTGGGACGGTTGTAGCACAATGCCGAGCAGACGAAAGATTATGAAGAAAACGCTCACTAAGGAGGCCAAATGTAAGAAACAAAGCGGCCTTATGGTGACCAGATAGGAACAAGTTCATGGGGAAGCAGCGGGGTCACTTGGTGAATGCACTGATTTTGATGATGGTGGCCAAGCTCAATGTTTTATTTCCTTCCTCGGGCGGACTTGTATCGCCGCGCGTGAATGGCTTCTAGCCATTGGCCGTGTGGTTTGCAACGAATTCTCACAGGATTGTCGTGGGTAGCGACAATCAAATATCCTCGAGTTCCAAAACATCAGAATCATTAACATACGTAATTGGCAGAACATGAACGGTCGTTACGCGACAACACATTTATTCGTCTACCACCCAAAGTGGCCATTTTAAAGTGGCGTACTGCTCAAACCCTCCACCCCCTGCCTGACTTTCCCAAACAAATTAACAATTCCATCCCTTACTCCCTCAACTCCTTGAATGTCCACTCCTTCCCTCTCCCCTTCTGCAGCTCTATAAACTCCAGAATCTGATCCCCCAAGCCTAACATTCACTCCACCCAACGTCAAATTCAAACTTGGGGCAGTCGTCGCACTCTCCGGAGGGGGGTCGAAGACGCTTGGAGGGAACGACGAGGTAGCAGAGTACCGCACCATGTCAAGGTACGAGGATGAGTTGTGAATGCACGTTCCGCCCAATAAGATCCTAGCGTGGGAAGGGTTGACATTGTCGCCAACAGAAGATGAATTGGCGTTAATCTCTTCCACCACTCTCGCTTCTCCATAAGTCGTTCCACCAATCATGAAGACGATAACATCTTGAGGGCGCTGCAATCCTGCATTCGGGCCAGAAGGTGCATCTCCTGCGAATGGGTGAGAGGTCTCTCTGAGACGGCCTCGGAAAAGGTCCTCGAGAGTAGTGGAAAGGTGAGGACGATGCTGCATGTATACGTTGTCGACACCGCCTAGTCTGTTTAGTAGGGCAGAACGACCTTTGGCTAAGAGTGATTCCGTGGAAAAGAGGTCATCTTGACGTTGGTCGGAACCAGCAATGTTGAGGAAAACATAGACGAGCTAAAAAAGCAATGATGAGAAATGAATGCCTGAAATGGGCAAGAGCCATGAGAGTCTCACCCTTGCTTCTTCAGCTGGTATGCCGTTGTTGAGAAGTAGGTTGATGAGGGTGGCTATATTCGAAGTTTGGGATTTTTGATAGCGGAGGGCATATAAAATAACAAGCTTGAGCTTGGAAAAAGCAGGAATGGTTGGGTCTGTCACAAGTTGTTGTACACTCTATTTGTTGTAAGCTTGTGAAAGGGTAACTGTGAATGGAGGTACCTTGAAATCTGCACCTGAAGATGTCGCCAGTCCCTGCTCAATCTCTCCGACCTCCAGCAGTTTATCTCTGGCCACAATCCTACTCAGCTCCCCGACAAGGGCAACATGCTTGCTCACATTCCCACCCAGCTTCCTGAATTCGGGGTACTCCTCCACGAACCGTTTCATGTCGTTAATCGACGTGATGCTTTCAGGAGCATGACTCAGACTTTTGCTTTGGTACTGCTGCACATAGTTTTTGAGCGTCTGACCTAAATCTCCAAAAGTAGAGAGGTAGTTTTGAGCAAAGAAGGGGTCGGTTTGTGGCGTTAATGTGATTTCTGCGAGTTCGGGGCGGATATCTGGAACCATCTTCAGGTCAACACGGCCATTTTGGATGTTGAGCAGTTCGTGTACCATAGCCTGGTACGTCCATTGTGAAAGGAGTGGAGTCACGGGATCGTTGCGGCGGTCGAGAATGAGAAGGAGAGGAGGGACTTGGGTGAGACGGAAATCAAAGAGATTGGATTCTGAGTGAATTTGATGCTACCCAAAATGTCAGCTGTAGGGCAATCCACACAAGGCAAAGATAGTACGTGAACTTCATTCGCAAGCTTCTTTGCCATCCCACTCATTTTCTCATACCGGATGATAGGTTTTTTCTTTAGGCTGAGCAGCACCGAGACGAGACCTTGAGCTGAGCGTTCAAGGGCGTGACTGTTCCAAAGGTTTGGTGATGAACCGTACAGTGGTCTGGACGGAGAAGGAATGTGTCCCAATGAAAATAGGGAAGGAAGTAGAGGGGAATAATCCGCAAAGTATTCCTAGTAAACAACTGTGAGTGCAAGAAAGAGATGAACCCAGCCCGGGCAACATACCTGGACTTCACGTACAACCTCATACTCGTCTCCCTCCGCCAGACGCTCGATCATCCTTTTCGACAAGATATTACTAAAGTCTGTGAAATAAAATACATATGTTAGGAACGAAACGGTGGAAAGGGAGGATATTACGCACTGACATAAATAGTATTCACCGTACTTGGGCTCCTTCAACTCCACTTGCAAACTATCTAAGCTCTCGTTGCTCGGCTGAAGAAAACAAACACATTTCATATGCGACATGCGTTCTCTCTTTCTGTTGTCTATCCTGTCGGTCAGATAGACTTGTTGCGCGAGGAGGGTGGATTGCGTTGAAGACAGAGATACGATGGGTGTCTGGACACGGATCAGTCTACAGCTGAGGAATTACAGGGAAAAAGAATACTGTATGATTATCGAGAAGTAGTACTTTCATGGCATTTGGTTCGGAGATGATTTTAGAAATGTACGTTTCAATGGCTTTGACCACGTCCATCGTGATGGTTGAGACTAACTTGCACAGCTTAGGCGCGGCTATTTCCGACGACAGCCCTCCTTATTCCTCTTCCATGAAGCACTGAATATTAAATAGTGATATCTTGTTCTGGCGCTAGTCATACTTCAAATGACCTTGAGTATCCTCAGCCTCCCAAATCCAGAGGCATTTTGGCCACTCGGTAATGACACCTGATTCCTGGCTGTCTCAGCACGCTTGTCATTCTTGTACCTCGCGGAAAGGTAATGAATTGGTTCCTTCATTTTGAAGTTAAGCCACCGAAGATAGGGATGCTCTTGCTGATTTCCCCATGCTTTGTACTTAATCACAACCACCAAATGAAAACCCTAAAGTTGCACAATTACACCTGCCTACTTTTATCTCTCATAACACCAATGTGCTCTTCCCACCGAGTCTCGATTGCTCCATATGCTGCTGCCGATTTCCGCGAGGGAATGAAGGCTCGTCAAGTGGTACTCATCGAGGGTTACTCGCTTCTCACGTCGAGTCGCTGTGATTTCTGTTCGATCCATATCCATCCCGTCAGCGCCTCCTCTCTGATTACCAGCTCGCATTTACGTTGACGGAACAATTAAGAACGTCTGCGCCCGCCGTTTCATCTTGAAGGGTTAACTTGGATCAACCGTGTGAAAAGAGAGCTTGAGTGAGTGCGGACAAATCCATGACTTTTTTCCGGGTAAATGGAATCCACGAAAAAAAGCTTCTCTCACTTCTGCGTTTGTTTATTTCTGAGGCCACTAAATGAGATGTGAACTTGTATTCTTGTTGACTAGAGCACACGAGAATTTATTTTCGTGCCGAATCGAGTGAAGGAGTTCCCCCTCCCCCCCCTCCGATGACCTGTTCTCACAAGCTCAGCTGCTCCCTCAGTTAGGATTTGGTCATGTCCATCTAACTAACTTTTTGCAGGGGAGAAGCGGGAATCCGGACCTAATCGGTTGAATAAGATTCAATGCAGTTACCCAACCGGGACGCTCTCTTGTGTACCGGAACACAAACTATGAGGGGAATTAACGATCGAAATACCTTAATCCTAAACCTTGGCGGTACCAAATTCTAAGTATATGAGTTCGGGTTCCGCGGGATCGTTCGTCCAAAACGATCCTGACTTGCCACATTACTTGAGATCACCAAAGTGAGAAAGATCATCAACTCTCTGCGAGGAGAGAACAAAGGGATGTAACTAAACCTTATAATATTGATTGGCGATAGGTTAGAAGCCGACTCTATGTCGAAATACCATCCTCCCAGCTGGGGCAATGATCCGCTTTCCTATCAAGGAAATTGATACGGCCTGATACGTTCTTGCCCCAAGGTAACTACTGCGACGGAACTTGACATGCTCCGTGACACAGGGTTGTCAATCTTGTAGGTCCCTGAGTACGTGGAGGTGGTTGAGACACTGACAGACTAAGTAATACCGATCAATGGTTTTTAGATTTACATACAGGTGGTTCTCATCCTCTAGATTTCTCAAAATGTTTAACCGTCTGTTGACAGTGGGAAAAAAGGTATAAAAGGAATATGTTTGGGAGATTTCATTCCGTTGGAACAGGACCCTGAACGGAAGTTAAAAAGTAAAAGAGGAGATTTGAAATGAGGAAGATGGTCAAGTGATAGCTTTCAACGGACCGAACGGACAAAGGTCCTAGTTGAGAAGTGATAGTTAGATCCTCGAGAATGAAGTACTGGATGGAGACTGAATGTTATGGGAGGCTAAAATGAGGTCAACATGTGAAAATACATATGTACGAGTGCAGAGGCTTTGAATGGACAGATCCGTAGTGAACACATGGAATAACATACTCCTGCGCGTCCGGTCACATGAATTTCAATGTGCTGCTCATGCCCACATCCGGAGCTGCGCTAACATGTTAAGCATTCCGCCAAAATGCTGTTCAGTTCATGTACGTCTGTTCGAACAGCCATGGTGAGTGCGCGATTTCCCAGACTGAGAGACAGCGTGAAATGACCGCGCTCTTCACCCTCATATCAAGTTGCGGTGGTAAGTTTGTTTGATATCCTGAAAGGAACAAGGTGAAAGAGATAACCACTGTTACACCTGGCTTCTGGGTCAAGAAGCTGTATTATTAGTCTCATCTTTGCCTGGAGAGGGTGCAAGCAGCGGCACTGGCTCCGTATCGCATGACAGGTAAGGTGGAGGAATTGTCCCATAAGTTGGAGCGGGTATACTGCCGTGGTTAAGGACATCAGCCAATCCTCGTTCGGTTCGCTCTGACTGCGCAGACAGCTGTTCTGAGGCCGGACGTTTTTTTCTCATACGGTCGGGGGAATCCGAAAGGGTACTCGATGGACGGGAGACGATGATAGATACAGATTGAGCAGACAGCCCGGGAAAACAAGAAGAACCACGCTCAATAGAGTTAGGCTGAGTTTTTAGGTAACCGGACGGTTACGTGGAAAGATTGGGCAACGGGAGGAACGAGCGGTCCATAAGAGTACTGATACGTCCATGATTGGCGAGCATAAATCCATTTGGAGGTGGAATGTGTTTTTGTAAACTGACGCTGAACAACCACAGTACTGCAAGCGCCAGGCCGACCACGAAAACCAAACCAAGCATAACCGTGCGGTTTTTGGGAATAGCTCATCTATTGGCCGCTGGCAGCCCATATCCCTCATCGATTCCAAGAGCATGAGCTGTTCAATGAGGCTTCGTTTGCCCCATTTGAGCTAGCTTCAAACTCCGCCGACCTTCGAAATCCACCAGCCGACGGTGAGACAACGGAGAGGGGTCGAAAAATGAAGGCGTAGCTTGAAAATCCCAGGCTAAAGGCTCGGCAGAACGGAGGACCGTGTCCAGTGCAGTGGAAGTGAAGCAGAGACAGTCCCCTTGGTCAGCAGTTTGATGTTGTCCAAGAACAGCGATCTGCAAAGAAGTGATCAAACGTACTTTTCGCTATTTCCCGAAGAGTCGATACATCTCGAACACTTTACAGCGAAATGGCACGTGTAGAAGGAACTCTGATGCTGTTAGGCGTTCCCAGATGCCCCCAAAAGAGACGCAAGCTGGTCCATACTTCCATGTTGCTTTTCTCCCCTTCACCTCGCGCACGATGAACCTCCCTCCCATTAGGACTGCTTCTCCTATGACCTTCGAACGCCAGTATAGCCCAGATATCGTCCACAGTTTGTCGCCCGGTTCAGTCGGGATTCAGCGCCGCCAGTCGTATCAACGAGGGCACTCCAAACCGAGGTGGGGCAAATACTCTGACCGTCACGTTCGCCATCGTTGACCACCATTTTATAGCCCCGAAAATTCACCTAATCTCGGGTATGCCGTGTTGTCATGGTCCTGTGCGAGGTTGGCTGAGCCGTCGTCAGTAGTCCAAAAGGCCCAAGTCTCCGACCTTTCCTGCGACCAACTTTCGACTGGCGCACGTGAGTGATCATTAATTCACAAGAAAAATTTGCCACTAACACTGTTAATTTCGAATAGAGATAACGAATTAGTACCATCATACGGCAATGTACCAACCCATAGAACAACGACAGGTAAACATAGAGATTCGCGCATGTCCCACCTATTAGACTGATAAGTTCGTTCCAGCATCGTCTAACTTGGGAGGTCAGCAGACATCGTATCCTTCTTCTGTAGGATCGCATGCCCCGTCGCAACGTCCGCGTCCGCAGGACGATAATCCTGATATGCGTCAGCCGGCTTTACTTGCGGAGGCTACGTGCTTCAGCCCCTCCGGGCCTTCATTTTCATATCCAGTTATTCCCTCCGAACATTCTTATGCCCCTCGGTCTGAATGGAGTGGCCCCCCATGCGAACCTACCTTGCCGAATGCGAATCCCACTCCAGACAATGTCAGCTTCAACCTCTCTCACAACCGTGTACGAGAACGATCCCGGAATAATACAGAGGATGAACGTTATCTTCTCCTCTCCCATGATCATTGGGTAGCCAATATTCGACCGGACAAGGTGTGGTGCAGAGGATGTGAGGGTGATATCGAGCTTGACGATCGCGAACACCAGCGATACTACACTTCTGGATTTACCAGTAAGCTCCTTAATTGACATAGCACATTTTCCGTGAACTTTAACTCTATAACAGAGCATAGGAAAACCTGCGCAGGACGAATTCTGAAGATCGAGGTTCTGTGTGATGTACGTTTAAACACGACCACCGAGGCGGCCAAACTCGGGGCCCCTCCTCTGCCGGTTCAGCGGCTGACATTTTTGTTCCCCAGAAACTCCGCCGAATGGACGGTTTTCCTTATTCTTACACGTCTCCCGAGATTGAAGACCAATATTGGAAGGACGAATGGTCCAGCTATATGAAAGACCTTCACCTTCATGCCCGTGATACGACCCCGTACCGGAGAGAACCCTTCTGGCTGAAGATCAATCGAGAAGCTGCCATGTTGACTGTACCCAGTCTTGAGAAGCGCAATGTCCGAGTCTTCTACGACGATGTAGGTCAACACGCTTCTTCCTCGTGTATGTTCTATCTTGACTAAGAAGTCTTTTAGCGTGTCTATGTTAAGGGCAGTTACACTCGCGGATGGGTTCCAACTGTGGACAAAGTTCTATCAACTCGATAACTCCGCTCCAGTCTTTCTTTTTCTTTCTCTCTATATTTGGGCTTCATTTTTTGTATTGAATCCAGAATCTCACGCTTTCGGTTGTGTTGTATATTTCTGGCATCGCATCCCCATTTGTACAGTAATCATGCAGACCACTTACACATTTATATACTTTGACGAATGCGCCATGGTCTTTTACCTTACCACAGGCACTGCAAGAGATACATTTTGAACCATAGATTACCATGCTTTCATTCCAATGTCTGTGAGTTGGTACAAGATTACGCGGACAAAGATAAGTCGTCCACACTCTCGACAGTGATAGTTGGTGGGACCATATTGTCAATAAGAAAGACACCGTCTAAAGAAAGAATCAATACTTTGACCCTCGAAAAATAGAAGAATGCGACAAACTCGGCATGTCATTCTCATCCGCTCTCCAAACAGCCTCATCCATGTCTTTGGCTACGCCTGTCAACACATGGCGTTCAACCAATCTATATGCAGAGTCATTCAATACGCAACCATGCACTGACCAACATGAGGTCGATAATCTTTTTTTTCAATTCATACCTCTTTTTTGCTGTGTCGATGTCTACTTTCAGATACACCCTTTCATCCACAAGTTCTGCAGCTGCTTTCCAAGGGTCGATCGATAACAGTGCATACAGTCCTTCAATGACCACGATCCTATGTTGAGGTCTGATCTCTATTGCGTCATAGACTGGGTCCTTGAAGGCATGATCGAAAGAAGGAGCTGTCACCAAAACCTTGTCTGCTTCCTTCAATGCCTTGACGAACGCCACATAACCTAGTACAACGGTTATTTGTGGAAACAAAAAAGAACATGACGGTTTCAAGGCACCAGAGAGAACTGACCTTCTCCGTCAAATGTCCAATGAGCACCACGTTTGTCCTTGGCA
Organism: Flagelloscypha sp. PMI_526; assembly: GCA_021399455.1. NCBI lineage: Eukaryota > Fungi > Basidiomycota > Agaricomycetes > Agaricales > Niaceae > Flagelloscypha > Flagelloscypha sp. PMI_526. The sequence continues at coordinate 326,642 of JAJTUO010000035.1, read as the reverse complement.
AGTTGAGGGTCTGGCATAGCAGCTAACTGCTCTCGTGTCAGATGCCAACCATCCAGGCCAACAAGAATCGCGGGCAGGTTCGAGGGTTGAGGAGAATCCGTATTTAGATGTTGAACAAGGATTTGAGCGAATGTTGATTTTCCAGATGCAGGGATGCCTGCAATCCCTACCAAGAAGCGGTGCCCTGGGAGGAGCGCGGAGGTTTTGGTGAGGATTTCAGCGGCGAGAGACTTTGCAATGGCATCCATTTATCAAAGATGAAGTTAGGAAATGATATTTGCGAAGAGATGAATGAAGATGCGCCAAGGATGTCCTGATATAGCTTTCCTCGTGGTCGTGGTTACTAGTAGAAGAAAGTGTGATGAATAGTGACTTGATTTGGGTTGCGATTGATGATCGGGGATAGGGAATGACCATTGTGGACAATGAATACGATAAAGAAACGAGAATGTAAGGTGCTCCAAGTGAGTCGATTCAATGATGAAATGGGCCGCCTTACGCAATAATTGAACCCCTGCAGCTTCAGTTGAAACGCGAATACGCATCACCTGCTGAAAGAGTCTTGGGATCAAAGATGTTGTGGACAATCAAATCATCCCGGTGAGGGCGTAATGAGAGCTTTACATCTTTTTAGCAGCAGTGCACTTCACCTGTACGGGTGAAAGATATGCAATGTGAGAAGTTGGGACAAACGTCAAGATGACTAACGTCGACAGATGTACCAGAAGGCTGATTGACCCTGCAAAAGAAGAGTACTGTTTTATGTGAAGCTTATCATTATGGATACAACGAGAGCCAGATGAGAAAATGGCGAGGTTATTTCTGCGTCGTGTGATGCGGCAGCGAGAGGGTGTTTCTTAATCATTCCTGAGATCCATGAAAAATGCCTCTGGAGCCGTTATATTCAAGGTAAGAGACCAACGCTAAGTCGTAACGTTTGATAACAGGTAGCATGGTGGTAAGGCACAATTGACGGGTCCTCCCTGCCTCAGAACGTGTTGTTGTATGGCTATTTCCCGGAACACATATTCTCATGTCGCCTGCATTTTAGCTGATTCACTTGGAAATGAAGCGTTCTCGACAGGCTTGTTAATAGTAAGGTTTCCCGAAGTTCACCCGTTTCCTTGGTGCCTTTCCACCAGGCAAACCCTGGTCCATTGATCTTAGAATACTCTTCTAAATCATGATATTTCTCACAGCTTCTAACTAAATTTAAAGTCCGATGCTCGACCAAAGGATCGTTAATCCCATTTATGTGCATATTGGGAGGTGTTTCGTGAGCAGAAAGCACACAAAGGTCTGAAGATTGAACCCTGAGACCTTGGAAATAATTCCATCGTAAAGGAAGCAGGTAGACAGGAACCTTCTTTATTTCCATTGTTAACTAAGCCCGAGCCATCTTTCCGAGAAATACACTATACCCTTAAGTTTAGGCTGTTTCCTCACCATGACGAAGGAAGCATACAGAAATTTTGGAAGGCCATGATCCACATCGCACATTCCAGCTGCTCACTGGAAATGTGAGTTCTTTGCCCGCCGCGGACTACGAAGATCGGTTATAGTTTGTGCCCGATGAAGAAGGTGAACCAACATCATGGAATTGGCGGCACACCTTCACAATAGCGGGTATTTGGAGACGAAAAAAATATGTAGCATGAAGCGCGCCTTGATTATCCTGAGCTCTGTCCTGGAGATCCAGATGGCTGTTACAGAAACTCTCTTCCAGTCCAATGAATCAAGAGATCTTCGGTCTACGTTGCTTCAATGTGTGAATACATTCTTCTGTATATTCAATAATGACACGACGCCCTGTGCATAGAGGATTGAAAGATAGCTATCCATGAAAGTGGCCCGCTCATTGTGTAGAAATTTGATTCAAAGACGTCCAGTGTTGTGGGAAGTAGAGGAGATCAGAGCAGCAGCAATGCTTAATATTTATGGGTGGCGATCGCTTCTCGACCACTTTCCCCGGAGGCAACTCAAAGCATCTCAACGAAGGAAGCCATTGGTAGGTAGTGCTGCATGGCGAGCAGCTGCGCCAATCTAAATAAAATCTTTCCAGAAAAACTTTGATACGTGCAGAAATGAATGAAAGTCTTCACTCACCAATCCAGTGGAGGACAAGACAGGGGAAATGACCACTGTTTCCTCCAACAAGAAGGACCACAACAAAGGGAGTGAATCTGTCGTAGAGAGATAACGACTTGTGGTAACTGGCTTGTTAATAAAATACGTTTTCACAGAAATTGAAATGACAACCAAGTGAGGGTACGGAAATGGCTCAGTGGCGGCAAAGCCGAATTCAATTGACGAATGTAGAAGCTGATGACATGAAATTGCCCGGTGGGCTGTCTAACGTTAAAAGCTTAAACTCAAATTCTCCAAAAAGCCTACATCGAGTCACAATGGGGTATCTACGTCATACACGGCAAAATATTCCAATACGAGGGTACCTGAGGCGATGCCAGGTTGCTCAAGAACTTGCTGTATTCCGCCATGTCAACCAAGCCGCCCAGCGCCGCCGCCCCTTCCAGCCGCACTGACAACATTGATGCAGACCCTGAGTTCGCCTTGTTTGAAAAGAGACCACGACGACGATGAACCTCTTCCAGTTTACGACGCTATCAATGCCCCGATGATCTCTCGGGATGTGTACAAGGATGAGAAGTTCCGCTCGGAAGCAGAGCAGAAGCAGTACAGCGTCTTCGGAAAGCTTTATGCTTCGGTGTATGTTCTCCTTTCCAGCATTTTTGAATTAAGAGACTTGACAGAAGTCCCACAGGAACAAAGGAAGTATAGAGAAGCCAGAGGATGCGAGACTATATCTTAACTCTGTAAGCTACATGTACCTGATATACGAATCAGACAAACATTTCACTGTAGAATTCACCATTCTCCGCCTTCGTCTGTGGCATTCAAGGTGATTTTCTTTTTTACTTCTTCATTTTATCCAGGGAAAGCACATGTCTTTCTTAGGAGCTGGGAAATCTCATACTGTTTCCGTCATGCTTGAAGGCATGTTCATTCCAGACGTGCCAGAGATCGGCCGCCTGAAGCAACCACTCGCTGGTCTCGTCTTCTACTATGGCGAAGGAGGTGAATCAGCTCGACCCTGTGAGGCGGCCTTTCTGTCCAAGCCTTCGAACTTCCGCCCCGGCATTCAGACTCCACGGGGCGTTGTCTATGTCTCGCCAGCCGCATTGACATCCATGGAGAAGGTCTATTCCTCGCTGGGTTCTGAGGTTACTGTTAAACCCCTCAAATTCAGCGAAGATGAGATGGACGCTCAGTCGTTCCGTACCTTGATGGCGATTGGAAATACGCTTGGCAATATCCCTCTCTACATGCAGATCGTTTTAGTACGTCTCTCTTTATTTCATGAAATTCCCTTTTCTGGTTATCGACAGTCTTTAGAACATCCTCCGCGAGTTGGGAGACACATTTACTTACAGCAAATTTCGCACCAAGCTCAAGGTCTATGAGAAAGACTTTTCGGACCAACAAATGGGCCCACTAAAGCAGCGTCTTGCCCTTCTCAAATCTTTCATTACCACGGAGAAACAACCAGATCGGTTCCACAAGGGCCAGTTGACTATTGTTGATCTATCGGATCCCTTCATTGACCCAAATCTCGCTGCCTCGCTATTCAAAATAGTAGTCCGGCTATTCATTCGCAAGGATTTGGATACTGGCAAAGTTCTAGTCGTTGATGAAGCTCACAAAGTGACTTTGCTTTGCAGCTTCTTTCTCTATCCCCTTCTCATTCGCTTGTTAGTATCTCAGCTCTACCATTCACGACACTGGCTTGACTCGCGCGCTTCTTCGGCTTATTCGAGAGCAACGCCATCTCGGTCTGAGAGTCATTATTTCTACTCAAGGTAGGAAGCTGCACTCCTCTTTTATATGTTGCGCTTATCTTCCTTTCTTTCTCTCTTTACCAAGAACCCACCATTGTTCCTCCAGTCTTGATAGACCTATGCTCGATTGCTATTCTCCACCGCTTCAGTGCATTGAGCTGGTGGACTCATATTGCTGCTCATCTTTCTGCCGACTTTTCCGACAGCGACGCTTTTGATAAGATCGTCAAGTTGAAGGTTAGTCATGAATCTCTATTATATTGACAGTCCTCACAATGCTCATTAGAATGGCGAATCTATCTTGCTTGCACCCACAGGTGTTGGCTTTTATCCTCACGAGGAACAATGGACTCAAGAGGTAGCACAGTTTGGGCGTCGGTACCTCCTAGTGAAAACCAGGCAGAGGATAACAGAGGATGGAGGTACTTCACTTCTGGTGCTAAACGACTAGTCTGGATGAATTTGTTTTGTGCTTTTTGTGTACAACTTGAATCAATGTATTTGTAAATCACGGAAAATGAAGATGAAACGGGGCAGCACCAGATGGCGCTTAATCCTCGAACTTGCCGCAACCTGTCATGCGTTCTCACGAGTATCTTCCACTGGACGTGTATTCCCAAATTTTCGCCTTTCTTCCTCGATTGGAACTCCAGAAATTTCAGTTCATGAATAGTGCTTTCCATCAACTCGTAGCAGAATTCCTCTCCAAACACGTTGTTCTTGGTTCGAAGACTTGGCTCAAATTTTGCACCTTCCTAGTTGAAGGGAAAGGTGCCCGTTTGTTAAAACGTGTCAAAAAGCTTACTGTCCTCTTGGAGGACATGCCTATTGTTTCGCCCCAACCAGAGGACGCGCCTGATGTTCATCGGCTCTTCGAATTCATCCAGCTGGTCGGTCCTCAGCTCATCTCTCTTACTCTCAACGGTCAACGCGAAAATAGTGATACTTCCCTGACTTGGGGTGGAATTCATGAGAAATTCCGTGAGAGCCTTATTCTCTATGCTCTACCATTCATAGGTTCCTTGGAATTTCCTGAGCTTACATCCCTGCCACTACCCCAAATTCTCAGTTATTGCCCCAATCTTCGCAATATTCACATGAGCGCAAATGACGACGTCATTGCTAGCAATGTGGTAGAGGAAAGTGGAGCTTTTGTCAATATTCCAGCAGTGAAGTCAATGTCGTTTGGAGTATTTGCGGACCTCGACTTTGATTATTCCATGACCCTATTCCAGTTCCTCCAGGATGCTAGTTCACCGCCGACCTCTCTCCACTTTGAAGCATATACTGGCGAGAGTGACTTTCCCCTTGAACTTTCATTCTTGGACCCTTTCGATCACCTTAAGAAGAATCTTCTTTCTTTATCGTTTGGTGCCCATTTATTTGATACCGCAAGTGTGTGCTCCTCTGCTAGCCTATTTCAAAATATTCTCACAACATTGAATTAGCATTACAATCCGACCGGAACACACACCTTCCTCTAGAAACCTTCCCCAGCCTTCGAACTATGGAGTTCTCCGTGTCAACCATAATACCATCGAAAGAATGGCTACCCTGGACGACTTGGCTGGCTGCCCACTTTGATACTATTCCCCCCTCGCTTGAAATTCTGCGTTTCACTGGTATACCTCTGACAGAGGACTTTATCGATCATCTTTCAGATTTCGACAATATTGCTACAGCTTCAAACATAAAAATCGAATTTGTCTTCGATGGCGATTCTTACCGCGCACATGAGATCTTCCAAGTAGCTGTCAGGTCTCTTCGTTTGGCTCTGCCATTGTGGAACTCTGTAGGCAGGCTAAGTTTTTGGCTTGGTTTTGAGTGTGAGTAGTGGAGAGTTGTTCATATCCACAATGTTGTTAACATCTGAGCCTGAATGAATGTCGAAAAGTTTTACCTACATATCTTGTTAACTTTAGAGCGATTACGAAGGGTTTTTCAGACATGACTTTGGGTTTTTATTGGATTGAATTGGGCCGAGTCATATATGTAAACTGATACATTACTAGAGGAGAGCTACTGAACGAAAGGCGAAGGGTGCACAGGACAGGGAAACAGTGAGGTTGACATGGGCATGGTCCGTTTCTGTCATAATAAAACCTGCGGAGTGTAACGGAAACGCCACTCCAAAAGATGACGACATTCAATAACCCATTTCCTCGTGTAGTACTGTCTGTCCTGATCACGAACATTGAACTTAAGGTTAGGAGGATTTTTCCTTCGGCCCATTTTTCGGGAAGGGAGCTTCTAGTAAGTTTTAGTGGGCTTGATCCTTGAGTTCGTGATGGACGGATGAACTTTGTCCGGAAGCAGTATTCGAGGTAGCCTTCCCGCCAATTCTCTTCAGTTTTCTTGTGCAGTTGGCATTGTTTATGGTATGAAAGGCATGTGAGGGGCGATCCTTGCGCGTTCTGCTGGAATCTGGCGAGCTTTGCTTGAGTAGATCGAGCGAAAGGGATCCTATTTTCGTCGTGTAGAATGGAGAAGCTCGTTAGCAAGGTCACGAGAGCGCGATGGAGACTGGATACCAACTGCTTCCGGAGGGCATTCATCTGACCATCACAGGCGTCTGCTGGATTGCGAACTCCATATCGTTTTGAAAGTAGGTGAAATACATCGTAGTTTACTTAGTTTTCAATCTATGAATGGACGGATAAGTTTACGTTGGATCAGATTTAGGAGCAAAAGAGCATGAAGCTCTATTCGAATACGTCTGCACTACGGTACAACGATTGTACTCTACGTATCTATTGGGGACTACTCGGTGAGAGCTACCCCGGAACACTACGAATTCACCCATTATCCCGCAGTTCACGGTTCGACGATACGCTCCTAGAGAGCAAATTCCCCTTCGTTTGAGCCTCCAACCGCGGGACGACAAATCAACCAAGTCGACAGAATGGGATCCTAGTGTGCAATTACGACCAATGCATTGTGAATCGATGAAGAATAAGGAGAAGTTGAGGGGAAAAAAAATATACCATCGCGATATTACTCCTATACAGGGAATCGAACCCTGGGCTACCGCGTGAAAGGCGGTAATGTTAGCCACTACACCATATAGGATTATAATTCCGATTACTTTTATAGGTCACAAGCCGTCAAAGAGCAAAGAGGCAACAAAAAGTAGGAAAAGTTCACCGTTGTCAAATTCGTCCTCGAATCGAACGAGCGCTGAGATCATGTCTGTGCATGAAGAAACATTTCTGACTTGCTGAAAAGTCAAATGGCATTACAAGCTGATTGGCTCTATAAAATGGATGTTTACAAGGGTCCAAAAAAAAGTTCAGAAGTAATAGGAAAGGGAGTCCATCAACAAAAGACAGAAGGAGGCAGGGGTATAAGAGAAAGCGCAAGTCCAATTGATATAAAATAGGTAAGGTAGAAAATTATGCTTGGTCTGCCAGGTCAATACAAAGTCCACAACCAATACATTCGAGGCATGCTATAAAGAAGAGAGTCGATTAGCGAGGAGAAAAACGAGAAGTGGAGCGAAGAACGTACCAAGACCACCACAGCAAGCACATAAATAGCAAGGGCAACAAAGTGGGTTCTGGAATGCACCCTTGCAGCACCAGGCAGACAGACATATTCCGAGAAGAATGACTAGAACGATGCCCACAACTAGGACAATGATATAGTCTGGATGGCTATTTAGCAGAATGAAAACCTATTTTAAGGGTGGAACGTACACTTCTTGTCAATGAAAACATTGCCATTGTTATCATCCTCTGCGTGCGATGCCCGCTTCGTCAGCATCGAAGTGACTCCGTCAAATCCCATGGCCTCTGCGAGAACAGAGGACAGAAGCAGGACGACGATGAGAGAAATAGTCGAGAGCACCAATGGCAGAACAAAATGGCGCCAGTTGGGTACATGAGAGGAGTGATGCTGGTGCATACATTCTTGCGGATGTTCTTGTTGTAGAGTTGAATGCAAATGCAGAGAAGCCTTCTCCGAGTCCATAGAAGGGTGTGTTACTGGCTGTTGAACTTGAATCGTGGCGGGCATGATGTTCGTCGTTGGTCGTAAAAATGGGAGTATGGAAAGAACCAAATCCGTCTTCTCGCGATGTCTTTTTATATGAAGCGAAATAAAAACCCGATGACGTCGAGACAATGGTTACTTGCTGCGCGGAACCAAACTGGGATGTCTTGCTCTTGCATAGCGGCGGGTAAACGTTGAGGAGGACATTCATGGCACTGCCTTGTTCGATGTCTCGCGCCCGTTGATTCGCAGGGCTAGAAGCATGAAGGAACTGTCTGTTGAATCCATGAATGCCCAGAAGCGTGTGGCCAAAGGAGTCTGGATGTCGATGACGACAGTCCAGAACGAGGAGCAACTGCACCCGGGAATGCTTCTTCCTTGACCTGATGCACCCACTTCCTCATGTACCTTCATTCTTTCAATCGACACTGTGGGCTGCCGATTGTTCCTTTTCCTCCTAGATTCACTCTCTTTTCGAATTCTATCTTGATTTGTTTCTCCAAACTTGCCGAATTTGTAGCCCTGAGCAATAGAAGGCAGTGCTCGCATCTTTTGGAGCCCATGCTGGACCTACCAAAGACTTGGGAGGAGCTGTAAAACGGTATCAAATACAGCTTAAATCCTTACCACCATGTTCTCTCGAGTCAAAGCCAACATAAAGTCTACCATTGGTTCTCGTTCTTCCAACAAAGTCAACTTCTTCAATAAATTGTATGCATCCTGCATTCCTTAACCCCGTTGGTCTTTACTAAACACCTTTCCAAGACCTGGAAAAGTGATCTCCAAGATACTTGCTCTACTATCTCCACATTCTCTTGTTCTCCTCCTTCGTGTATCTCACAAAGCAAACTCAGTTGTCTCTGCTTACCTTGGAGAAACCTATACTCTACCCCGCGTTCTTCTTCCATTCTTCCATTCGCCCGAAGCGGTTAACGAATTCCAAGCCATCCAGTTTGACACAAATTGTGTCATTACCGGTTCTGTTGCTCTGCAATTCTTTGAAGGAGCTACCTCAACAGCTGAACCATTGCATATTGTGGTTCAAAGGACGCCTGCGCCTGGTGGCGGCGTACCAATTGCAGAGTTCTTATTGAATAGATGTGGGTATGCTTACCAGGGGAGCAGCGGAAACTTTGGAGAAGACTACGAATACTCGGAGTCAGAGGATCGCGACTTCGTTTTCACCACGTCAGCGGAGACGAGTAAACGAAAGGTGATTATGACTGTCACAAACGGTCCAGTTATGTCTGTTGTCCTCCACCAACACTCTAGTAAGCTGGCATTGTGTAACTCTTATTCCTACCAAGTAATACTTTTTCACAGCATATTTGATGAACATCATCACCCGATTCACGGCGGTTTCACTATTCCCTTACGAAACACTCGAGCTCAAGGAAACAATAGCAACTGCTACTTCGACCGTAGCGCTTCGATCCCTCGATAAGACGCGAGGGTACAAAACCCTCGCTAGCATCCGCGACTCACGTCTCTCCGCCTCAACGTCCAAAACCACACGTTCAGACCTTCTCCCTCGAGCCCGAAGACCAGGGGACGAACGTTCGTTCACCATCTCTCTCCTCCCCGCCTCTCAGCGGAAAGGCAAAAGAGAACTGTACAACTGCAACTCCTTCCAAACAGAACCTTTCCACCCCACAAAAGGACTGTTGCAGTGGAAAGAAGTTGATGAAGAGAGGTTTCGGTTCAAGTATGCTGGGGATCCAGGGAATAAATTTGGGCTTCAGACTACTATATTTAAAGTACAGAAGCAATTTGATGACAGAGATGTTGGGAGGGAGCATTTGTAAGTTCTGACTTCTCTTTTTCTCTTCCAGTCAACTTAATTTTCAATTAAGGGAACTTGACGAGGTGTTAGCTGCGAAAATGAGCGAAGGGAGACGTGAACCTAGATTCTGGGAGAGTGAGGATTTTCACTTTTTTTCACTACTACCTTTCTTTTGGTGACTTATTATATCTTGCATTATAGACCCTCGAACAATGAGTGTTTTGGCACCCTCAAGTACAACTATTGGAATATTATCAAGTTTTTCCTAGGTTATCGGGACATTGGCCTTCATCACCTGGAACCAGACCATGTATTTAACTTATTGGGCTCCCTCCTGGGGTTCTTATTTATTTGGTCCAATGTATTTGTCTCTTCAAATTTACGGAGATCCACAGTCTGTGAAACTGAAGAATTGAAACCAAGTCTCTAAAATAATGGGGGGGCGCTGATAAAGGTGATAGAAATCAAGAGGCATGCATTTGACAGCAAGCACGCTTTGTTTTTCACCCACTGCTCTCCGCCCAGATAATGTGGAACCGTGCGGCTACTGCGAATGGAGATGCTACCACGAGCCTGCCAGTAGCGACAGCGCTCGTGGAGGTGGTTTGTGGGGCCGCGCAGTCTGCAACCACAACTTGTCTCTCCCTCCCACGATCTTTTTCCCTCTACCTCCACCTTGCAATGTCCTACAATTTCACTGTTTGTTGCATACTCTGTTTTTTCTCGCCTATATATGCCGAAATCTTTTAGAATGCTGTCAACCTTGCTGAAAAAGCAGTTTATGAGGACTCAAATAGTAACCATGAGGAGGCTTTAAGCCTTTACATTCAATCTTTGGAGCTCTTGTTCTCAGAACTTCAATGTAAGAAGCCCTCCGAATGCCAAATAAGCACACCTTCATTGAGTACCTGTAGCACATAACCTGAGCGATGAGTCAAAGTGTCTCATAAGCAACAAGCTGGACCACTTTTTGACTAGAGCTGAAACTCTCAAGGCGCAATTGGCAGGTTCTAGGTCGCAGGAATCTCATCCTGAGATAATATATAATCGAGATACCAGGTAGACTATCGTCAATTACGCACTCTTGATCAACGTACTGAGCTTTGGTCAATAGATTACAAGGCGGGCGGAAGGTATCCCCTCCAGGTAGTGAAATACCCCAGATCATAACCGAGGTACCACTTCTGCGATTGGATCATATTGTCGGTCAAGAGGCAGCCAAGGAGAGCCTCAAAGAACTTGTAGTTTTACCTCTCAAATTTCCCCACCTTTTCATTGGCCATCGCAGACGCAACACGCATATTCTCCTCTTCGGTCCTCCAGGTTCTGGAAAGAAATCCCTGGCTAGGGCACTGGCAACAGAAACTCAGAGTACTTTACTCACATTGTCTATGAGCAACCTGAATAGTCCGTGGCGAGCCGACGGTGAGCGGTGTGTACAATTATGGCCTGAGAAAGGACTTCTTTGATAATCCTATAGATTGGTGAAAGACTTGTTTACTCGGGCACGTAATAACCTACCCTCAATTATTTTACTCGAGAATATTGACGGTCTTTGCACCGACGAAGGAGAATCTGAAGCCCCTCGACGTATCAAAACTGAACTTCTCGTTCAAATCGGCTCATTATATCAGGATGAGAAGGGTAGAGCGATTACCGTGGTGGCGTTGACGACAGCTCCATGGAACTTGAAGAATACCGTGACGAAACGATTTGCAAAACGCATTTATATTCCAGGGTCAATACCAAGCGGTGATGACGCAAAGTATGAGGAATGGAAGAGCCAATATATTGATTGGTAAAATGTATTCATTAACATACGGATAGAAAGACAACTTAGTGCGACTATATAACGGGTAGAAAATGGATTCATTTCAGCTGCTAACCACTTTACTGCCACATCCCACCTTCACCTTCGGGATCGGCACCTAGCGTGGGCCACATGATGGCAGCATTCAAATCCTCAACACCGTCATTCTTCGTCCCTACAACGCCTTCAGACTGATAAACGGCTTTCTTGATTCCGAGGGTGACCTTGATGGATGGAAGACCCGGTTTATAATGTGTCAAAGGCTCAGCTTTTCTTTCACTTGTAGAGGAAGAAGTCTCTGAACGTTCAATAAGTTTAAGAATGTTTTCAGCCGCGACGATCGTCTGAGAGATATCAGTTGGTCAAATGCCCTGAAACGAAAACTAGAAAGGTGTCATTTGCCTGGTAATGAGCAGTGTGGCCAGCTTGAATAGCACAAAATGCGTCTGCTGCATCCCCTACCACAAACATGTGGTCGTACACTCCACGGTTTTCACTATTGACCGAACAAGAGTCGGTAGCTATTGGCACGAAGGTCTCTTCGACATCGTCAGAGAATGGGGCAGGTGGAAGTGTAGTCAACTGCATTGTCCTCTTCACCCGCGCACGACCATTCGAGTTTACCAGGTGGGGATTAATGGATGTGAGTAAAGAAGTGTTGGGCGTTTGGCCAGTACAAAGCATCTAGTGATAAGCGATAGCCTGGTAAGAGAGGTCGAGGCTGGGAAGAGTGATAAACGTACCACAAAATCTGTTTCTATCTCCAGTCCCTTTATAGTCTTTACAATACGGCGTCCAATTTTGGATGAGACAGTGGTTAAGTCGATGCGTTGGGACGGAATGAAAATGATGCCAAGCTCTTCCATAACCTTGATGACTGGGAGAACGACGTTAGGATATCACACAGAAGCATGAATATCTGGTCACAAACTCTCATAGTGAAGAGCCTCATCGAACCGAGGCATCAGCTGTTCTCGTGAATGGACAAGGGTAACATCAATATCGGGATGGACCGTTCGAATATCAGTAGCGAACTCTAATTGGTCAAGGTGAGCGATCCGGACAACAAAATAACGAATAAGAAAAGCCAACTTACGAACACCAAGGGCTCCGCCGCCCACAACTAAAACTTTCTGTACGTCTGGTCTATCCAGAATTGCTTGGGTCCCCTTCATCCATTCCATTCCCTCTTTCTTCGATCCGTCATATCCAACTTCTGATTTCCTTCTAGGCTGCCCACCAGGCAAACAATCCCAAAGGTTCAGGACACCCGGCATCTTTGCACCAAGAGCGTAAATGCAGTAGTCGAAAGCAATCGTGTTCGATTCTAGACCCAACTCAGGGAATGGACGGGAGAGTGTAACATGGGTGGTCGTCAGATTGGTGACAGTCGCATTCAAGTAACGATGGGTAGAGGATTGGGGAATCTGAAATATGTTGGTTGTTGGGATATCTAGTTACACCCAGGTGTTAGCCCCAAAAAGAGATTGAGGAGGGATTCAACTTACATCCTTTGTGCTCATGTCCCGGAAGCACACTCAGGCGAGGAAAAATATAGACATCTAAGGATACAAATTAAGGGAAATAAAAACCCATGATGAGGGGAATGATCTCACGATGCATATGTTCGTTCCGGTCAATGGAAAGAACTCTCCATCCAGGCGGAAGCTTGTGCGCAAGATCTCGTGCCGACTTTATGCCTAATAAATAGAGCGATGTTTGTTGTTCCCTGTAAAAAAGAGAGAGAGAGGACTCGTACCACCATAAGAAGCTCCAAGTATGACCACCGTTTTCAAAGGTTCGGTCATAACAGGTTCAAGTTGTAGGAGAGATTGTATGAGTCTGAGAAGGAACGAGAAGACACTTTCTCTGAACATTCACAGATGGGGGACGAGGAGGAGAGGAAAGGTGATGTGAATTTTTCATATCAGATTAGACTGTTACCTGATAACCGATAACCGGCCGACGCAGAGTCATCTCGATTATCGGTCCATTAGTCCGAACGCAAAAGGTTGCCTTGGTATCGTGATCCGGATCTAACCAGAATGTAAGGCACAGGGACGTGATCGTGGAAGGAGACAAGAAGCGAATGCCAAGCACAGCGAAGAGTAACACAAACACACACAACTGTCAGCTAAATATTAAACCCCAGTACAACAGGAGGGTAAGTAAAATGTATAACAGTAGAAAATATGTATAGGGAACAGCGAGGCAAAATCCTTTGCAGTACAAATGTCCGTATTGAATGAACGAAACGGGGGGTATAGTAAACAGGGATTAGATGATATCACTTCTCTCTAAATTATATCTTAAAATGGCTTCATGAGTGGCGAGTAGCAGTACGCCAGTTGCTTTGATATCCTGAGGGGGCTATGGGTGAGATGCGAGTCAAGAATGGGGCTGAGTTAACCCACAATGGCACTACTTTCATAAAACATGAAAGACCTTCTTTTAGGAGATAGCTTTTTCTGTATTCCAGTCAGCCATGGCGGGTGAGATAGAAATGTGAAAAGACATACATGGTAATGCTTAAAGCGTTCACGGAAGTCTAGATAGGAGAGGTTAAAGATATGATTCAATTTGGCTGAGGGAGTCTCCTCACAGTTTGTAATTTCCTCAACAGTGTTCGGGCGATCTCCGAAACTGGTGACAGTGTCTTTTACTTGAGCACCTGAAGCAACACGTTGTTGCAATATATCTCTCTGAAGAAAAGTAAGCAGCCGAACGAATTCAGATAACACCAAGCACATACTTTATTAAAGAATAACACTAGAATAGTATTCGCTAGGATGGGTGATTGGCAAATTGTCTTCCAGAGATCCATGCTATCCTCCTAAACAATGATGGCATGGTTAGGAAGCGGCAGTGAGCAAGGAACAGATAACTCACCAATTTATTTATCTTTGGATACCCCGGTTCACTTGGTAAATATTGGTCATAGTCTAACGGCGCCAAGAACAGAATTGCGTGGCCTATGAAGAAGAAGCGTCGATTAGAGGGATTGGAAGAGTGGGGAATTCTTACAGTCGTCGAAGAAAGCCTGCCAGCGATGTCTCATTGTCCGACTCCCGCCGACATCGACAATATACATGTCCTGGCCAGCGCTTGGGCCGACTTCGAGCACGTATCGGCGTTCGTGGCAACCCAAGGTTCGCAGCCTTGCTCGGACAATATCTGTGTCAGAGGGGACGTATGTCGCAGTAAGGATACGCGAAAGGTCGTCTAGGAAACTGGGCCGCGGGATGAGAAATTTTCTCCATAGCCTAAAAGCTAAAATAAAAAACTTACAAACCGCTTCGAAGCTCTAGACCAATTTTATGCTTTCTTAACACCTCCTGAACAGTCTCATTCTCCCACAGAGAAATAATATCGTCTTTGCTGGCCTCTAGAATTCGAGACGAGTCATCTGGCGACATGTTGACTTTGTTCCAAGGATCCTCGCCGTCGAGTGTCGCACCAGTGTCGGTACTCCGTCGTGATCCCTCTGTAGCCGAAGGAGAAGATAAACGGCTTCGAGAAAGGACTCGTTTCCACCTGTCGCTTGCACGAACAGCAACTTCTTCGTCACTTTCGTCGTTGCGAGAAGCAGGTTGCAAAAGTTCGTGTAGTTTAGATTCGATAACTGCTAGTGGCTTGAGCGAGAACTCTATACGACGGAGATCTGAACTGTCCACAGCAAACGGGGATGAAGGAGGAGTCGGGTAAGCTGGGGAAGCTGGTCTTGAAGGTTGGGATCTCTCAAACGCGAGTTCTGACAAGATTGTTCTAACGGATCTGAGTAGTGTAACCTGTGAGCATGCGTCTAAAGAATGGGAGACGCTAGACGCACCGGATAATGTTCAAGTGAATCACGTATTTCCAAGCCATACGTTCTTTCTGAAATTGGGACGGGGCGAAATGCATCTGGAAGTCTGGAGAATGCGAGGTGAGTGCGGGTATACCAACTCTAAGCTGACGCGTACTTTTCAGGAGGGTGGTCTGAAAAGTGTTTAGGTCAAAGTTGGAAACGGTGTAATACGTGGACAAACTTTTCCAGATTCCGCTTGGCCTAATAATATAGAAAGCGGGATGAGCAAGTTGAATTTCCAGCAATGAAGAGCTTTCTGAACTCACCTAACAGCAAAAGTCGAAGTCCATTCTTCCGACGCTCCAAAACTTTGCCCCATTCAGCTAGCTGCAAGTCGATTTGCACAGACCGTTCTCGAGCGTGGACTTCATCCTTGAGTCTCTTTGTTCTCTCTTCTGGCGTGTCCTTTTCCGCTGGAAGCCGCAGGGCATCAGCGAGCGGATCTTCGTCTGCGGGCGCTTTTACCGAGCGACGGCTAGCGACCAACGAGTCCATGAGGGAAAACAAAAAGAAAAGAGCCTAGAAGAACGCAACGAAAGAGACGAGATGGTAGTAGGAAGCAAGGTCGCTTTTCTGCTGGTGTGCTCCACTATGAAGTTGATCATTGACAATCACCTTCTTTTCCATCCAGCATCAACAACGGCCCCTGCTTCTTCATGTGCCATCAAAGAAGCGAAAACGGCGGAGTTCTAATTGTAGCTCCGGGATCGTGTAACGTGTTGGTTGCTTTCAAATTCTACCTTGGGTCGCGAGGGAAGAGCATGTGGAGGTTTGGAGAAAAGAGACTTCGGGATCCGCGAACACCTCCCTTGATGACAAATTCCCTTTGTTTTAGGTTACGCTGCCTCTGTGAAACGTCTTATGTAACCTTAAGATAAATCTCAGGGTCCTAAAACCGACATGAGCCCTCGTGGCCTCGGGGACCGCCATGCCCATTAGGAAGTTTCCAGCGAAAACTGGCACGGCATGGCAACCCAAGATCCTCAAAAAAGTAAGGAATCAAGAGACAAGAACAGAATCACAAAAATTGAAGTGTCTAAAAGTTTCTAATAAACTGGAAATGAACTACTCTTCTCACGTATGAAACCATTGCCCATTGTGTGCCTGGTACTGGTGAAGCTGATTAGAAGTTGCACAACCTGAAGGAGAAGTGACTGGCATCAGCTGAAGAAAACGATATGATCCCTGCGAAGAGTCCAGAGTCATCCGTCAGTGCAATATTTCCTGCCACCGGCAAGGATATCGTGGTCGCATCTTTGCCAGGTCTCTTGCGACAACACAGCCGGAAGGGATCGAAGCATAATATCGGACCCACGTCCAACGGAACTCCCACAGGTTCAATTTATAAAGTCTAAATATCCCAAAGCTCCTTGATAGCCTCTTCTATCGTCTCAGACTCTTCGAGGTCACTCGAGGGATCAATATCCTTCATTCTCTCATCTACCTCCGGCTCCTTTGACCCTTTTAACTCTTGTTCCCTTTTTGCATATTCAAGCCGTAATGTTTGCCTCTTGGCCTTTTTTTCCACGATCTTCTGAAGCCTCTGAGTAGCAGTCTCAATCGCAACGCTTTTTTTCTCAGGCCACTCCTCTCTCGCAACTTTTGCATGAGCCGCACCATCCCACAGCTTATCCAACCAGGTGTTTTGAAGAGTCTCAATCGAAATCCATAGGACGAAGCCCGGTAGCCCAACTGGTGGCGAGGGGTGCGGTGAGGTAGAAACACATCCATATACAAGGTCAGGCATCATGCGAATGAGCCGCTTTCTTGCTTCTCCCCCCGAATGACGGCTGTTCGGCAGTGAGCCTCTTTCGTCAGGGAAGAGAAGCACAAAGTTATTGAGTCCCGGGGGGCGATGAACAATTATGTCCTTGGCAGCCTGAGACCAATGTGGTTCATCGTTAGAGCTCTCAGCGGTAATACAGAGATTTCGGAGATGTGGGAGTAACGCTAGTGATGACCAGTCCCAGAGTCGTAGAGGATACTGTGCATCATTATTCACAGCAGCATGACTACCCAATGATGGAGAGGAGAGAAAAAGGGTGTGCAGGTTTGCATAAACAGAGTGAGAGAAAGACCGTGGTAGTGCAGTCGCACCGGTACGCCAAATGCTAACGTCTGTCGAAAGGTGTCGCAAATGTGGAAATGATATTCCCTCGTACGAAGTTTGTTCTGGAGGCCATCCCATGGCACGATGGAGGGTGTCACGAACTTCCATAGTGGTTACATTTGGACAATGTTTCATCACCGTCCGCATTCGCTCAACTCCGCTCAGTTGAGCAAAAGTCATGCTGGTAACGTAGGACGCTACCTGTTCGAGACGAGGGCTTGGATTTTCGGGGATGGAGTTGTCAAAGGCGAGAAGTAACTGACGAAGGTATTGACGGTCACTGAGTGAGGCGAAGAAGAATTGGGTTGCACTGAAAAGCATGATTTATAAAACTTTTCTAGAAACAAGACAAAAAAAGACATACTATACCTCCACGTGCTTTGAAACAAGAGTAAGCTTCCCTGCTTCTTTCCTGTCCATTCTGCAGAGAGCCAAAAAGAACTGGTCTACGAGCTCCAAGGGAATTTCTGGCAAATCAATTGGGGTCAACCCCAGGAGGCTCGTCAATGCACTCTGAGCTCTTTCAAGAAGCAATTGCCATTTGCTTTTCCCAAACCTAACGGTACATTTCCCAAGACTCGAAACGGTGGTTTGAAGATCCCTTTCTAGAGCTTGGGTCGTGAAGAAAGCCGAACGATACCCGTTCGGATGGATCGCCGCAGCCTCCAGACTTTCGAGCGCAGGAGCATTGACCTCCCGAGGACCATCATAGTAACGATTTCGAGGAGCAAACAAAGGGATAGGATGTGGGAGAGTCAGACCCATCTTGTAGTCCAAATTGTGATGCCCGCGGAAAGCAAAGAAAGATTCTGTAGCGCCGAGACCTGGTTCACACTTCCACGGACGGAGCAATCAAAACCAAACTACCCTTATGTAATCGCCTGGTTTTGTGATCTTTGCTTCTTTGCATCCCAGCGCTCCCACGGAATACTTTCTCTTCCGACGTCATCACGAGCTCAGTCCCAGTCCCATCCATAACTGCAAATGGAGGCTTCTTGTCAGTGCAGACTCGTTAAATTCACAACCCCGACATCGAAACCCCTCGCTATTTACATATGCCACTGCCTGGAATGCCGGTTAGCTATCTATTTATTCCGTTCCACTTAGAATGTTGTCGCGTTTAATGAGCTTCAGTGCCCAATCCTCCTCTGCGTTCGGCATCTCAGTCATCTTCCTTCATTTCACACTCCCTTCTTCTGACAATATAAAATTCTGGACGCGGTCAACTGACTCAGGACGTACACTCCGTTGCTACTTCTGCACAACCTGTGGCTCCAGACTCCTCCACGAAAGCGTCAGCGATGATGATAAGCTTGGTAGGACTGTGAGCATCAAAGGAGGTTGTTTTGGACAACAACTGGGGTATGGTGAACTTGATTTAAAGAAAGCCATTCATATTTGGACCGATCGAGCTGTGGTGGATATTCCGGACGGGGTTGAGAGGTACGTGGATGATGGACCAGAGGTGTGAAATGTGATTACTGTCGATATTTGGGCCAAAAGCAGTACATTATGACTCGGATGGAGGACTGCAGTGTAAATGCGTAGAAGAGAAGCAAAATTGAACCAAAGTGACGGCTCATAAGACTCGATGTACTTGATAGTATCTTTATGAACAAGAAACCAAAAGATTCGCCTTGTGATAATAAATAAAAGCTTGGAAACAGATAGAACAAAGTCATCTTAATACTTTCGTTGAGAATTCAGCAACTGTGATGGTGATTGAGCCAATCTCATTTCTGGCCCAATGAAGAAACCCACATTCATCGTACCCCTTCTCAGGATAAACTCAGATGAATCTTCATTCTCACAACCCCATCGCTCCGAGCCCATTGACCACCACCTTGCCAAACTCTTCCTCCGACATAAACCACCCGGACAAGAGGATGCCGACTGGAGTGTCATGGAATCTCTGCGATTTCCTTCTCAGACTGAATAGCTGTTTGAGGAACGGTAAAGGGCTCTTCGTGAACGCACAGTCCCTCATCAGGCTCGGGTTCTGGAATCGGCTCGCAGGAGGAACGAATCCATCTGGCATTGACCTGCACCGTCGAGTGATATCAAAACCGAGGAATTGAGCGATCAAAAGATAATGCTGGTATGATCTAGGATAGAGCTGACCAGCAAACAGGTTCAATTGGGTGATAAGTTTCTGCGGCAATGGAGTTGAGAAAGTATTAGCATCCGCTGGAATGGGGAAGAAGTTGAATTCGTCGAAGGGTTTAACGGCCGGCGAAACTGCAGCAACGAAAGAATGCAGTTTGCATCTCCTGAATTGATTCATATACGGGAGCAATGAATTGGCTTCGAATTGACTGAGGACGATGAGAACTGGACCATCGAGCGAATTGGTTGGATAATAAAGAAGAATCCAGCGGACAGGCTGCATGAATTCTGCTGGCCAGCCATCCTTAATCGTACGAGTGAAGTCGATGCTCACGAGGAAATCTTGGTGGAAGACATTCCGACTCAATTGTTTACACTCCGACCACTGTTGCCCAAAGTGAATCTGAAGATATCGGTCCACGCTAAGGAACGAGTCCCGTGAAAGCTCGCCATTGCAGACAAGACGTATGAGTGCCCGATTGAAAAATGGCTCGACTGGAATTAGAGGGGCAGGTGGCGAAATTTCTGGCTCGGCTTCGACCTCATGAGTGACTTCTCGCTCCTGTTCCTCGTCCATGTTACTGGAATGAATGGTGTGATGAGTGATCCCAAGTCTAGTGAGATTTTTCTCAAGAGCTGGGATATCGAAAGCTCTGTGAAGCCTCTCGTCTTGAACCTCGGGATGGAACATATCGTGGAGCGACTTCGTCTCTGGCTGAAGCCAAGTCTCACGCAGGGACGCCAGATTCTCTCTGGATTTGTAAGCATCAAGCGCGTTACGACGCTGTTGATAGTCTAGTCCTTGAATGGCCCACACCGGCGCATTATGCTCGATATCTCGGCATGTTTCAAGCATGGCCCACATGACGACATCTTCTACGGTGATCAAGTCATTCATGGTCTTGTTCGAGGCAATGCGAATCGCGTTATCAACTTCAGGAGGGGCGAAGAAGACTAGTGTTTGGCCACTCGCTAGCTGGCGCATTCTCATACAACCTACGATGATATCAATTATTCCTACTATTAAGCGAACAATTATGAGAGACGAACCTTGAACTAGACGATCTTTTGTAACCTTCTTCCCAAGAGTAACAGCCGCCTTCCAATTGCGAGGAAGTTTCAAGTCAGTTCCTCGAGTATGCGCGTCATCGAGATAGACAACACATTTAGAAGTTTGTTGCCGATAAGTAGATGATTGGAACGGCTCAGTCGACCTATCACGACGAAGGACACTCAGCTCATCCTTCTCATTGAAGTAAATGGCCGCCTCTGCGGCGGTAAACTGACTGAGCCAATAATCGACCATCTCCAAGTTCGACTTATCCAAAACCTGAGCCCCGACATCCAGCAGAACACGCACAGTAGATGCCACTTTGATGATGAGATCGACAAGGTCACGACCAGTAGGACGAGGCGGAGTTATGAAGTAGACGGAGTTATCGGTGTTCAACACATGAAGAAGGACCATGGCGTTTGTTCCAGCCTGGCCAGGTGTTTGGAGGAAGTTGATTGATTGAGGCAGAAGAGGACTGTTGTCTTTAGTTCCGCTGAACCCTGTAGTCAGAAAATGCCGCTTCTCTGCGAGGTCCCATCCTGAAGTCTGAATCTTGTGCGGGAACGACTTCGCAGATTTTGGAAAGACAAATTCCTGGAGGTAGAAGTCCACCGTTGTCCGATTTTGGCGTAGGAGAATGCAAAGCATGTCCAACTGATCCTTGTCATCAAGATTGATCCCAGAAACATGACGAGCGGGTGCATGTAACGGAAGCCGTTCGGGGGGAATGAGGTACACCCAACGAGAATAGTGAGCCATGGGATTGCTCAAGGTGAGAAGATGCGCCAACGAATCTTTGACTTGTGCATCAGTTAGACCGTAGTAATGATACGCCAAGCACGAAAGCACGATGACTAGGTCGGGATGAGCGAATTCGGACGCTGGGGATGGAACATCATTGGCTTTGAATGGTATAGCAACCATAGACCTCCTAGGATCAAGGCCATAGTCAACTCTCCATCGACGCTCCGCCAAGCAATAGGGGAGGATTTTAAATGCTAGCAAGCCGCGTAGGACTAACAAGGCATTTCGCAGATGACGGTGCTGGCCGTCAACAAGTGCTATAGCTTCCTGGGTGGGATGACGCTGAG
Source organism: Flagelloscypha sp. PMI_526 (assembly GCA_021399455.1). Classification (NCBI taxonomy): domain Eukaryota; kingdom Fungi; phylum Basidiomycota; class Agaricomycetes; order Agaricales; family Niaceae; genus Flagelloscypha; species Flagelloscypha sp. PMI_526. The sequence goes on along the minus strand of JAJTUO010000035.1, from coordinate 304,994 downwards.
TCGCAAAGGAAACAGCCAAACGACGTTCTGTCCAAGTGAGGTGAGCCAGGCTAACCCCAAAGACCTGATCAAAGCAAAGTTGTTGCCCAATTGCATCATTCATATGCGCAGAAATAATGTCGATAGCGTCCCGGGTTCGACAAAAAAAGTGGGGAAATGACCAAGGCTCGGGAAACAAAAGACTAACGGTACTAAGATTGGCAAGGATGCCGATACAGTAGGTCAGAATTTGCTGAATCAGCAACCATCGATGAGGATGCCAATCAAATCTAATAGGCTCTCCGAGTGTATAGATGAGCTGAAAGCTCACCGAAAGCTCTTCGTCACATTCGTCCAAGATGTCGCGTGCGGAATTTTGGATCTGGGAAAAGAAGCGACTGGCCGCGATACTTTGAGCGCTCCGTGAATCACCACTCAGAATTCTTTCAATCGAAAGAAGTTTGGGCGAAAGGATGTGCTCGGGCTGAGCGAGTAGTATACCATGGTCCTGTTTGAGTTTGGTGTAGAGCTTCGAGAGCTGACCAAATATATCACCAGGCTGGCGAAGGATGTCTCGTGAAAATGGAAAGTATGCAACACGACGATTGGGAAGAGATGCCACCCTGTTCGTAAGGATTGTCATCATGCTGCGAATGAGGGGCTTAAGCGACACCACACGGACAAGCTGGTTTCCATCAGCCAGAGAGCTTGCGACAAAAGGAACTATGACGGAGGATTTCCCCTCGCCCATATTCAGTTGCAGAGTGGCATTGCTTCCGCTGGTAGGCTGAAACATCTCTGTAGCAATACCAAGCTGATGCGGACGGGCAAGTATGTTGCTCTCGATCTAAGAAAACAAAAGGAATTAACATTCATATTAATTAATATTAAGGAAGAGACCGAACCTGAACTAAAAGCCAGTCTGGGTGGTATAAAGCTAACGAACGTGGAAATGGTAAAACGTCCGGGGGAAGGCGCACTGGAATATCATCTGGGGCACTCACAGCACGCAAAATTCGACGACATTGATGGACGCTAATGAGCCGAAGGCAAAGTTCCACGAAAACTTCTTTCCATGCCTGGGAGATAGTATCCCAGTGAATCCAGGTCAGGCGAGAAATCAAAGAAAGAAGGGTAGGTTGCGGCCAGCGAGCAGTGGCATGCAGACGATGCTGATGGGGACATGTCGGTGATAAGGCCTCTTGAAGAGTTACAAGAAATTGAGAAAAGTTTTCATAGGATGTTTTATAGAGCCGAAGGACTTCATCTAGGGATGGAGGCGCTGTGTTGATTTCCGGAATACCTGATTTATCTATAATATTTAGTAAACATGACAAGTTATGAACAAGAACTTGTACCTGGTGTGGGAGGAACCGCAGAGCTGAGATTGAACAAGCCAGAGACTAAATCTAGAAGGCTCCTGGAACCTTTGGATGACGTGGTGACAGGATTTCCTGAGGCTAAAAGCTCGTTCTTGCTGAATTTGAGCTCCAAAGCAAAATGCATCGGAATCGGAAGGCCAAGCTTGAACAATCGTTGTATGACGTTTTCTAGTTTGGTATCCGCGTCAGTTCCTACAGATCCAAAGGCGCTAGAAAATTCCTTCAGGCCATCTATGGTAAGTGTAGGTGTGGGCTTGAAGGTGGGCGGGTCCGACGACGAGATGCTCTCCAGAAGGTAGTCAACAGGGTGCACACGCTGCACAAGACTTGACACTGTGCGATTAAATGGAAGAGATGAATTGGGAGGTAGGCTCTGAGTTCGACCCGACAGCGACTTTCTCGACGTATTGAAAATTGTCTCGGTCTGGTTCAAAAACAGACGGAGGTCAACTGCTGTCTGCCATTCCCGATACAAGGCAGTAACCGCCTCCGTAAGTTGGGAGCGAGCTCGTTGCGAAAAGTGATGGTTAAACTGTGTGGGCAGTGTAACCTTGATTTGGTGGGATGTGGAGGATTGGGACGGGTATTGTTGAATGAGACACCGGGCTAAGTCTTCAACGTCTGGTAATGAAATATCCGAGGTCTTGTGCTTGAGAACTAGGGCAGAGATAGGGTCGGTATTAGCAATGTTAGTTGAACGTATATCCACACTCTGCCCTTCTAGGATCTGTATATGTCGAAACCACAGGTTCATAGGATGTTGGGCAGCTGTAATAAGTCGTACTGCAATTGACTGTGATTCTTTCGAGGACGAGTAGAAGAGTGCCGAGACGCTGAACAGAAGAGCAAATTGTTTCGTGGCAAGAGGGATGTTGCTCTTGAACGCAGTACAGAACATACCAAACCAACGATTGCGTAGGTCTAACGCAGATAGGTCGAATAGAGAAGGTTGAAAATCGAGAGCTGACTGAGTCATAGCAGAAGGATCAAGCACAATCACGGGCCAAGAAGCCTGTAACCACTTGCTCAATTTGAAGCCTCCGTCACTAAAGATATACGGCGTGGAATCATTCATAGTGGCAACCATTCTTGCGCCGCGATAATGTTGGGAGGGTGAGGACGGAGACAAGTGAGTGGGTCTGATGACGTCCAACTGAGAAAACTTGACGGGGATCTTCGTCATGATGTTGAGGGGCGCGATGATAGATTCTCGATGCGCCGCTCTGGCGAGCAAATGCGGGGATCCACTTTGTACTGCCGTCAAAGGCGATTCATTACTTTTTGGGGGCTGATGTGGATGGAAGACCTTCAGGGAAGCATCATATTCAAGGATTTCGTTCGCTCGAATATAAAACGAAGCCCGCTGAGTCAGCGATGGTAAACTCTGCCAAACCACTTGCTGCATTTGACGGAGGTGACGGGGATAAAACTCGCGGCGAGGAGTAAGGCCTTCGATAGCATGAAGTAGCTCGATTTCACGAGGATGAAGACCATCAAATGTGATGCACGAGGCTGAGTAAAGTTCGTTAAGGGCCTCTTCGACTCCTAGCCTGGCCGTCAGAGAATCAGGTAGAACACGGCTCGTCAAGGCGTGAAGATATACTCGGTATAAACGAGATTCTAGGGTTGATTCTTCGAGTGAGAGACGTCCCAATTCCATGTCGATGTGATAGATAAAGTATGGAACACGAGTTTGAGTGGTCGGCTTGGTATTTATCGTGACGGACATGTAGGACGGCTTTTCAACATACTGAAAATCCCCGTTTGGGATGAGGACTCGACGAGACGAAGGGAATGCGGAGGCAAGATTCCCGAGTAAGGACTCCTGAAGAACCAATCTCGAAGAAAGGCCATGGAGCGTACCAATGCCCTGATTTGAGTCAATGAAGCAGCCGGGGAAATCAACACTATTCAGGCGCCAGCGGTCGAGGAGAAATTTGAGGAGGTAGCGTGGGAGCTCAAGCGTGAGGGGATAGGTTCCTTTGGTAGCAGGAGTATAGACAACAGCTACCCATGATACATCCTCGATCGCCCAAACTTGAGAGAAAAGCATCAGGAAAGAGTGGCTCCGACGGCTGACAAGTAGTGCTGCATCTCGATCGTCTAGACCCTGCTGAAGTTGGTATCTACTAAGTGATTTGGTGACAAGGTGCCAGTGACTGCGTGATTCGGACCAGAGAGATGCCAATGGACGGAATTCGACAGCGCGGGTGCCCAAATGTATCCAGTGCACGTAATCTTGAATGAAACTTCGCGGAATATCGCCTTCAAAGACCTCGCCAGGTAGAAACTCGAGGACATCCGAACTGACAGATTCAGGGGATGCACGAATTAAAACTTTGCCGTTCATTTGACCGAAATGAAACTAAACCGTTAGTCAGCTTGATAGTTGATACGGCGAAGAGTGGAACATACCAAATAGCCGTTAAGAGGCGATAGAGACATATACTCCGATCCAGCGAGATAAGAGGGGCCAACGTGAAGAATTTTCTAATTCAAAATGAGTTAAGAAACAAGCATATCAGTTCAGGCTCACGTTTGCCAGCAGCGTTTGATAGGGCTTCGATTGGACAATTTCAACCGGTAAGGCACCCAAAGATCGACCATCAACCAGTATTTGGCCGGTCAGAAGATTGAAATGAATTAGTCGAGCAGGAACATTGCCGCGAGCAGGGCATGTCGACCAAATCCAGCGTGCATTTGGAGTAGTCATGGAACTCCAACGCTGGGTTGTCGTCTCAAGGTGAGGCCAAAGAGAGCGTATAGCCACATTGATCGCTGTAGGGTCCTGAACGCACTGGCGACGGACATAGTCCTCCCATTTATGTATGAGACGATGATCGCGAGCCCTCAAAATTGTGTCCGCTGTACCGTTGGAACCTTCATCCGAAAATTCGGAAGAGGTACGTGAAACTAAATGGATGACGAGGTGAGTGAAGAGAAGGATGTGGAGCTCGGAGCTGGTTGGACAAATATGGGTGAAGAGTTCGTCGCCAACATCAAATGTCTGTCGACATGCCAGGGCTATCTCATATACACGGCGACGATGGAATTCAATGCGATTTGGTGGTATGGCGCCTCTCTGAAGCTGAGAAAACCGGCCCGACATCCAGCCGAAGAGAATCCTTCGAGCTCGCGCGAGAAAAGCAGATGTTCGCTGGTCGAATCTAGTTCCAAGTAGACGCAACGCAATCTCAACTAGAGATCGCATGGTCGTAATCTGCTGCCAATTTCCTTCGATGATGCGAAGCAAGTCTTCCATTGTATCTAGCAACGTGGTATGGAAAGACGGTACATCCAACATGCTGTGCCAGGACAGCCTTCCTAGAGAATCAGCTGGGCCGACATGCTGAACCGTCTGGATAACGAGCTGATAAACAGGGACCTTGTTGAACGACAAGACTTGACTTCTGAGTTCAGTGGCCAAGTTCAACCACTGAACGAAAGGTCCAGCGCGCAAAGAACCGTACGCGATGTATTCGTGGGTAGACATACTGGGAGAACAGCCATGGTGCTCCGCAAGAACTTGAGTGACGCTGTGTGTGCACCGTGGGAGCGAAAATTCGAGTGGTTTATAGGACTCGACTTCAATAGAGAGGGCGGACAGGAGCGATAAATCGAGGTAGTCGTGAGACCGTGAAGAAATTAGAGTCCGAGACTTGGTATCGAAAAGTGCCCAGCGTAATGCGTGGTTGACAATGACGTCGGTTTCCTTCGCTGGTAATTTTCTCTCTTTGTAGTGACTCATGTAGAACGATTTCGTAGTTGATGCGAGTGTAAGGCGAGAGGTAGCTGTAGCTGGATTCCGAACACCCAAGACGCTCCCATAAGAAGTAACCTTCTCATAGACTTCGGTCGGAGGGGGTGGTTCTTTCAGTGGAAGAACATCTCGAAGAAGGTAAAATGTCGCCTCTCTCCAGAGCTGAAATGATGGAGGGCATAGAAGCTCGAAAACGAGATTCTTAGCAGCAATATCATCTGCTGGCAAGGGTCGTTCATAGACGGAAATCTTCTTCCCTCTGGCCTGATCAGGGAACGTTATATATCTAACACGGTTCTTCTAGATATCAAAACGCTCACCTGCTTGCTGAGACGGCAGCGGGGACAACCTTGTTTTGTCGTCGTCTGTCCACCTTGGCTGGCCGGTCGTTGCACCACAGTATGGTGATGAGGAGTCGCATCCCTTTTCTGGATCAGCGACTCATATTCAGCAGATCGTTGCTTGAGGAGATTTCGGTGCCTTGTCATATCCACCTCAGCCTGGCGCTTGATGTTGTTCATTGCTACCGACATGGCAGACGATTCTGCAAAATACTTCAAGGAAAACGAATCGGATTTGGGTGATGCGAATACGGATGGCATCACCGCTTGTCGTGATTGTAGATACTGAGAAATTCGAGTGATACGGGCTAAATCGTGCCGTTTCCTCAACAAAACCAAATCTAGGAGGGAGGGAGAGACCTCGCAAGGATATCGACGCAGAAGCGGGATGTTGGCGGCGACAAGAGAGTCAATAGCAACCCAAAGATCAAAGATTGTCAGGAGCATCTGAGAGTTTGCCTCCGGGTTCCCACTGTAGACACGAGCTGCGGTTGTGTGGTAGTTCCTCATGGCATCGAAGATGGATCGAAGCCTGTCGTGTCCGACGCCTAGCTGGACTTCTCTCAACACCCAGTTATGAAGCTTGGTGGCAATATGGGTCTCAAAATCGAACAGAGCAAGAAGAAGGTCACTTCGATTAGATATGCTCGCAAATGATGACGTGAAACCAAGGATGGAAGGGATTTGATCCTGATTGAGAATACGTGGGATATGGCTTGGATCATGACGGAGTCGAGGCTGAATCGTGAGGGGACGTGACAGTGCTTCACGAATATACTGATCAGCAAATGGTAGTGTCAGGACAGTATCCCCAACGTGGTCCAGGCTAGAAGGACTCCATGGAATAATGGGTGTAGGGTTATCCAAATCAGGTAAAACTGTCTCCCAGCGGATTTTCAGCAGGTCCTGAGCTTGGGTATTGACTGTGTCAAACTTCGCCCGAACGAACTCTGGTAATCCACGGCCAGTCTCAATCTTCACAGCCCGTCGAGCAAGTTTACCCTGCATGAGATAGATCAACTCGTCATTGAACTCCTCATGAACAGCTTGTTTCAACAGGTCTGTCATAAAATAAACCATGAAGACTTTAAATCCATCCCTCCCAACAGTAAGCTCGAGAGCGAGCCTTAGTACAAGCCACAGCGGGGACCTGCGCCAAGGAAGATAGGCACTGTCCCATAAAATATCGTCAGCAGTTCGCTTGGTGATGGAACGCGTCGGTGGGGCGACAGTAGGCTCAAGCGCCGAGAGAGTGACAACCAGCCAGTCGAGGATGTACTTCGAGGAAGGAGGGCTTCGAGGTTCTTCAACTGCACTACCAGCTCTAACGATATGCGCCTTTGAACCCTCGACGTCTTCGGAGTTGAGCTGAGTGAGAACGGCGGCCAGCTGCGTGACGAACTCATCCTGTTGAAGATATGTTACTGGAAATGCAACCGTGACCTCCGGAAAAGACCGGATGATGCGACCATTACAAGACATAACGTCGTCGTTCGGGAGACTGACAGTGAAAGCTTCTGCTACAACGCTAGCATCGACTATCCGAAAAATAAGGCATGAATTTTGTTTGCGAATGAAAAGTGGTAAAGAGCCTAAATAGGAGATATAAGAATAAAAGGAAGCGAGAGATAGAGGGCAGACAACGCACTATGACAATTGCCATTCCTTAAACGATTCAAACAACTCTTCAGTTCGTCGTGTGTGAATGGGTACGAGTCATGTAGGCGGGCGAAATTTTGTAGCATTGTCAACGCTGCATTCCAAGCTGGACGACCACCAAGAGTGTCAAAAATTCCCGCCTCTCCAATTGCACCTTGAAGGAAACGCGTGGCAGAGGCGGAAAAGGAGCGCGCGAGAGAATGATCCAAGGAGAAGTCCTCTTCAGGTTGGTCACTCTTCTGAGGGAGACGGAGGGGCATGAATACATGATTCACAATGTACTTGAGATTAGTTTGGTTGGCCATGATGCATAGAGGATGGTGGTCGGACCCAGGTTGTGGGCTCACAGGCGCCCACAAAACACCTCGTTCCTTGATGAAATGTGAAGTGTAAAATGATCACCGAACCCATACAGCCGGAAGTGTGAGGATGATGGTTTATTATACAATTTAGCCATTAACGTTTTTGGAGATGTTGCTGAACTTCATCCTGATTATAGGATGATCGTAGCATAAAAGCCAATAAAGTGGACTGTGTGATGCTATTGTCGGATACTTTTCGAGATGTCGTTCATCGATTGGATTGGAGACCGGTCGCCGAAATGAGAGAAGGAGGCAACGTCAGAGTGCAACAGACGGGCAGCCAAACCTTGAGTCAGAATTTGTGTGATCTAACAACAGGTGGTTCATTTCTTACTCGGACACGTTCTAGGGTACAGGAATCACACAGCAAGAGGCTCAGTTCCGTGCGCTACTGCCAGAATTGAACCAGTTTAAATCCGAGCAATTATGTACGTTTCTAAACACATGTATATTGGTCATACGAGTTGCTACTCAAAATACTGCGATCATTTTTTCCATGCGGTGACCCCGTGTATGAACGCTTATCCGTTGGAATCCAACGTCTCAATTGTGTTCAGCTCTCGTCAAGTCCGACCGTCGGGTGGTCTTGTTTTGCGGCGCCTGTATAACCTGTAATTCAAATACGCTCAATTTCATGTGCATTGCTCCATCCTGATACTCCAGATGAGGTCTTGCAGATCATCTTCCAGGATTTTCTCGCATGCAAAGCTCTGGGCGGTCCATGTCCTCAATCGTTCACCCTATAAACTAGCAGCTAAAACCTCTTACGGTACCATTAGGGCTTGATACTGAAGTATGCTCGTCTGTATCCGATACGTGTTTATGGCCTGCTGTCCGACCATACTTGATGGATGGCATTCGGGAACAACGATTCCAGATATCAGGAATTTTGCAAACGCTTCAAGTAGATTCAAGCATACCTCGAGATGAGCCAGATCTATTCGGAGTTACTTCAGCTGAACAGAATCAGAGTTTTGTTTGAGGTTTCAAGCTGCGCAATTGACTGAGCGCACCACGGTATGGGATAACCTTGAGTCAGAATTCGTGTGTTATGACAGCAATACTCCCTTCTTTAATTATGATCTCCAGTTCTTTGGAATTCATCCCGATTTACGTATTATTGACGTTCTCGTCGGTTGTCTTACTCCCTCATCCATATGTTGGCGCCGTAACTTTCTGTGTTGAGACGCTCGCATTCGAATCGAGACCGCATTGACCAAGTGAGCCAATGCATTGCACTTCGTCCCCCTCATTTGCTCTTCTAACGCCTGAATTCCCCTCCTCCTTATGTTATAACGTGGTGGTCTTTGCCTCTGCAAAATATGATCTTACCAGATCGTTCATGAACTTGTCTGCTTGTTGACTGTATTCCTTTGCTCACTTATCATCTAATCTACGTCTACAAGAGGATCTCATTGACAGTCAGGATCTAAAAGTGTAATATAGCTATGGCTCCAGTGGCCGAAGACTTAGAACTACTCGTTGTGCCTTTTTTTTTTTCAACGAGGGGCAAAAAGAGAGGTTCCAGAGCAGAGGAAAAATACTCGAAACGTACAGTGATACGAGCACTGTGAACTTCATCCCACAAGACAGGTGGAACAAAAGTTAGAATCCCCGGCCCAAACAGGAGGACCTCTCCTTAATTTCAAATAGCTAGTCAGAAACTTTGGGTTCTCTTGATAAGCGTGTGCGAAAGAAGGTGAGTTCTTCAATGTTGGACTTATCATGATGAGTACATCCAGGCAGAGGTGATGATTCGAGCGACGGCTGGGAGCGACCACATTTTCGAGACCAAGAAGGGCTGAAAAAAATGTAACGAACAAGCAGGCAGGGTATATGAAGTATATGAAACAAAGAAGGAGGACCAAACAAACACGTAGAACCCCAAATTCTTCCCCAAGTAAAAGTAAAAGGAGCCGGGCGGCGTCATCTTCAACCAAACAAAGGCTAAGTCTGCGTTGCTCGGTGCTCGTTGTGGTTCTGAGCTGAAACGAGCCATATTTTCATGTCTCGGATGTTCCCGCTGGCTGCAACACGCGAGCTCGACGTCAGTTTTCTTGCCTGTCTGGCGAGTCACGTGATCGCCATCCTCTTCTTCATCTCGTCTTTCTTTCGCTTTCGTCTCATCCTCTGGTACGTTCCTTTTGGCACGGGAAATCAATAGTCATCATAGAATTAACCTCCGAGGTCCGATTCCTGGAAACGGAACCGTCCATGCTATAAGTACAACGGAGCATATGAACGCTCAACTTCACATTGTCATAGCTCCCAGTCCCTTCTCTACCACGTTCTGATACTGTTCCTTTGACATCAACCATCCACCTAAAAGAAACCCAACTGGCGTATCATGGAATACCTGCGCCTTCCGTCTCAGACTGAATAATTGCCTGAAGAATGACAAGGGACTTGTCACAAAGGCACACTCTTGCATCAAACTCACGTTATGAATCCGGTTTTGAGGAGCAACGAATCCATCTGGCGATGCCCTACACTTCCGGATGATATCAAAACCAAGGAAATGAGCCATAGCTAGGTAGTCTTGGTATGATGTAGGGTAGAGTTGGCCGGCGAAAAGGTTGAGCTGAGCGACCAAGCTCTGTGGGAGTCGAGGCGAAGGAGAGGTGGAATTCGCAGGTATGGGAAGGAAGTCAAATTTATCGAAGGGCCGAATCCCAGACGATGCCGTAGCGACATAAGAATGAAGCTTGCATTGCTTGAACTGGTCCGCGTATGGGAGCAATGAATTTGCTTCAAACTGGCTGAGAATGATGAGGACTGGACCATCGATTGGACTGGAAGGATAATGAACGAGGATCCACCGGACAGGCTGCATGAACTCCACAGGATGACCATCTTTAACCGTGCGGGTAAAGTCGAGGCTGATTAAGATGTTTTTGTGGAAAGCATTTCGATTAGCTTGCTTGCAGGTAGTCCACTGTCGCTCAAAGTGAACCCAAAGATATTGGTCTACGCTCAAGAAAATATCGCGAGAGAGCTCTCCATTACAAGCAAGATGTAGAAGAGCTCGATTAAAGAAAGGAACAGCCGGAATCGGAGGAGTTGGTCGTGTGATTTCTGGCTCCGCTTCGACTTCGTGAGTGACTTCCCGTTCTTGTTCTTCATCAATAGCGCTAGAGTGGATAGCAGAACGTATGATTCCAAGTCGAGTGAGATTTTGTTCAAGCATAGGAATTTCAAAAGCATGGTGAAGTCTCTTATCCAATACTCCGGGGTGGTACATGTCGTGGAGCGACTTGGATTCTAGCTGAAGCCAGGTATTACGGAGCGACGAAGGTTCCTTAGGGTAGGAATCGAGCGCATCACGTCGTTGTTGATAATCCAGTCCTTGTATCGCCCATATAGGTGCATTGTGCTCGATATCTTTGCACGTTTCCAGCATTGCCCACATAACGACGTCTTCGACTGTGATTCTATCATTCGTGGTTTTACCAGAAGTAAAAAGAATTGCGTCGTCGACATCAGGAGGTGCAAAGAATACCAAGCTTTGACCACTGGCAAGTTGGCGCATTCTCATACACCCTAAGATGAAAAAGATGAGCGGCTCTGTCGAAGAAAACCGTGAGAAGGCAAACCTTGAACTAAACGATCTTTGGTGACCTTCTTCCCGAGGGTAACAGCCGCTTTCCAGGTGCGAGGAAGTTTCAAGTCGGTTCCTCGTGTATGCGCATCATCAAGATACACCACACATTTTGATGTTTGTTGGCGATACGTCGACGATTGGAAAGATTCAGTCGATCCGTCCCGTCGAAGTACACTCAAATGATCTTCTTCGTTGAAATAGATGGCAGCTTCAGCGTCGGGAAAGTGTTTGAGCCAATGAGTGACTAGTGCCAAGTTTGACATATCCAAGACCTGTGCTCCAACATCTAACAGGACTCGTATGGATGGGGAGACCGCTGTGACGAGACTGATGAGTTCATGACCACTTGGTCGGATGGGGGTAACATGGTAAGCAGAATTTGTGGAGTTGAGGACGTGAAGAAGGACCATGGCATTCGTACCGGCTTGGCCAGGAGTCTCCAGGAAATTGATTGATCGTGGGAGTAGAGGACTGTTGTCTTTGGTTCCACTGAATCCAGTCGTGAGAAAACGCCGTGCTTCAGCAAGATCCCATCCTGACGTCTGAAGCTTGTGGGGAAACGACTTGGCAGACTTTGGGAACACAAACTCTTGGAGGTAAAAGTCTACTGTCGCATGATTTCGGCCAAATAGAATGCAAAGCATATCCAACTGATCCTTGTCGTCAAGATTTACTCCAGAAACATGACGAGCTGGCGCATCTGGCGGAAGGCGCTCGGGGGGAACGAGGAACACCCATTGTGTATAGTAGGTCATCGGATTGTTCAGTGTGAGGAGGTGTGCGAGCGAATTCTTGACTTGAGCGTTATTCAGACCATAGTAATGATACGACAAGCATGTTAGTACGATTACAAGGTCTGGATGGGCGAATTCAGATGCTGGTGATGGCAGATCATTAGCTTTGAATGGGATCGCAACCATGGACCTTTGAAGGTCGAGACCATAGTCCACTTTCCATCGCCGCTCTATCAAACAATAAGATAGGATATTGAAGGCAAACAATCCTCTTAAGACAAGCAAAGCGTTTCGCAAATGAGGATGTTGGCTGTCAACGAGTGTTATGGCCTCCTGTGGAGGATGCCGATGGACTACAAAGGAGCCAACGAGACCGCGTTCTGGCCAGGAGAGGTGAGCTACGTTAACACCAAAAATTTGGTCAAAATAGAGTTGTTGGCATACGGCATCGTTCATTTGCGATGAAACGGTGCGCATAGCGCCCAGTGTTCCACAATGTATGTGAGGGAATGACCATGGCTCGTCAAACACCAGGCCTACAGTATGGAGATTTCCGAGGATATGAACAGAATAAGACAGGACATGTTGAATGAGCAGCCACCGGTGTGGGTGCCAATCGAATCGATGTGGCTCGCCAAGTGTATAGATGAGCTGGAAGCCAACTGAAAGCTCTTCGTCACATTCGTCCAAAATGTCCCGAGAAAAACTGTGAACCTCGCGAAAGAAATGACTGGCTAGTTTGCTCTGAGAAGTATGAGATTCATCGCTGAGCATGCGCTCAATCGACAGAAGCTTCGGGGAGAGAATGTGTTCAGGCTGGGCTAGAAGAATACCATGGTCCCGTCTAAGGTTGGTGTACAGCTTTGACAGCTGACCAAATATATCCCCAGGCTGGCAAAGAATGTCCCGTGAAAATGGGAAGTAGGCAACACGACGATTGGGAAGAGATGCCACTCTGTTCGTAAGGATTGTCATCATGCTGCGAATGAGGGGCTTAAGCGACACCACACGGACAAGCTGGTTTCCATCAGCCAGAGAGCTTGCGACAAAAGGAACTATGACAGAAGATTTTCCCTCGCCCATATTCAGTTGCAGAGTGGCATTGCTTCCGCTGGTAGGCTGAAACATCTCTGTAGCAATACCAAGCTGATGCGGACGGGCGAGTATGTTGCTCTCAATCTAAGAAAACAAAATTGATTAAGAATGATAGTAAATAATATCAAGGAAGAAACCGAACCTGAACTAAAAGCCAGTCCGGATGGCATAAGGCCAACTGGCGTGGAAAAGGTAAAACGTCCGGGGGAAGGCGCACTGGAATATCATCTGGGGCACTCACGGCACGCAAAATTCGACGATATTGCTGGACACTAATTAGCCGAAGGGAAAGCTCTACTAAGACTTCTCTCCATGCCTGTGGGGTTGCACCCCAATGAATCCAGCTGAGGCGAGAGAGTAGCGACAAAAGAGTAGGCTGAGGTAAACGTGCAGCTGAATGTAAACGATACTGTTCTGGGTTTGATGGAGACATGGCCCGTTGAAGCGCCTCGAGAAGCTGGGTGAAACTTGTGTAGGATGACATGTACACCTCCAAGGCTTCGTCGAGAGTTGGCGGTGCAGCGTCCGGTTTAATCAAAGTAGGAATATCTAAGGAAATTAGTCGATTTCTCTACCAAGGACGAAAAATGTCATACTCATAGGAGACTCGGTGGTCATTTTAAACGAGCCGGAAACCACCTCACAAAAATTTTCAGGACCAGTTGACAGTTCTGAGACAGGATCAACTGATGCAAGAAGCTCGTTTTTGCTAGCTTTGAGGTCAAAAGCAAAGTGCATTGGAATGGGAAGACCAATATTAAAGAGACGTTGGATGACACTCTCCAATTTTGTAACGGCATCATCTCTGACGGGACTGAAGGCAATGGAAGACATTTTCAGGTCATCTAAGGTGCACGTAGGTGTTGGTGTAAATGGCGGGGGCACCGATGAGGAAATCCTGGAAAAGATAGGGTCGAAAAGATGCTCCTGATTAGTTATAATCGGGATTGAGCAGTTGAAGGACAGGGATGAACATGGAAGAATATTTTGCATTTGCCCCGTTTGATTTTGTTTTGACGATACGACTGTGGTTTCAACCCTCGCCACCAAGCGGCGAAGATCGGCAGCTACCTGCCATTGATGATAGAGCGACAGGAGAGCGTCAGTCAGGTTGGTAAGTGCTTGGAGACTGAAATAGCTCGTGAACCTCTGAGGGACAAGAACTTCGATTTGACGAGAAGTAGTGGATTGATAGAGATATCGTTGGGTAAGATTTTGGGAAAGTAGTGTCACATCTGACAGTGGAATTTCGGATGTTCTATGTTCCAAAATGAGCGCAGAAACTAAGTCGCTGTTGACAACGTTGGTGGTACATATGTCCACGCTCTGACCCTGTAAGAGGTGAATGTTGCGAAATGAAAGTTCAATAGGATGTCGAGCCGAAGTTATGAGCCGTAGTGCAAATGTTCGTGAGTGTGGTGAAGCTGAATAGAAAAGAGCCGAGACGCTGAACAGCAGAGCGAACTGTTTCGTAATGATTGGAATGTCAATGCTAAATGAGGAGCAAAACATGCCAAACCAATGATTACGCAAGTCGGCGACAGACGATTTGAACATGAAAGGATGAAAATCAAGAGATGACGCGATCGTGGAAGGGTCATGGATCATAACCGGCCAGGATGACTCTAACCACGTACTGATCTGAAAATCCTCTTCGTTGAAGATATGTGGAGTCGCCTCTGTCATGGTAACAGCCATTCTCGCTCCTAGGTAATGGTCGGAAATCATCTTCGGAGATGTAAGGGGTGGCCTGATAACGTCCTGCAGAAGGAACCTAGCTGCGGGTTTCGTCAAGATGTTTAAAGGGGTTGCAACTGACTCTCGATTCGCGGCTCGAGTTATCAGATGTGGCGATCCATTTTGTGTGAGGTCCAATGATGGAGTATTCTTGGAAGACCGATGAGGTTGAAAGACCTTCAGGGATGAAGCATATTCTCGGATTTCCGCCACTCGAATGTGGAATGCGGTCAACTGTACGAATGATGGTAGCTTGTGCCATAATACCTGCTGCATTTGGTGAAGGTGACAAGGATAAAAGTCACGATGAGGCGTAAGATTCTGGATAGCATTGAGGAGGTCGATTTCTGGAAGCTGGAGGCTCTCGAATGTGATGCAAGCAGCCGAGTAGAGTTCAATCAGAGCCTCTTCAACCCCAGACCTGGAGGTTAGAGAATCAGGGAGAGCCCGGCTTGTCAAAGCATGAAGATAAACTCGGTATAAACGCGATTCCAGAGTCGATTCTTCGAGGGAAAGTCGCCCTAACTCGGTGTCAATAAGGTAGACAAAGTACTGCACACGAGCTTGATCGTATGGTTTCGTATTTATCGTAACCTCCACATACGATTGGGACTCAACGTAATGAACCTCTCCTTTGGGGATGATAATTCGACGAGACTGGGGAAACGCTGACGCTATGTTCCCAAGCAACGACTCTCGAAGGACTAATTTCGACGAAAGTCCATGAAGCGTGCCAATGCCTTGATCTGAATCAATGAAGTAGCCAGGGAAATCAACGCTGATAAGACGCCAGCTGTCGAGCAGAAATGTGAGAAGATAACGGGGCAGCTCGACTCTTAGAGGATAGGTTGTTTTGGACGTAGGATTATATAAAACAACAACCCACGAAATGTGTTCGATTGCGCAAACTCGTGAGAAAATCATAGAGAATGAACGACTTTGACGGCGAACAAGCATTGAGCCATCATGAGTATCGAGACCCTGCCGTAGATGGTATCCGGCATGGGGGTTGTTGATCAGGTGCCAATTACTGCGGGATTCAGACCAGAGTGAGGCGAACGGACGGAATTCCACTACTCCTGTGCTCAAGTGTATCCAATGCACGTAGTCCTGAATAAAGCTCCTTGGAACATCGTTTTCAAAGACTTCGCCCGGTAAAAACTCGACAAGATTCGAGTGGCTCGAATCAGACGATGCGCGGATCAGCACTTTGCCGTTAACCTGACCGAAGTGAATCTAAAATTCATAAATAAATATTCAAACGAAACTAGAAAATATAAAACATACAATGTAGCCGTTGATAGGTGAAAGACACATATACTCAGAGCCGGCAAGATAGGAGGGTCCGACATGGAGAATGGTCTAGTCAAACATTTAGACCGAGAACTCTGAAACTCACTTCATACGTACGTTTGCCATCAGCCGTTGATAAGGCGTTGACTGAGCAATTTCAACTGGTAGAGAACCCAACGGTCGCCCATCAACCAGAAGTTGACCTGTTAGAAGGTTGAAATGGAGGAGTCGAGAAGGGACCTGACCACGGGCTGGACATGTCGACCAGAGCCAACGGTCATTGGGAGCACTGATCGATGTCCAACACTGAGTAGTAGTCTTGAGATGCGGCCAAAGAGATCTAATAGCCAGGTTTATGGCTGTCGGGTCCTCAATGCAGCGGCGGCGGACGACGTCTTCCGATCTATGGATGAAGCGGTGATCGCGAGCCCTCAAAATAGTTTCCACGACACTACCAGAAGTGTTTGAGAATTCAGCAGACGTATTAGAGACTAAATTCATGACGAGATGAGTGAAAAGAAGGACATGGAGCTCGGTTCGGCTCTGGCATATTGCGGCAAAATGAGCGTCGCGTACATCAAAAGTCTGTCGACAGACTAGGGCAATTTCAAAAACACGGTTACGATGAAAATCGATATGATCTTGGGAAATGGAGCCGAGTTGGGCGAACCTGCCTGACATCCAACCAAACAAAATTGTACGAACACGTGCGAGAAATGTGGCATTCCGCTGGTCAAATCTGGCTCCGAAGAGACGCAAGGAAATTTCAACCAAGCATCGCATAATCGTGATTTGCTGCCAATTTCCCTCGATAAGGTGGAGAAAGTCCTCCATTGCATCGAGGAGTGTCATATGGAAAGAAGGTTCACCCAACATGGCATGCCAAGACAACTTTCCCAAGGCGTCAATCGGTCCAACGTGTTGAATCGTCTGCATTATGAGCTGATAAACAGGAAGCTGGTTAAACGAGAGAACCCTGCTTCGAAGTTCGGTGACTAAGTTCACCCATTGAACGAAAGGGCCAGCGCGCAACGACCCAAAGGCTATATATTCGTGGGTAGACATGCTGGGGGCGCAGCCATGGTGTTCCGCAAGGATTTCCGGAACGCTGTGTGTACACTGTAGAAGTGAGGGCTCGAGTTGTTTATATGAGTCACTTTTGATGTATGGAGCGGAGAGCAGGGATGTATCGAGGGAGTCTGCAGATATTGACATCACGAGTCCCCGAGATTTACTGTCGTAGAGACCCCAGCGTAACCCATGGTTGACGATGACATTAGACTCTGTAGCGGGCAATCTGCGCTGTTTGTAATGACTGGTGTAAAAGGATTTCGTGGTCGATGCCAGGGTAAGACGAGGGGTAGAGACAGTGACATTTTGAACGCCAATAACACTGCTGTAAGAAGTTATCGTTGCATAGATTGCCGTCTGAGGCGGCTGTTCTTTGAGTGGCAGAACGTCTCGGACGAGAAAAAAAGTGGCTTCTCTCCAGGTCTGAAATGACTGGGGACATCGCATCTCGAAGACAAGATTCTTGGCCACAATATCATCGCTTGGGAGGGGTCGTTCATAGACCGATATTTTCTTTCCCCTGGCCTAAATATCGTAGATTAAAAGAGTAAATATTAGCATTTATAGAAATAAGCCTTACCTCTTTGCTGAGGCGGCAACGGACGCAATCTTTTGCTGTGGGTATTGGCCCACCTTGACTCCCCGGCAACTGTACAAGGGGATGGAGATGAGGGGTTGCATCGCGCCGTTGAATCAAAGATGCATATTCGGCAGATTTCTGCTTCAGTAGGGCTCTATGCTTCGCTATATCGACCTCAGCTTGCTGGTTAATACTCTTCATCGTCTCAGCCATATCCGATGATTTCGCAAAGTATTTAATGGAAAATGAATTCTGCGTGGGTGCCTCAAAGATTGATGGTGCTAGCGCTTGACGTGAACGAAGGTGCTTTGCAATTCGGGAAAGACGGGTCAAATCTTGATCTCGCCTCAGCAAAAGAGAATCCAGGAGAGCTGGGGATATCTCGCAACTATAGTCAGTGAGGAGAGGAATGGTGGACGTGACAAGAGAGTCGATAGCGATCCAAAGGTCAAAAATGGTCAATAACATCTGAGAGTTTGCTTCAGGGTTCCCAAGGTAGGCACGAGCTGCAGCAGAATGATAACTCTTCAGGGCAGCGAAGAGGGATCGTGGCAAGTCAGAATTTGAGTCTTGATGCGCATCCATTGAAACCCATGCATGAAGTCGACGAGCTATATGGCTCTCAAAGTCAAAGAGAGCCAATAGAAGATCATTCTGTTCTGTCGTATTCGCGAACGACGAGGTGAAGGCGAGAACGGCGGGGATTGACTGGTGTCTCTGGAGACGTAGAACATGTTTCGGCTCATGATTCAGTCGAGGTTGAATCGATACAGGACGTGAGAAGGCTTCGTGAAGGTATTGATGTGCATGTGGCAGAGTTAGAACAGTATCCGCGACATGGTCCAAGGTAGCAGGGCTCCATTTGACAGCAGGAATAGGATTATCTAACTCTGGTCGGAAAGACTCCCAGCGTTTTGTTAACAAACCCGACGCCAAAGTGTTAACTTTGTCGAAGAATGATCGAACAAACTCAGGCAATCCTTGGCCCTTCTCAATCTTCACGGCCCGCCGAGCAACCTTGCCCTGCATGAGGTAGATCAGCTCGTCGTTAAGGTTATGTTGTACAGCTTTATGGAGAAGTTCCGTGACGAAATAAGCCGTGAAGACTTTGTATCCGTCCCTTCCAACGGCTAGTTCGAGAGCTAGCTTCAGCACAAACCATAGTGCCGACCTGCGCCACGGGAGATAGGCACTGTCCCATAATACATCATCAGCCGTACGTTTGGTGATGGAACGAGTATGAGGTGAGGTAGTTGGCTCAAGTGCAGAGAGAGTGACCATGAGCCAGTCGAGAATGTATTTCGAGGAAGGAGGGGATCGTGGTTCTTCGACTGAAGTACCAGCTTTGATGACGTGGGTCTTGGATCCTTCAATATCTTCGGAATTGAGCTGAGCAAGGACGGAGGACAGCTGTGAGACAAACTCGTCCTGTCGGAGGTAGGCGGTGGGAAAGGCAACAGTAACCTCAGGGAGAGACCGGATGATGCGACCATTACAAGCCATCACCTCTTCATTGGGAAGGCTAGCGGTGAAGGCTTCGACGAGTACGTTTGTACCAACGACTCGGAAAATCAGGCCGGAATTTTGTTTTCGAATGAATAATGGTAAGGACGCTAGGAGACATATGAGACCAATAAATGATTGGGAGGAGAACAGACAACAGACTGGAATGAGTTCCTTGACCTAATCTCGTTAAACGATTCTTCATGTCATCCGGCGTAAATGGGTGCGAACTATGCATCTGTGCAAATTCTCGTAACATCCGCAATGCAGCATTCCACGTTGAACGACCTCCCAAGGCTTTCAAGTCCCCCAAAGTTTGTTTGGCAGCCCGACGAAATTGCGTAGCCGAAGCAGAGTATGCCCTTGCTAACGCATGGTCCAAGGAGAAGTCTTCTTCCGGTTGGTCGCTCTTCTGAGGGAGACGAAGGGGCATGAATACATGATTCACACTGTACTCAAGATTGGCTAATGTTCGGTCTACCATGATGCGTTCACGATGAGTGCGAGAAATGGGTTGTGGGCTAACAAGCGCCCACAAGAACACCCCGTTCCCTGACCAATTGCAAATGAGAAGATGATTGCCGAAGCCACAAAACCGGAGGTCCTGGGACAGGGTTCCATTTTGAATCTAGCTTTTAAAGTTGGCTAAAATGAAATTCAAGTGGTTTTATCCTCGGGCTCATTATGGTTGGTTGAGTTGCCGGATACAACCAGTACTGGACTACATGATAACTGACCAGAGCCAGAAATTTGGAAGCCCGTGGAAAAGGAGCAGCCAGTCCGAATCGTCACAGCCAGTACAGAATACAAAACTGAAATGGACGTTCTCACACTTGGAGTGGTGCTTCTGTTGCTTGCCACAGTTTGTTCTTCATATCAACGTATTAGTTTTATCTGGTGAATGCAAGGATGAACAGAACACCATTTCTGGAAAATAAAAAGCACATACATAGGATCTCAGAATAATAGACCTCAAAATATAGATTGACTCTAAGGCTGATCCTGATATCCAAAACGACAAACGGGGCTGATCTGGTGAGTACTGTTAGGGGCAAGGAAGTCAAGGTAATATTTCCGGTTTTATGGCCGCGCGAGAATACCTACATTGAAGAGACATCTTGTCGGAATATTTGCCGCACTGCATTCTCTGAAGTGGAGACAACAGAGTGCAACCAGAGCCGAATCGTCAATAGTCGAGCGTGTCAATCCATGCAAGGTCAAGTCATAGGGAAGGGTAGGATGGTGTTGGTAAATGGAGCACATTTTCATCCCTGATAAAAAGGAACATGAGCTTGAACAAAGCTAAATTGACCACTGTTCGGGTGGGCTGTCTGACCGCTTGATTCAACCGGGGAATTCTACATTGGGTTTGTAGTACCACATGAAACTTTGAGATGCCTACCAAGGGTAGGTACAAGATGCTTCCCCCAAAGAGGAATCGAAACGGTCTTCGTACCTCTAAGCACTGGGAAAATATCGAGAATAAAGCTAGCGTTGTATTAAGCCGCAGTCCTCAATACTGAGCGACCTGGTATTGGAATGCCATGGGTTGGGGTATAAAAATCAAAGGAGGTGATTATACTCTTTGGATAGAGAATATCTGTGTGAACATGTGAATTGGTAGCTACATTGATTCACCTGTAGGATAAGATGCCAGAAAGTTCGGCCTTGTAGCTGGAAGCCCCACAAGAACACGCACGTCTTTGGCTGATTAACTGCACCGTTGGAAAAAGGTTCGCAGACAGCGACAGAATGAGACGTGATGGAAGGTGAATACGAAAGTGACGAGCGGGACCGTGGGTAGAGTATTGTGATACCAAGGGACCCAATGTTTGATAAATTGTGATCATATTGTTTGAAATGTTATTATAACTACGAAAAAAAAATCTCAGTCCACGCCCAGCAGAAGCATGAGAAGCACAGAGAGACACACGGAAGATATTAAAGCAGGGAACCAAAAGGAGGCATATGCGAAAACGGGAGATGAAGGAGATATACAACAAATAAACAGAAACCCAAGTCCCCAAAGAAAAGAAAAAGGGAGAGTGACGACGACATCTCCAAACAACCACTAAGCTTGCGCTGCGCGATCGTCTCGTTCGTCGTCTTGCTTGGTGAGTGCAGGATCGATGTTGCTTTGGTCGGACGTTGTCGACGATGTTGATACTTGCTGTTGCTGGTCAACGTTCTGGCCTGCCGCGGCTGCAGCAGCTGCGTAATGAATCTGTCTCTGGAATTCATCACTGTCATCAGTAAACGTGCAGAACGAACAAGACAGAGAAGCGAACCTGCTGATTCCACTGTTCCCACGCCTCCGCGAGAATCGGCTCAAAACTCGCTAACTCTTCATTCGTCATATCCAAATTCCTTAGCAGATGCTGCTTCAATAACGGAGCACAGCTGAACGATAGCAGCAACGTCGACGCAAACGTCTGACCCGCATTCCCAGGCAATTGACCACCTGCCCCTGCCGCACCGGCACCACCTTCCGCCGGTTGCGCTGCTTGACCGTCGAAGGGAACAATAAACTGCTGTCCAGGATAAACCAACATTTCCGAATGCTGATGAGGAGAGTGTTGCTGCTGTTGGTGATGAGGGTGTAACGGGTGATGATGATGCCCATTGGAATCGGGATCAGCGTTGCCCATTTCGATACCGAGTTCTCTCATCTTTCGTTCCTTCACCAGAGCACGATGTTTTCGTTGACGTTCTCTAGCAGCAGCACGAACTCTCTCTTTGCGTGCTTCCTCGTCGGCGTTTAACATGCGAGGCTCCT
The DNA here is from genome assembly GCA_021399455.1 of Flagelloscypha sp. PMI_526. Lineage (NCBI taxonomy): Eukaryota > Fungi > Basidiomycota > Agaricomycetes > Agaricales > Niaceae > Flagelloscypha > Flagelloscypha sp. PMI_526. The sequence continues at coordinate 283,121 of JAJTUO010000035.1, read as the reverse complement.
GTTCGTCGGTTTGCGGATGTGGAGTTAAGTGTGTGCGTGGGTTGGCGCGGATAACAGAGGGTGGCAGAGGCGGCGGCGGAGGTGGTGCTTCTGAAGGTGCTGTTCGCTTGTTGGTGCTGCGCAGTGTGTAGCTGGCAATGTCCGTCGTGGGGTCCATACGAGGAAGTGGGGTTGGGGGAGCTGATGGGAGTTTGTGACTAACGCGGAAAGTCACGGCAGCAGTGCCGTTACGTCACGAGCGCTTCTTTTTTTTCTTAAAGCCACTCGTGATCCCATGGGATGCAAGGTGAACTGACTGCGCTTGTCCTGCTGCATTGTTCGTTCCCGTTCAAACCGGGGCCCCAAAATGACATGAAGTGCCAGGTACCCTTTTTTTTTCCTTCACTTTCCTCTCAGTCGGTTTCCTCGAAAACTCCAGCCATCCTTCTTCGTCGCCGGCTTTTGGGGCTATGTCACTCCCACTTATATAGGTAGCACTAGCTGAAAAAACTCACTTGTGGTACATGCTGTGGATTCTGAAATCTCGGTATTCTCATTCAACCCGAGACAAGCCATTCAAGGAGCTTGAGAAATAGTGACTTTTTGTGGCTGCATGTTCCTTCATTTTCTGAATATATCAACTCTATCATTGAGACTTGGAACCTACATTGCAGTATCCTTCTTGCAACAGGACCTCGTCTTCACCTCATCATCTCATACTACCAGTTTGTTTCTCTCGATCTCAAAACGTGTGCTCTTCACCTCCATGTGTTGCTCCACGCTCCCGTTCGAATCGGGAGAGCCATTGGGAAATTACGGATACGAATTTTTTCTTCTCCATTTCTATCCCTTCGCCTAGGCATATTTTTTATCCCCCTCCTGTTCGGGTACATTCAGCACATCTGTAGAATGCTTGCCCGACGACCACTCGCCTGTTTGTTCTTTTTGACCGTCCGCCTTATTTGTTTCTCACCCAAGCTTGCGTCCACCAAGTCCTCAAGTAGGACGTCTCTCTGCCATACTGTGTTTGGCACCACAATGACCTAGAGTTCTAGCTGTAGGTTACACAAGTCTTGACTATTCTCGTTCGACTCGAGACACGCATCTAATGGCGTTTCGGAAACTTTTTTTCTCAATGGGTTTCCACATTTTCCTCATTTCTCGATCCAGACATTCTAATTCATCGCAACTCTCGTCGCTCATTCCTAACGTCTCGTACCTGCCAGACTTCCTCACACTATCCTGTTATATGCCCCCCTTCTGAGTGTCAGATCTTCACCTTTCTGTGTTCAATAGTCTCCCGTTCGAATCTAGTGCACCCATTGAGTAGAGGTTCTTTCTTACCTCCATTCCCATCCCCGCGCTGAAAACTGAATTATTCACACGTCCTTTTTTCATTGATTATGGGTCTTACTATGCGGTCCTAGTGTTATTTTCAACGTGTATCCTGTGCTTTTTTGAAAACGTTTCCTAGACCTGAATCTTGCCGCCAACAACGCTTGAACTCCTGCTTTATTCTTTCATCATTCCCCATTGAACCTCATTTTCACCGACTCCAGCGGTACGTCACTTGGCTAGTCCTTATTGCCCACAAGATGGATCAGCTGTTCTAGTAAGAGACTAGACAACCCTGGTATTTTTGTTCAAACCGAGACACGCTAATCCACTCGTTTCGCCTTTTCTTTCCTTTCAGGTTCTCTGGTCCTTGATTTATTTATTAACTCCATGCATTAAGGCCTCAGCTTGTATTGTCGACTACTCGCAAATTCACCCATCTGATAAAATCATTTATTTTTCGCTTGTATCCATCTTCCTCCACGTACTGGCTTCTTACCTTTCTGCGTTGGACCATGTTTCCATTCGAACCGGGGAAGAGAATATGATTCATTCTGAACGAAATGCATTTTTTTGTGCATTCTAATCTACGTGGTGAAAGCTTACCTATTTCCTAGATCGTGCTCTTCATCATGAATCACAAGTGCTCTTTGTTTCTCTCCTTGGTTTCCTGGTGCAGTCTATGCTCTTGAAAAACGTATTCTAGGGCAGCCGACACTAAATCATTTATTCGATAACTTGGTTCCTTCCATTATTTATCCCCGTTCGACTCGGGGGATCCCTTCATCTGCTCGTTGGTGATACCATTTTTACCCTTGGGCGTTTGCGCTCACTTTTCATTTTTCATCCCCTTCAGCGGGGCCATATTGATATAAAGGACGTATCTTCATCTGCTTTGTACCGTAGAGTCAATCATTTGAGAGAGAATTTCTGTGGTCTTGGAAAGAAGTTGGTCATCTTCCTTGGCCCGGGTAGGCAGCCTCCTTTTTATATAAGCCCGTCCGACTGGCTACACTTCGATGCGATGGGTGTATGCGTCGACATTCAAAATTACTCATTTTCTCCAAATAGTTTTTTATTTCCAGAGGGTATGAGGGCCTAACGTACAATTGTATAGTTTCACGTTTTCGTAAATCCCCTGCACAAGAATGACAGATCTATCCAAGATTTTGAGCCCGTTTTCCTCTTTTCAATCAATGTTTCTCATATTTGCGCTGCCATTATTTTTTAGATCAGCATAACAATCTGAAACTGGAAAGATGCAAATACATACCTGACGAGAGCTCTGAGCAAGTTTCGCGTGAGACGATCAGAATTTCTGAATACCACGCTTGAGGACCAGTAAATAAACGGTGCATAACACACCTACCTCTCCAGAGAATTTGGGTCGTCCCCATCCTTATAATAGCCCGAAAGCAAGTCGTTGAGAAGAAAACCTGCGTTGGAAACTTCAAGCGATCTGAAAGATATATGTGTGTGTGAGTGCCAGGAGATGTGCGGGGGAGCTACAGGTATACCTCTCCGAAAAATATTTGTCAAATGATATGGGGTCGAACTCTCCCATTGAAATAGGCTCGACATCTTCAAAGGCCTGTCGCATAGCCAGCCCCAATCCATCAACCCTCTTGTCGAAATTACCATAAAATCTATCTGGATCGAAAGATGAAGCTGCAGGCTTCGGGATGTGGTTGACAGGGGAGTCGAATGCTGCGGAGTCTTTGGCGTCTTTTCTGTCGCAGGGATCAATACGACCAGTTATGTACACGAAAATCAGGGCATGGACTTGCATGGAAGGGGTATCCGAATCCGTGCTGTCCTTTCTGGAGTTTATACCACTAATCATGGATGCCAAGGATCCAAAGCGTGGAACGCTGAAAAGGGAGATTTCATACGTTAGGATTGAAAGTACAGAGAAAATAACAGGTATCTCACATGTCATTGGTATTTCGAGCAGCCAGGCGAACGAACGAAGGTCCAAGAGACATTTCAAAACGAAAAGAGATGTGAAGGAATATAAAAAAAATGAATAGAGAGCGGATAGGAGCTCAGCTTCTTGTGGATTGAACATATCAAGAGAGAGTTTGCTTATAAGCCAAAAAAAAAACCTAATTCGCTTAGAAGCATCGGTCAGCCACCTTTGTTTGAAGGCGAAGTGTAGGTTTGGACAGATTCTGGCCGTCCCACTTCCGTTCCTGGCCGAGGATTTATCTCTCGGAAGCTAATCCAAGAAACGAACCTGTGGTTTACAGGCAATCTAGAAGACTTCAACCAATAACTATTCACCTGCCAAGCCCGAAGAAGTAAAGTTCTTTACTTACGGCAGTGTAGGAACTTATCGCCGATGAGATAGCTTGCCAACAGAGGGGTGAGCTAGACAGCCCGAATACAAAGTAAATCATGCAACGGCTGTCCGTTGAACCTTTCCTAACCACAACGAGACTAAATACGATTGAAGTGAGCCGGCTACGGACCTTCTGTGCGGCAGGAAGGAATTAAAAAGGAGCAGTCGCTTCGCTAATAGCCGGTTACGATAATAAGAAGTGCAGATTCAGCAGCTAAATTGGCCATTCGAAGAGTCGTGTCCATCGAGATGTAAAACTCGGGGGAAAATGAGCCTCAGTGCACGCCAAAGTGAGAGGGAGGAGCAAGACGACACAAGGGGATGTTTGAGACTATAATTTTTCGCTGCTCTGAAAGTGCGGGAGGTGCCTGGAGCTCAGCCGGGAGTGCCAATGATGGTTCTGGAAGAGTCGCTCGGATATTGTTACCGAAAGCACAACTTGCTTTTGCCCATGGTGACACGTCCAACCAATCCCTTTTCTTGCGTTCAAGAGCTCAAACCTTTGTTTTCTTCATTAATGATAAGCATTGCTATGCAATTCTCTTCTTACTTTCAACATGTATCCTACACTTTTGAAAAGGTTATCTAGACCTACATACGGTTCTTGCGCTCTCTGACACCATTCGTTCATTCGATTCCCACCCAACCTTGTCCCTCAACCGACTCTTGTTCAACATATAGCTTAACAATCTCTCGTTTGACTGGAGAGAAGCTAATCGCAGAATTTGCTTCTTGTTTTGTTTTGGGTGTGTTTTCTACATTCCTTGACTCACGTATTTGTCACCTTGATTTTATCTCTGCACTAAGACTTCCCTGCTCCGTAGATCTCTCGCCTCGAATGAAGTACCAAAGCGGCTTTTGGCTCCTCTTCTTCCTTTCAGCATGTGTTTTTGAACACTCAAAACATGGTGTAGTCCGATTCGCTTCCTGGCTCCGTTCTTTCATATATTCGTTCCCGTTCGACTCGGGACATTGATAGGTCGGTTAGATTCCCTTTTCGTCCCTCAATTGATTGTCCCATTCATGCTTCATGTTTTACCCGACCTAATTTTTTTTCCATATTACTTTGCTATATGCTCTGTTCGTGGGATTCGTGGGTGGAGTCAATCATTCAGGGCGGATATTCCCATTGTTGGCTTGTTAAAGGCGTTGATCGCCTAGCCTGCAGTTCGGTACGAATTGCCCTTGCAGCCTTCTCATGTGTCCTATGGTTCGCGCATCTAGTCTTTAAACTAGATGGATAAGAACCTTAACACATTGAATGTCAGACTCGCCCTCTGCCAGGACTCGACCTGAGTGACCATAATGAAGTTGGGTATGTAACGCCACGGGCTGGGCTCGAGTCAGAATTCATAGGGATCCTTACATTTCATTCGTCACTGCAAGTGAGCTAAGTCCCCTCGAATTCCTTGTGTTTTTAGAGCGTTACCACCCGTTTCTTCATTCAATTTGGGACAGCTAAATGTGGGACTTGCTTTTCTCCTGTAAATACGGTTTCTTTCTGGTTCGTAAGGTGTAACAGATGGAAGCTATCGAAAAGGAGGACATTATTCTGACACTCTTAATCAACGTCCTTCATAGCTGCACTGTGAGGAGTATTAGAAGCGTGAAGATTTAAGTTTCAATTCATTCAACTGCACACCTGTCGAGAGTTCTAATTATGTTTCGCAAGGAGACGCCAAATTTACTGTCAATGTTGATTTTTAAAATGCAGAAGGTAATGACACGAACTGTACTTGCCTGTCAAAAAAGTCTGAATCACTATTCTTGATAACGTCGTTCTCAACTAGCAAATCCTGGAGGGGAACACCTTTATTTACAGCTTCAATGGATCTGGTTTGTACAGTGTGAACGTCGGGAAACAATGGGAGCGGGGTCGGCGATACCTCCGGCCGATATGTTCCTGATCCTCTGCTAGATTGACCTCTCCAGTCTCCGTGGAAGGTTCCTGTTCATTCGACCTGAAGGGGAAAGATTTGTAGAATCTTCCTCCATTGAAATCAGGAAATAAGGACAGGTCGAATGGTTGTTCCCTTGCTCCATGTCTATCGAAAATATCAATCCGACCGATTAAATTCGCTCATTGGAGGATGTAGACGTACTCAGATTGAGGATTCAAAGGTGTATTTGGTTGTGGAAGATGTAAATCGTGCAATATAGACAGTGAAGAACCAAAACCTTGTTCTCTGAAAAGGGAATAGTTCGGAACTAGATACTCCTTGGGAGAAAAGGGAGAAAACTCACAAATTATGGGTATTCCGAGCAGCAAAGCGGATGAACGAAGGGCCAAGAGACATCACCGGGATGAAAGAGATATAGAGAACTTGAAGAGAGAGGAGGAAGAATCGATAGAGGAAAGCAGCGCAGCTACTTAGACAGAAAGGGTATGATGGGGCTGAGCTTATAAGAAAGAGCAAGGACACTTTCGCTTAGAAGCACCCGCTCACCTTGTTTGAAGGGGAGGTTTAAACTTCGGCCTATTTTGACTGTTCCTGAGCATCCCTGCTCGAAAGGCAACTAAACAACAAGTCGTGCGGGATACGTTCAGCATTCAAGTGCAAATACAGGAATAGTTCACTCTTTGGGTTCTAGGGAGCAGTAATTGCGCTTCTCATTGTGCCTCTTAGCAACAACCGATGAACGACGACATGACCCGCATGCTGAAAATCCTGATGAAACGTCAAATTGCACAGTATGACCTTGAAAGAGCTGCCGCCAAGCTCTAAACGAGAGCGACGAAGCTAAATATTCAGTGGAAACGAGTTGATCTCGGATTCTGGGAACAGCGCGAACAAATGGAAAGAATCAGTAGTGCTGTTCAGTCAAGGTTAATATACTCAGATACGTCTTGAACTACGTCGATTTGGCTGTTCGAAGAGTCGTGTTCTTCAGGAGGCGTAGCTAATAACCGACATTGCAGCACACGGGTGGCAAAGGTCCCTGCGGTAATTGAGATACCGACTTGCGCACGGTTCTTACGTGTTTGGTTGTGAGTAAATTTATGGTAATTGCTTATGCAGTGTTGCCATGGCGACACTGCATAAAATGCCAACCACACTTCAACCGCACACCAAACACACACCAACTGCATGAGAACTGCGCGCAAGTCAGTATCTCAATTACCGCAGGGACCTTTGCCACCCGTGGCATTACGAGGATCCTCGCTTATTCATGGACACCAGGGACGCTACTTTTACAGTCTATTCCATCCAGTGTGAATTGTATTCCATTACTCGATCATTTGCGCTCTCATTTCATTCCATGGATGGTTAGTTCCCCTTTCAACCCAGGACATATTGTGGATATTCTGGATTGCCTTTTCCCCTCTTCAATCTTTGCTCATGCATGTTGAGTTCTGTTCAACTTTTTCCATATTGAGATGATCTACATCTCTCAATTTCATTGTGCACAAGGGAGATCGCACAAGATGGAAATTCGCCCTGAATCTGTTAATACGTCCATCACTCTCATTTGTGGGTTCATCCCAGAAGCTGGAAGCTATGAAGCTTAGTCGGAGATATGCGACGCTGGTTTGCCGTGAAACCATTTGCATAGAAACTGGATATGGGAATATTACATCTTCGTTGTCTACTTCCTGTGGATGACCCATCTGCATTCAACCAATTTCGCGCCGACGACTTACAAGTACTTTCGAGACGGCCTCTCCTCAAATCCATCCATTCATTCTCCACAATCTATAGCATATAGGAGGATTCCCGTATTTCAATCAACATTCGCCAAAGTACCACTTCAGAAAAAATATTATATAAGCATGAAGACTGTCATTGAGCAGGGTATTGGAACACACGAATTTAGAGCTCTGAGTAAGTTTCGCAAGGCCACGTCAGAATTGCTACAAGTATCAGTTGTGAGAAGTTTCCAAATAGATGGTATAGTCTAGCCAAACCTCTCCAGGGGGTTGGAGGAATCCTCGTCCTCGTTGCTCCTAGTGGGTAGGTCCATAAAGAGAAGGGCTTCATCGGAAGCTTGAATGGACCTGAGCCGGCGAAAATATGAGCACCAGGAGGTATTTAGCGCAGCTGAATCAGGTACCTGGGCGGGAAATATTTTCCAAATGATATAGGATCGAAATCTCTAAAGAATTGACTGGTCGAAAATCCCAATTCATGAAACCTCTTATCAAAATAACTGTCGTATCTGTCCGAATTGAATGCTGAAGACGCAGGTTTTGGAATACTATCCAGAGGAGAAAAGGGTTCTGTGACTTCAACTTCGTCCCTTTCACATGGGTCAGTTAGTACGAGATGTGGTTACAGAAGCCTACACACTCACGGAGACGGAGGATCCGACGGCAGGTCGACTTGTCGAGAGCGTGTGTCGCTGATTACGGCAAGCAAAGAACCAAAACGCTCATGGCTGGATTATATGTTAGTATGGAAGGCATAAATGCATTGGCACTGGCCACACAGTTGGTTGGTATTTCGAGCCGCGAGGCGAACGAATGAAGGTCCAAGAGACATAATAAAGAATAGAATGAGGCTGAGAGCGAAGAATGTGAAGAAAGTAGCCCAGCTACTTGTGGATGGAGCCAAGTGGAGCAAAGGCTAGCTTATAAGCATAATCGAACAGACACTTTTGCTTAGAAGTGTCAGCAGTGTTTGTTTCAAGTTCCAGCTATTTTAGCGATCCGCTTGATGTCTCCGACCGATGATCTACTCGCTCGAAAGATAATCTAGCAACCAATCATATGGGCTATAGACGACCTGGAAGTCCTAAATCCATAATTGTGCGCTTGTCGGAGACCAAATTGGGTGAAAAGGCGGGGGAAAGTGTTATGCCGGTCATATGGCAGTGCAGCAACTTTATCGCCGCTGAGATAACTCGACTACCAAGAAGCAATCTGCACAACCCCATTGCATAGCCTGCCGCACAAAACGATTTTACTTGACTGCTACCAGGAACAGCAAAGTAGGATCGGTTGATCTTGGATGCGAAGAATGACGCGGGGAGCAGCTGGGCAGTTTACAGGAGATTGATATGGTCAAATATAGATATATTTACACTGGTTTCTGTCAGCTGAAGAGTCGTGCCCATAGAGATATGATACAAAAGAGCCTGGTCGTACCAAAATGAAACTCAGTGCGTCCTAAAATTTGAAGGATGAAGTATGAGAGGGCACGGGATGTTTCAGAATGTTTCAGAATGCATAGTGTTCATTGTTGAGAAAGAGCGAGAGGCGGCTGGAGCGCGGGCGGCAACGGTATGGTGGTTCGGGCAGAACGTTCGCCCATGTACTGCAACCGGAAACGTGCCATGCTCTTGATTGTCAAACTTTTGTTGCAAGCATTTTCAACCAATTCTCTCATTGGACCATGTGACCCAGATTTCTACTCGGCTAATATCATCAATTGTACGCACCGAAAAGCACCAGCATCTGGAGGAAATGACGTCCTGTATCCAAACCATCAATTCGGACTCCCAAGTTGGACTACTGAAAAATCGGGATATTTAGCAAGAACGGGAACATTACAGATATCAATCTGCGTGCTCATAGAAGAGGCTTAAGCTGTACAGATGCCGAGGAAAGACTCAATTCTGGCGAACGAATTTTCCCTCAAAGGTTCACCATTTTCAGCAAAGTGATAATTCCGGGATTTAGGCATTGAAGAGTTCATTCTGTTCAGCGCTTCGACTCTTGTCCAAATATTTCGATTCCCTAGGGGTTATTTTACGATCATAACGACTATTACCCCTGCTTACTGGCTCGACGCTATGAGCTTAAACTCTGAAGTTTGTGTTCGTTTTCTATTCTTTTTGCCTCTAACAGTCTTTCCGCCTGTAACCACACATGATCTTCACCTCTCAATCTCTTCCTCCAATCTTCCAGTTCGTTCCAGTGAATATCCGTCTCCATGAACACAATTTTGGGATGCTTTAGTCCTCTAACCATATGTGGGAGCATTGGCGCTGTATGTGGTCGAGAATGTTCCTTTTCTATTAAAGCCACTAATGTCATTTGTTTCAAAGACGCTAGCTTCGGAAGACTCGTTCCCCTTGAATTCTTCCACATAAAGTCACGGCCCTGAGCCCAGTCAGTCATGAAGTGCGTCAACACCGGCATGTGACGTTCGACGAGGGCTGGGTCAGGAAGATCCCATTGAGGCTGCCATTCGCCCTCCATTGCCCAATGAATATGAGTGAGAGTTGTTGGGATATGCTGTGGAGAAGACCTGAGTGCGGTGTTGAACTTGTCCGACATAAAATCGTCTATTGCTAAGTGCTTGAGCTGCAGGTATTTGGCAAGGTCGGGGAGAACAATGACTTCGTCTACATCGGCAATTAATATCAAGTCAGTGATTCCGATGCATAATTCGAAGACGTCTCGAAGCGGGAAACACTGGTCATGGTACACGTGCTTTACGTGTTTTGCTAGGTATTCCGGAGACTTAGTATCGAGGAGCGGTCGGAACTGAGGATATGTCAACCCCAATCCGCTTAAGAACAGAGCCTTGAAACGCAGAGGTTCTGTCCTATACAAAGGCACTTGAATTGACATGACAATGGTTCATTTTCTAGCACTCACCACTCATAAACTCGTCGACAAACGCTCAATATATTTATAGGGTAGGGGGATTCTATGGATGGAGCCGACATGACTGCAAGCGAGAAAATCTTTTTCTCGATTTCAGGCGGAAGAGTTGGGGTATTTTTCTCCGGGGCGTCCAAGAGAGACATGAAGATGAGGAGACAAGCCGTGTATTGGCAGGGATCAACAATCTCGACTCATTCCCCTTTATTATATGGGAAGTGAGTCACCGATTTGATTATCATTTGCAGGAGAAGGTCGATAATAATCTTGCTGAGGCCCATGCCTTACCACTGACCTCGTCCTCATAACAGTTGAATAAAATTATTCTAGATGCAGAGGTATTGCTATAGGTAAGCTTCACGCGAAATCCAGTCGTCCTTACACGCTCATAGTTCGAGAGAAGGATGGGTCAATCAGGGTTCCAACATTAGAGCCTTGCCCATCATTTGCGCCGAACCACCATGACGACGTCTGATCCTCTCTTGCCTCCAGAAATCGAAGAGCCAATCTTCCAGCTCTGCGCTGCGTCCGAACCCAAGATGATATCTGTTCTTCTCCGTGTTGCAAATAGAGTAAAAGAATGGTTCGTCTCATGCTATGTGTCAGGTTGTTGGATAACAATTCCGAACGAAGGATAGAACCATTAAGATTTCGAACAGTTCACTTTAAGGACATGGAAGCTGTCCTTCTTTGTACACTTGTAACCAGTAAACCTCCGCCTTTCCTCGCGCAGCACGTAAAACATTTCATTCTTGGACACTCTGTTTCTCGCTTCGATTACGACTGGGCCGCAAGACTTCTTCTCCGTTGCACTGGTATCCTAGACCTTGGCGTCTTTACTGGAGGCGATAGGAAAATATATACTGAACTCACCCGTTTCCCTCATATCCGATACTTGACTCTTGATCTTTCAAGCGGTCGTAACTTCATCCAGTTCTTGAAGGATAACGCATCCACCACACTTCCGATCACTCATTTCTATTCGAATTGGCAACTCCTGTTATCTTTGGAGTTACTTATCCCTTCTCAACTCCCTAACTTAAGTTATATCGCAGGAGAGTGGCCCAACGATGGCACATTATCGGGATACAGGGCTGATTCAATCGAGGTTGTGGCACGAATGGTTAAGTGGAATCGAATTCAACTATTCGTATTGTGTATTCACCATGCAGTCGCCTACGATATTCGCGACGATGCTCAATCGACTTGGAATCACCCCAAGGTCGTTCCTTTTGAGAGTGATTGGGGCGTCACATCTTTCGAGAATAGGTATATTGGGAAACTAGGTACGACGGGTTTTTGGAATACTGCTGAAGGAATGGCGCAAGATCGGAATGAGTTTGGGCCAGTACAAAGCTAAATCCATGCAGCAGCATTTAAACTCTATGATCTTTATGAGGAGAACGACAGTCAAATTTATGCGAAACAAAGGAACTTTGGCGCAGTCATGCCGGAACTTCTTCCAACCTTGCTCTCATCTTGCGCTCTTGTCTCTCCTTTCCAACCTTGTGACCCATTTTATCCCTCTCCACTTCCTTGGGAACGCTAAAAGCTGAATATGCTGGGGTCTCCAAACTTGATGAACTAACTTCATATACATGGAGGAAGGACAAAGTGACCTGAGCTCCTCAGGCCTAAGCTTCACCATGAGCTGACTGATGCACATGTAGAAGATAATGTTTGGATTCACTCATGACTAAGTTTTGCATTTCCAAATGAGATAATCTTAAAGGTGAGAATGACGAACTGGAATTTACTGAGCTATTTCTGGACCAATGAACCGCCCTCGCGTTATATCGTGTTTTCTTTCTTCATGGCGTGGTTTCCTGGTCCCGGTGGGCGTGGCGTTGGAGAATGCTATGAGAGGGGTATTGAGTGCCGAATGCTTTATGCTGTGACACAGGCTTAGGATAAGCTGGGTGATTAGCTTTGTACGTGCCTTTGCCAAGGATGATTTCTCACTGGTATTCTTACCTTGAGTGACGCTGGATGTCTATAATGTAGTAGTTACTCACACGAAAGGCTCATTTAGGAAGAACGTCGAAATGCAACCCTCATCATGTCGCAGCTCCGAGTCGGGGCTTTGAGGTCATGAATTCCAGCTTTCCTTATGTAAGGCGGACTGGACTGCCGCTTTTATACCCAAATACCAGCGATCTGCATTCTCGCAGACCTCAATGTAACAACCTATATTTACTCTTGTCCTCCTACCGTATTATTTTCTCGCCCGGTATGTTCGTGTCCGTCTGTAGTCGTCTGACATGTATTCTTGATTGACTATGAAATGCTAGTACGAGTATGCAGGCGAGGACTCATTTAAACCGTATTCATTCTGAACCCTCTTTGAAAAGCAACACTCTTGGGCATCCGTTGCCATTCACTGCAATCGTTGAGGCTATCACGGCCAACAGCATGGGCAAGTTTCGCTGTAAACCTGTAGTCAGCAAGGAACTTGACTAAGCTACTTATTGGTTTGGTTTTACACACATTCCTGCTTCATCCCGAATCTAAAGAGTTCGATTAGCCGATAAGCGCATAAATATGCCTGCAAGAACGAACCCAGTTGCAGGCTCACGGGCGAACACGCTTGCCTGGTGATACGACATTAGGTATATCTGTAGGGATGAAGGAGAAAGCAGGCACACCTCGTCAAGCTAGGAGCACAATGAGTTGATTCACATAAAGAAGAGAGCAACTAATGAACTCACGATAGGGCTGGCATTTATAAAGGCGATCAAAGGGAGGATAAGGATGAACTTCATGCTTGCTGAGCTTTCTGTAGATCAACGAACTGCTCTGGCTTTTTATCGCGTTTTGTTTTGCCGTGGCGCATATTCCTAATGTAAATTGGGACGGCCATGGACAACGCCGTGAGCGTGGTGTTAAGCGCTAAGTGCTATATGCTGTTATAAGGGCACAGGAGAAGTTGGTTAATTGGAGAGAAAACCTTTGCGAAACATGATTTCCCGCCCCTATTCTAACCCGGGGTTGAGATGAACAGATATTGAGCAGCATATACTTGAGCGAAAGGCTCGTTTGGGAAGGATAGTGACAGGAAGCCGCTCCCAATATCATGTTGGAGTCCCGAGTCGGAGCAGCTTCTAGTGCTGAAAATTTCTACTCAACCATAAACAGTACAGGACCGCCATTTGATCATGAATATCTCATTTAAAGGCCATCTGCTCCTTGCGGATCTCAGTGCAGCCGAAATATTTTGCCGGTATTCTGTTCTCTTACATGCTATCCTCATTCTCACAAGAAACGTTCGTCATTTGCGGGTAGTCCGATGTATCATCTTATCGATTTTGATGCACAATCAAGCTTTCGCCTATACCAAATTTGCGCTCGTATAGTGGGTAGGTTCTTTCCATTCCAATATTGAGCGCTCGACCGCTCGGCTTTTACTTGAACAATCATGACGGATGCTGAGCCTGTTTTCCCTCCAGAAATTGAACGGCAAATCTTCTTATTCTGTGCCTCCTCGAACCATAGGACAATTTTGAGCCTGATAGCAGTTGCCCACCGAGTCAAAGAATGGTTTGTTCGCCATTTCACCCCTCGTCCAAATTGCGATTGAGAGCAGCACGACAGGATTGAGCCGCTACACTTTCGGTGTTTGCACTTTAGGGATATGGGATCGACACCCCTTTGTGCTCTGGTAGAATCGAAGCACGCCAATTTCCTGGCTCAGCATGTCGAGCACTTCATTCTTGGAAGCTCTGTTTCCCATTTCAACCATGCCCGGATTGCGGCGCTGCTTCCCCTGCACAGGTGTCATTGATTTGGCCCTCTTCACAAGAGGAAATGCCACATTTTTTCGTCATCTCTCAAATTTTCTTCAGCTTCGTTATCTAACTCTCAACTTTCCGAGTGGGCGTAACTTTGCTCATTTTTTAAGGGATAACCCAACAGTGACACACTTTTATTCGAACTGGGGAGTCCTTTTGTCCCTGGAAATGCTCATTCCATCTCAACTTCCCAATCTCTCTCATATCACTGGCCAATGGCCAAACGAAAGTTTCCCACTCCAATACATGATTGAAGACGTGAACGTTGTGGCGTGTATGATAGAGTGGAGGCAGATCCAGCGCTTTGTTCTATGTGTAGATCATGGACCATCTTACTCCATTTGCAAGGAAGGTGCCGAGTCGATATGGAATCACCCTAAGGTGACTCGACTTGAAAGTAACTGGCATGCCATGTCGCTGGAGGGTAACTGGATTGGTGAAAATGGCACATTGGACTTTTGGAATGCCGCAGAGAGGGTGGGTTACGTGCCAGGGAAGTGTGAAAGGGTATAACGATTGAGACCAGCTATCCCTCAAGGCAAAACAATATTCTATGTATCTGTACACACTCCCACTCGACCAATAAACGCTCGCAAAAACTTTCATCGCATATGCAGGCTTGCACAAAACGCTACCTTCGGTCTAAGCGCCGGTCCACATGGTTGCTTTCTACGCCCACCACATATTGTATGTTCCGTCTATTAATTAGTACTCTGCGAAGGTGCATCAATGTAAGATTGGTGATTTTTCTTGTTTGGTGGCCTCGAAGGTCTAGACGGCCCTGATCATCCTTGTATGTCTTGATTCAAATTTCATGGCTGTGCATTTGAGAACATTTCATCTCTTTCACAGGATCATAAAACTCTCCTGCCCTGAAATGCCCTCGTTTTTTGCTGTGCTACCAAGCATGCGTTACACGAGACATTCCTGAGACTTCCTTCAAAGCATGATGGGCATGATGTGCGGTACGCCATCCATCGTCTTGGTTTGCATTTTGCCTACATTTGGAAGAGGTCACAGCCTCAGGTTAACACGCTTTTGAACTTCACCCTTCGAAATTCCATAACAATTGACCTTGCAGCTTCTTATCCCGGGTATATTGACCGCATATGCTCACTGGGTAGATTTGCCTAGCGACTGAGAACGTGGGCCACGCACCAAATCTCACTGCTCAAGGAAGAACGTCCCTCAATCATTGAGTGAGACAGCCTTTTAGGGGTAGGTAAACGTTTTTACACTCATTTCCCTAGAGTTTGGGCACACATTCATTGCGGAAATTGACAGTATAAGTACGTACCTTGGGTAGAGTGAGTCTCTCGTCCCTTGTTTTCCTCAGGGTGATAATGGCCCTTAGCATTCTGTTTCTCATTTGCTGGGTCGTCTGTAGTGTCCAGGTGTCCGCCAAGCAACAGCTCTCACTCTTTCTATCTGGTCCAGCATCACTGGCTGGAAACCGGAATTTGACCGTGACTGCTACGGTTAAGAATACCGGCCATCTCAAGCTAAAGGTGCGTTTACACATTTTTGAAGTCTATATCCTGCAAACAGGCCCTAGATTCTTAATGAGCCAAATAGCGTCCTGTCCAGCCTTCCAACAAACACGTTCAACATTTCGCTCCGGGGATGTGTTGTCCCCTTCATTGGTATCGTGCCGAACTATATTCCTCAAAGTATCATCAAATCTAATAATGCATCCCTCTTTACTTTCCTCAAACCTGGTGAATCCATTTCCGTGAAGCACAATTGTGAGCGTGACTACCTCAAAGCGAACCTTATTTACTACCCTGTCTACTATCTAGTGAATTTAGCGTATAACTTTACGTCTATCAACTTGTCTCAACCAGGAGCATACCATCTTGTCATTACTCCCAGCAATCTCGACTTCCTCCTTGCCCCAAACATAGGAAGCAGCAAGCTAGTTGTTATCAGGGCTTTGTTCAACCCCCAGACCATACTACGCCCTTTCGTGGTCCCATCGTGGGGGCCATTTATCCGCCCTCCTTTTGGCCGCGAGATCTTTGTTGGCTGTTCTGCAGCTCAAAAGACTGCTATTCCAAATATAGCTAGTAGAGCAGAGGCTCTCACGACGTCGGCGTACAATTATCTTTCCTCCACAACCACTGCAACACCGAGATATACTATTTGGTTTGGAACTTACAACTCGCCCAGGCATGATTTAGTATTATCTCACTTTCGTTCGATACACTCGAACAATTTTCATCAGTTCACGTTAGTGGCTGCATCTCACTTTTTGCTTTCAGGCCGGGAGAATCACTCATGACTTCATCTAGGTATGACTGTACCTGCAATGATTTCGGAATATATGCCTTCGTCGGTTTTTACTCCACATATGTTTGATATTTTATATTCATTCATTTCGCATAGGTGGTTGCCACAGAATTTGGGTAGTTTTATTCAGTTTGTTTTGATAGTGAAACGCATTCCCTTAATTGTTGCTTAGCGTCATTCACCTTTGCCCCCCTTTCTGGAAATACGCTGCCTTAACAGGGACTGATTCTCAACCAGGGATACTAATACACGAGGCATCGCATTTCGAAAAGAATGGACCAACATTTGATATTGCGGGTGGTTATGGGCAGGATGGGTCTCAGGCTCTGGTATGTCAGAACATTCTGCTTGTCTTTTGTATTCAAGCTCCCTAAGGCTCGACGCGATCCTAACCTGGCTTGCTTCAACGCCGATTCGCATAAGTACTTTGCAGAGAATAACCCACCAGTTGATTAGGATGCTGCGGGAGTGGGTGTGTGTACGAAATGGCAATGTGCGCTCGGACAAATAAAGACCTCTTAGGACTCTGATGACAGACTCTTATTAGCACGGACTATATGGACCTCGTTACCCTAATTTACGTATTCACATCTCGCTACATTATGATATGTAGGTTTCGATCTCGATTCAACGCGATCACGATTTCATGTACTTCTCTGACTCTTCGCTTCTTGTTTACTGACTCAATGCATTACTTACCTACTACCTGACTCTTCTATAAGTCTTAGCTACATAGCATTCAAAGTCTCCGTAAAGAGCGAATATTATCACCTTCTTTCTCATCAAGCTTGCAACGTTCGCAGATTCTACGACAGGTCAGTCCACTTGAGGACGAATTTGGATGCAGTGGAGAGGGCCGGGCTGGGACACGCAGTATGCCATGAACGTACATAAAGACCTCAGAGACTACAACAGGAACCGTGCTACTGACCATAAAGGATACACGTGACCCCCACTCCAGTAGTAACTCCCAAGGAAAGCAGGGTCCGAGGGTAAAGATCACGGGTCAATATAGGTTTAAATTCTCAACTTTCGGATAGAACTGGATAAATGTTACACCAAAGTGACATGGCTTTGCATGTGCCTTGACTCCACGAGATGGGAGCAATTGAAATTCCACGTCGAACTTCCACGACCATGAGCACCATCCTGTTTCTCCCAAAATCGTCCACCTGGGACGGCGTCCACATCACAGATTCATCGCGTTACACGCTCATAAATTATTCAATTATTGCTGGTCCGTATCACTCGCTCATGTTTTGTTTGAGGTCCCAAAGTTGAAAAGATTTTCATTTATGGGCAGTTCAGCTCGATACGCTCATCCTACCTTCTGTTTCTTCGTCGCTCCTACCACGCCTTGCAATCGAACATGCGACACGTGTACCCTCGCAAAATTGCGCACTTCCTGGAAACAATTCTAACGAAGTCCACGATATACATTGACTGGCGGTTTCTAAGTGTCACTCCAATTCATCCACTATTGGCAGGCAGCGGACGCCATAGAGTTCTGTTAGACATCCGTCATAGTTACCTTTTCTCTATCCGCTAGTATTTTGGTGCTGCGTATCGCATACGGAAAGCAAAGTTATTCTTGAGAGCTAACTTCCCTATAGCTAGACAGTCGGGTATAAGACAAAGACATGGTAAGCGGCCTTCAGCTTTCAGTGCAGTGCATGACCAACTTATCTCCTTTGAAGAATTATTGACAGCCCTGAAACGTTTAAATAATTTGCTGTGCTGCCAAGACTTCTTTACACAAGCCATTCTGGACGGTTCCTTCGAACCCTCGTTAGACTTGGTATGCGCCACGGCACATCTTCCGCTGTTCTGGTTCGCATCTAGTCTGCCGATGGAGGGGATCATCCTATCCATGTATTCATACTGCTCAAACTTGCTTCACCTTAACCCTCGAGAATTGTTGACTGGCTGTCATGCACGCTGGATTATCCCTTGGGTCTCACTGGGTACTTTGTTGCGCACTTAGATGCCTTAGAAATGTAGTGCTCCTTGGTTTTTTATCTAAACTGGTGCACAGCGGATCAATACTCCTTGTAAGATGAAGTGCGGCTCTTGGGATTCCTGTGCAGCAGCCTCATAAGACAAGATCCCGGGTGGACGGTGAGCTGCTTTGAATTTGTCCTGAGATCGATTTCGGTCCGTTACAGTATAAAAGTCATGAATAAACGGAGGAAACTTCTTTGTCACATTCCCCGAGATGGGGACTCTTTCCTTGCTCTTTCTCACGTGTCTGGCCTTCTGCCACATCCATGTATCCGCTACACGACAGCTTACCCTTTCCCTCTCTGGCCCTACACTGTTGAAAGGGAATGGCAATTTGACCATAACCGCTACTGTCAAGAATACTGGTCATCTCGAGTTGAAGGTCTGTTACCTCCGTTAGCTAGGCTTTATACGGCTGAGACGTGGAAAAGATTCTGAACGAGCCAGGCGGTATTCTTGACACACTTCCGACAAACACCTTTAATGTCTCTCACAAGGGTTGCGCTGTCCAGTTCGCCGGTGTTTTGGGGAAATATGTTCCTCAGACGATCATCAAATCCAACAATGCATCACTTTTCACTTTTCTCAAACCTGGGGAATCCATTTCTGTTCAGCACAATTGTACGTTTTCATTTCTGTTCTATCATATTCTGCTATATTCGCCCTTTCTTTATTATAGTGAATTTGGCCTACAACTTTACTGGTTTCAGGTTCACTCAGCCAGGAGGCAATTATCTCACCATTGCTCCAAACAGTCTTAACTTCCTCCTTGCACCAAGTACAGGAATTACACCAACTGTCCTCCGAGCGCAGTTTCCGCCTACCTTTCTACGGATCAGAATACCCTTATCGTGGGGTCCCTTGTTCTATCCTCCCTTCATCATTCGTCCGAGTTCTGAGAAATTTGTCGGTTGTTCTGCTACTCAAAAGAAGCTCATTCATGAGGCAGCTGGCGAGGCTATGTCCCTCGCCTCTTCAACATACAATTATATTGCCTCTACGACGACTGGTACCCCCAGGTATACGACTTGGTTTGGAACATACCATTCGACCAGACGCGATATTGTATGGGTGCACTTTTATTTGATCAGTTCCAATAATTTTCGCCAATTTACGTGGGTTTTTCCCTGGATTTCCATTTATAACTTATTAGAATTACTGACCTCTTTATGTAGCTATGATTGTACATGCAATGATGCCAGATATTATGCTTTCGTCAGTTCTATTTTTTCGCGCCTCGTCTGTGTCTTGACATGTTCAACTTCTTCTTTGATAAATTAAGGTCCAACCACATACATTTGGGTAAGTACGACGGATCTTCCTTGTTATAAACGTCCTTCCTAACATCAATTGAATAGCGCTATTGGTCTCTGTGGCATGTTCTGGAATGCTTCTATGACCGGGACGGATTCCAAGTCCGGTACTCTTATACACGAGGCATCACATTTCATACAAAATGGAGGGACGCTGGATATTCATAAGCTCTATGGACAAAGAGCATCGCAGACCTTGGTGAGTTAGTTCTCCAGTTTCCATTATGTAAAGTTAAAACTTCTATTAGGCTCGTGACGAGCCAGATCTGGCCGTCTTCAACGCTGATTCCCATGAATACTTCGCAGAGAATACTCCGATATTGAAGTAGTAATTTTCGATAGTTTGGTGATAGTAGACATGGATTTATCCGGATAGACGCCAGAATGATTGGACAAATGAGGGACTTTCAACTCTTACAAGAGAGATTTGGACTTTTTTTTTACGGACACGACAAGCGGAAGCCCTTTGTTTATTCGAATTTCCATGACTACAACTATTAAATAATTCTCAGATTTTTCTGCATAGGACGTATCTCGAATCCCAGCGTTATTCCTAAAACTTTTTTACTTTGCTTTCAATTGTTTCCCAAAACCTCAATGATCCATTTTTGCAAATCCATTCGGCCTCAAAAGCCCCAGCCACCGCAATTTCAAGCTGAATGACCTTGGGGTGATTCCAAATTAGCCCGGTCCTGCAACCGGAGAGAGAGGAACGAGGAATACTGAGCACAATGCATTGGATTTGGCCATATTCAAGCATACGGGCTACAATTTCGACTCTCTTGTCCATGAGCTGGGCGCGATATTCCGACTCCAGCCACTCTCCAGCCATGTGGGTGAGATTTGGGAGTTGGAAAGGGACGAGCGATTCCAGTGAAACTAGACTGTCCCAATCGGAGTGCAAATGTGTTATTTGGAGAGTGAAAGATGGATTTTCCCTCAAGAATCGGACAAAATAATTTACATATCGGTGGCAGAGGGTAAGGTAACGAAGCTGAGGGAAACTGGGGAGACACGCATAAGTGTGGTTCTGAACACCTGT
The DNA here is from genome assembly GCA_021399455.1 of Flagelloscypha sp. PMI_526. Taxonomy (NCBI): domain Eukaryota; kingdom Fungi; phylum Basidiomycota; class Agaricomycetes; order Agaricales; family Niaceae; genus Flagelloscypha; species Flagelloscypha sp. PMI_526. Next base: position 262,483 of record JAJTUO010000035.1, on the reverse strand, counting down.
GAACAGGGCGAGGTCTCTCATGCCAGCACAGTGCGGAAGAATTGATGTGATCAAGATGTGTTCTGGATAAGAGATACCAGCGCCAATGACGAAATACTGGACGTGCTGCGCAAGGGAATCGGCTTCTTTCCACTTTACAAGGGTAATCAGATGGGTCGCTTTATTTCGCTTGAAATACAACTGTCGAAATCGTAGTGGCTCTATCCTTTAAGTCCCTGGTTCAATACTCTCATGAGGGTCAGTGGGCAGTCTTACTTACCATGTTTTGACTCTTTGGGAGACCTGAATCAATACTGGAACCATTCGAGGATTTGATTGGGCACAGAAGTGAAAGATGGAAAGCTCAATTTCTGGAGGCAGGATAGGTTCTGGGGAATTGATCATGGAGGAAGATTGAGGATAGTAATCTATCCGTTTTGTGGCCGATGGTGATCACGACTCACCAGGTTCACCTGAAAAATGTCAGTGTGGGCTGAGGTCTCGCATCGTCGAGGCGGTTGTGACATGATGTTAACGCCTTACATTTGAAATCGAAACTCGAATGTGTAAAAGGAGTTCTAATTATTTTTTGGCTATAGTCTGATTGCCCTGAACAACTCATTGGTAATGTCGGCAGTGAGAGTAAGACAGGATCGGCTAAAGGCTGCGTCGTGCTTTCAACACCTGTAGATATCGAATTTATGGAATCTGCAATCATTCATACATGTTCGTACCATTCGTCTATGTCTTCAAGTGAACACACTCAAACTGGCACATTTTACAGCCATCTAAATCAGTTTAAGATCCGGTGTCCCGTCGAAAACCGAGTAGTTTCCGTTGCCGTGAAAGCGAGTCAGCTAACAGTCTTCTTGCAACCGCGAGCATCTCTTCTCATCCACTACGGGATTCCCAAGCTCTTAATCAAACTGACTACGATGGGCACTTCCGAACCTCTCTTCCCACCAGAAATTGAGCGCCCTATCTTTCACTATTGCGCCCATTCTGATTCTGCAATGATTTCAATCTTCATCCGTGTCTCACGTCGCGTCAAAGAATGGTCTGTCTTCTTTCTCTCAAATTGAAGAATTGATACGAAGGTGACGGCAGGATAGAACCTTTGCGTTTTCGCTGCCTCCATTTCAAGAAAAGGAAAGCAAGTCGTCTTTTTCGGCGCTTGGAAGTTAAAACTCCAGATTTCTTAGCCCAACATGTTCGCCACTTCGTCTTTGGAAGCTCTATTTCTGTCCCCGAATACCACAAGATTATCGAGTTTCTACCCCTTTGTCCTGGCATAATTGATCTCGCTTTCTTCACGGGAGGAAATGCGAAGACGTTTGCTCAGCTACACAATTATTCCCAGCTTCAATATCTCACCTTGGGCTATGGAGGTGGCACGACATTGACCCAATGTCTAAAGGACGATCCATCAGCTGTCCTGCCCATTACGCATTTATATGCAGGATGGGGCTTGCTCTTGTCCTTGGAAATGATCATCCCATCCCAACTTCCCAACCTGAGCCACATCACGGGAGAATGGCCGAATGAAAGTATATCTGCCGAATACATGGTCGAAGAAGTGGATGTAGTTGCGCGCATGATTGAATGGGACCAGATCCAATTTTTTGTATTGTGCGTGGACCATGGGCCTTCATATAGCATATGCAAAGACGGAGCTCAGTGGATCTGGTATCATCCTAAGGTTGTTCAACTTGAGAGCGATTGGGTCGTCGAATCTTTGGAAGAGGGTTGGATTGGAGATGTTGGTACGGTGAATTTTTGGAATGCAGCTAAGAGCATTGCAGCCGGTCGGAAGGTTTAAAAACGCAACTCAAAGGCGGAAAAGCAGCTTAAAATGCATAACAATGTCAAATGGATGCGGTGATTATGAATGAAGACTTGTAAGAACTTTTTTTTGGAGAGGTGGTGGTCCTTTGGAGCTAAACGGACTTGACGTCCCCTCTAGGCAGCCATCAAGGCCAAAGCTGGTCATGGTCCGGTGGGCCGAGGATGCAAGATGCTTGTCTCTGAGCACCTCATTCACCTTAACCGGGTTGTCTCTGAGCCACCATGTCACTTCTTGATCCTCTTCTACCTCCTGAACTCGAAAAATCCATCTTCTATCTTTGTGCCTTGACGGACCCCAAGATGATTTCTGTCCTTATATCTGTTTCACGTCGTGTTAAGGAATGGTATGCCTTCCAATTTTTGGTCTATCTTGAGGTGCTGAATAAAAAGTCGTTCCAGGGTAGAACCGTTGCGGTTTCGTTCGTTTCATTTTCAGAGACGGAAAGCGTCCCGCCTCAGCTCACTCATATATTCCAAATCGAATGAGTTCCTTGCTCAACATGTACACCACTTCATCCTTGGATCTTCAGTCTCTCTTGCAGAATATCATGGGTGCCTAGAAATTCTTCCCATTTGTACCAGCATAAGAGATCTTGCCCTCTTCGAAGGAGGTTGGGCAGATACATATGCCCAGCTCCCAAAATATCCGTATCTTCGCTACCTTACTCTCAGCACTTTTGGTAGCCTGAAATTCTTAGAATTTCTAGAGGACAACCCTTTATTCATTCTTCAAATAACTCACTTGCATGCCACCTGGACGCTCCTCGTACCTTTGGAAGCTCTTATACCGTCCCAATTGCCTAAACTCAGTCACATCACTGGAGAATGGCTAGGTTGCAATGGGATGTCCTGACGAAGCGTTCCTGAAGAGGTGGAAACTGTGTCACGTATGCTCGAATGGGAACAGATCCAACAGTTCGTGCTATGTGTCAATCCAGGTTCTTCCTATTGGATTTGTGAGGATAGGGCTCGATCAATTTGGTATCATGCGAAAGTTGTTAAACTACAGAGTAATTGGGCAGACGAGTCATTAGAAGATAGCTGGATTGGGAGAACTGGCACACTGGGCTTTTGGGATTGTGCTGAGAGAATTGCACGGCCTGAGAAGAAGCTAGATTATATGTAGTCGGATTAGGGATCTATTACATTTGGCTATTGGAACGCATACGATAGTATTCATATAAGTCTACAATTTAGAGGACAAGAACATGTGCGCCAGTCAGAAATAGCAGAAATCTCGTCAAGAGTCGAGAGGATGAATTCACATGGAATAAACGTCTGAAGAGAGACATTTTCTGAGGTGTGAAGATCTAATATAAACAGAATTCATGACACAGTCGACCATTATCCTCTTTGAGGAGTGGTATACTGAACGGACAAGGCTTGTATGCAAACTGGATCACGAGACGGAAGCAATTGAAATTCCACGTCGAACTTCCACGACCACGAGCACCTTTCTGTTCCTCCCATTATCGTCCGCCCGGGATGGCGTCAACATCAGAGTCATCGTGTTACACGCTCATCAACTCTTCAATTATTGCTGGTCCGCATTGCTGTCTTATGTTTTGCTGGGGATCCTGAAGTTAAAGAAACTTTTTCATTTTGCAGAGACCACATCTTCCTGCCGACCTACGGACTCAACTGCAATCACAAAATCCCGACCAAAAACTTGATGCTTTACGAACGATTATTACACAGACCCTCTCTGGCAAGCCGGAACCTGGACTTATGATGCAGATCATCCAGTATTGCCTGCCACACAAAGACAAACGGATTAAGAAGATGCTGCACTTTTACTGGGAGGTATGTCCTCCATCAGGCCATGAATTTTCGTAATCTCAATTATCCTTGCTAGGTCTGTCCAAAATACGACGAGAAGGGCAAACTGAAACAGGAGATGATCCTGGTGGTCAATGCAGTTCAGAAAGACCTGGAACACCCTAACGAATACATTCGGGGCGCGACGCTACGATTCATGCAAAAGGCGTGTAATTTGCTTCATGAATGCTGTACCTGCTAACAGTTGTCGGACAGATCTCAAGAGACACCGAACTCCTCGAACCACTAGTACCAAAACTTCGCGCAAACCTAGAACACCGTCACTCCTATGTCCGCAGGAACGCGATAATGGCTCTTTCCTCCATTTACACTGCGAACCCAGACAAGGAGCTCATCCCTGACGCCGTCGAACTCGTTACCACTTTCTTGGTGGCAGAATCAGACAGCACATGCAAACGCAACGCTTTCCTCTTCCTTGCGACATCTGCTGGAGATGAAGGGAGAGATAGAGCTATTGAATGGTTAGCACAGCAAGGAGAGGATGGTGTCAAGAGCATGGAAGAAGGTCTTCAGCTGGCTGTCCTTGAAGGTTATCAAAACCGACGTCAGGACTCACCCGGGAAAACAAATCCAAATACCTACGTATCGTCTTCGAACTCCTCGGTGCTGCAAGCCATGCTGTCAAGTATGCCGCTGCTACCACACTCTCTGCACTATCAAACAACCCCACTGCTATCAAGTCGGCATCCCAAACTCTTCTCACTCTCGCACGAACCTCCTCTGACAACAATGTCAAGCTCATCGTACTCAGCCGCCTCGATGGATTGCGCAAAGATATCCCGGGACACTGGCACCAGTTAATTCTCGACCTGTGCAACGTCCTCATCAACGCAGAAATTGATGTGAGGAAGCGGGCTCTCAGTCTCATTTTGGCCATGACGACTGGGAGAAACGTGGAAGATGTAGTGGGTTTCTTGAAAAAGCAGGTTTTGTCAAGTGTTGGTAGGGAGGGTGAGGGTGAGGTAGAGGGAAGAAGTCTTTTCATCCAGGTTAGTTTCTGTGCCCTCGCCTTCGATACACCTTAAACTCATCTGTCTTTATATAGAACATCCACATTCTCGCCGTCAAGTTCCCTGAAGTCGCTCCGTCAGTCATCACAGACCTTCTTTCCTTCCTTGGAAATACAAGTGGGGAGAGTTCGTCTGGCCAAAACCAATCGGCATTAGACGTCGTCGCATTCGTTCGTGAAGTACTACACAAGCTTCCAGATCTTCGTCCTCAAATCACACCGCACCTTACTGCAGCGCTTCCACAAATCCGATTCTGGCAAAGTTTTCCGTGGCGTCCTTTGGATTCTTGGAGAGTACGTCTACCTTAAAGACTGGTATCCGAAAGCACTTTGGACGCCGTGCGAGGAGTCATTGGCGAGGTTCCTATCCTGGCCTCTGAGATGAAGTTTAGAGGAGAGGACGGCGAAGAGGAAGGGGAAGATGGGTCGACAGAGAAGGAGAAAGAGGAGAAGAAAGAGAAGAGGAAACCAAAAGTGCTGGCTGATGGAACGTATGCTACGGACGTCCCGACTGGAGTTGGGGCTGTGGAGGATATCTCTAAGGTGTCCAGACCCCCTTTGCGAAGTACGGCTTTCCTTCTTTTTTTTTGTCTTATGTATCATTCGCTAATCTCGTTTCTCACACAGCGCTCATCCTCGGCGGGGACTATTTCACAAGCACGGTTCTGTCCTCAACCCTGACCAAGCTTGGTCTACGCTTCCTCTCCTTCAGTGACAAAGCTGCTACGCCGGCCGAGAAGAACGCGCTAGCCGCAGAAATTATGCTCATCCTCACCTCCGTCATCCGCGTCGGTCAAAGCACCCTCGTTCCCAATCCCATCGACGAAGACAGTTTGGACAGGATCATGACCTGCATCCAAGCTCTCGCTACAGGAGATGCCGAAAAGACCAAAGTCGAAGAAGTCTTCCTCAAGGATTCTGAGCGAGCGTACGAAGGAATGTTGGGCGCCCTGGAACGCAGGCATGCTGAATCACAACTTGCGAAAGCTCGGGTCTCTGGCGAAGCTTCTTCCTCTTCTTCTACCTCTTTGGCACCTTCATCATTGTTGGAGACGAAGACTGGAAAGGGAGGTTGACGAGGTGTTGACTTTCCGATTCTTCCGAAAGGAAGGGGAGGCCGATTCTGGAGAGGAAGAAGAGGATGATTTGGAAGGGGCTGTGAAAGAGGAGAAGGCAGATGTTATTTCAGATTTAAAGAGGATTACGCAGTTGACTGGGTTTAGTGATCCTGTCTATGCGGAAGCCTATGTGAGGATGCAAGGATTTGACATCATGTTGGGTAAGTAACCCTTTTCCTTGAGTTTTTGTCCTGTTTTGCTAAATTGGTTCCATGATGGAATAGATGTCCTCCTTGTCAACCAAACATCCGCAACTCTCCAGAATCTCTGCCTAGACTTTGCCACGCTAGGAGACCTTAAACTCGTCGAACGTCCAAGCGTATACACCATCGCTCCCAACGGCTTCCTCTCCGTAAAAGCCTCCATTAAGGTGTCTTCCACCGAAACCGGCGTCATCTTCGGCTCTATCCTTTGGGAGGGTGAAAAGATGGAGGAGTGCTGTGTAGTCCTCAACGACATTCACGTTGACATCATGGACTACATCAAACCAGCATGGTGCAACGAAGCCCAATTCCGCTCCATGTGGACCGAATTCGAATGGGAAAACCGGGTGAACGTGAACAATGGAGTGATTACAGATCCACTCAAGTACCTTTATCATGTGATGAAGACTACAAACATGAGCTGCTTGACACCGATGGAAGGGTTGAAAGAGCGGGACTGTGACTTCTTGAGCGCGAATTTGTATGCTAGGAGTTTGTTTGGAGAGGATGCGCTAGCGAATTTGAGCGTGGAGAGGAAGTTTGCGGAGGGAAGTGGTGGGGAGGTTGTGGGTGTGGTGGGACATGTGAGGATCAGGAGCAAGACACAGGGCATTGCTCTCAGCCTCGGCGATAGGATTAGTGTTGTCGCTAAGGAGGCTAAATAACCCAGCGCTTTTGAGAGCTAATTCCTGTAGACAATATGTGTTTCTCTTACACCAGGTGTATTGTAGCCTAATCTTTCCGTGTTCTAAGAAGTTACATATTGCAGGAGTAAGCAGGTCTAAGCTCTTGAAACACGGATCAGGGAGCTTAAACCCTTGAGCTGTCTGTAAGCGATCAACTGCTTCCCTTCGCGCTGCTCGGTGTCCGATCAGAACAGCTTCAATATAACTACGTACTTCATGGAAGACGCCCTGGATCCTCCTTTATCCTCTCTCATTGATATGATGCAAGGCTAGTACAACATCGCCTAAACATGTGGATTCGTTGGCCCACAATCATGGCCCTGTTGCGTCAAGAACTCAAGTAAAAATGAATGTCCCAAGATTTTGCTCGTACAAGGCTGTGAAAATGAGACACTTCGTATGAATAGAAGCGGGCAGCAGATATTAACAGCTGGAAGGGAAAGCAGATTGTGCCAGTGAAGTTGGCAGCCAAGTAATCATTAATCATGGTTTGGTATGCATCTGAGGCACATGAGGCACCGCTCCCTGCACAATCTTATAGCTACACCTTTCATTGAAGTGCGGCTTGACCACTTTCTTTCTGCGAGAAGAAATGTCTAACAGCCTTGAGTCCTTCGCCAGTGACTTCAACTCAGCGGCAAGTCACGGACTCTATAACACAATCGATGTATTTATTGAATCCATGCTTTATGGTTCGCAATACTACACGAGAATTAGAGCATGGCTCATCGTCAAGTTCAGGTTTCCTTACAGTTGCAACATTTTTTGCAGTAAAGCTTCTTCGGTACGTTTCTTGTACGACTAGCATCTAGGGAATCCGACTTATGCTTTTATTGCAGAAAGCAGACTACTTCCAGGACTCGCTTTCTTTCGAGTATTATAATCATCCAATGGATAGTGAAAACGATTGCTTCCTTTGGAGGTCTCACCTGGATCTGCTTGTATTATGCCAAAACACGCTATGTCATTGAAAACGGTGAACTCGTCCGTCAAGTTAACCCAGTCATTAAAGGGATTAGAGGCATGTTGAATGTCGCGGATCAATTGTTCTGGGTATTGAATGTAAGATTCGTGTTTCTTGCGCTTGTGAAGTCCTCATCGTGGGCAGGAAATACTAGCCCTCGCCGTCGTCATCTGGCGAGCATATTCTTTGTATCCGGAGAATAGAATAGCTCGGGTGCTTCTCAGTCTGATGTGGACTGGATATTCAGGGATGACTTGCCTGCTTCTCCTGTTTACCGCGTTCTCAAGTATCGTCTAGGTGTTCAATTTGCACTAGCAATCAAATCCTTTATCTGGGAGCATCAAGGGGTTATAACTTCTGAAACTATACATGGCTCAATGACGAACATAATAACCATTGTCAAATCCCTTTTAGGCTTGTCAACGTGTTTAGTGGCGACGATTTTGGTCGCAAGGAGAGCTATGTGAGCGGTTTGTTCATATTCATTTCATTAGACCCGCTGATCCAAGATTCCTTTGTCCAGACAACTTCGATCTATGCAACAGGATCTAAACAAGAATAGTACAAGCGCAAAAATCCACCTCGTTTGTACACCATCGTGGAGTGGGGCGTGCTGTTATCCGCAGTTTATGTGAGTTTAAGTGACATGCCTTTGTGAATGCCAAATCCTTGAATTGTCCAGATTTATCGCACTATTTACCTCTGTGTCGGTGCATCTGGGATAAACATTACGGCCCCATTTATCGCTCAGATGGTAGGTTATTACATTTTACTCCTGGTCATTGTAAGTGAATATCCGTTCTACTTTCAACTGTGCCTTAATCAGTTATCAGACCGCCCACCCAGCCCTAACTGCTCTAGTCTTGTCAAGACGGCAGTCGCTTGTAGATAACAATACCTTTGGTCCTAGTAAAACGTTAGAAACACTACGGTTTGCGTCACAACGGCCAAACAGCGAAAATCCTCGGCCGGAAGAGGTAGGAGAATCAGGACAGGCGCATCCAAAAATCACCAAGGTTACTGAGCCTTAAAACAGGGAGTCCGAGTACCCGAGAGTTGCTGATTTGTAATAAAGCGTTGACGGTAGTGCGATGAATAAAATTGCGCTAGAATTCCTGGGAGAGTGCGTCTCATTTCAACCGCCTGTCTGCCATTAGAGTAGCCGTAATTTTAGGCTCGAATGAAGACACCTAGGAGAGCCGAAGTCTATAATTCATCTTTAACCGCTCTAGCTGACCGAGTATCTACATTAGACTGTTCCCCTTCGACGTCAGCGTGCAGTCAGCCATAAGCGGGAGCATGCTTCTCTCCTTCTCCTCGAGCGAGGATTTGTATGCTTGGAGTTTGTTTGGGGATGACGCACTTGTGAATTTGAGCGCGGGAGAGGGACTTTGCGAAAGGAATTGGGCAAGTTACGGTGTGGTTGGACATGTGAAGATTAGGAACAAGGCTGAGAAAATTGCTCTCAGCCTCGGCGATTGGACTAGTGTCGTTGCTAATTATAATGAGGCTCAATAACCCAGCACTTTTGGGACATTATTGCCTTTGAACAATGTGTCATTAGGTTACACAAGGTGTACAGTAATCACACTTTTCATGTTTTGCGAGGCTATATACTATGAGAGTAAGATAGTTCAGGCTCTTGATTGAGCTTAATTCCTTGCGTTGTTTGTAAGTATTTTGGACCGATCACATTCTTTTCTTCCATACCAGATTGTTCTAATTTGGGAGACATAAGCTTATGTATTCTCCTTCTCGCCGTTCGGTGTCTAGGCAGAACGCAGCTGTATAACTACCGGCCCCACGAGAGGTGCAACGGTTCCCTCTCTTCCCTCCCTCATCTATGTCTAATGTCGGGCAACCTTGAGTCTTTCGTCGAAGACTTCAACTCAGCTGCAAATAAGGGACGATTCTACCTGCTTGATGTGTTACTTGTATCCTTGGTTTATGGTAAGATGCATACCATGCGGACCGAGAGAAGAATCTAATGGTCTTGCATAGGTCCCGTTACAATTGCGTCGCTCGTTTCATTGAGTATTCTCCGGTGCGTGTCTTGTGAAACGCCTAAAGGTGAATTCGATTTGATATTTATTCTAGAAAGCGCTCAACACCAGGTTCTCGCGCACTCTCGTTGATTATCCTGAGCCAATGGATAGCTATCACCTTTGCTTTCATCCTTGGTCTCATCCAGCAATGCTCCTTCTACTCTCTAACCCGTTACGCAATTTCGCCGGAAGGAAACCTTACCAAGCAATTCAATTCATCCCTTCAGAAAATCATTCTCACTCTAGAAGGTGCATCCGGGTTTTTTATGAGTGCAGATGTGAGACCTAATGATGGTCAACTCGATGCATTCTCATCCCTCCATAGGAGATACTTGCAAACGCTACTGTAATATGGAGGACGTATTCTTTATATCCAGAGAACAGGGCAGTCAAGGTCGCCCTTGGATTAATGTGGTTTGCGGACGCAGGAAAGATTTCATCTGTTCTGGGATTGTCATAAACCCAACTTAAATCTTACTCTAGCCCTTCGATTTTCGGGCAATGTCACCTATACCGTCTGGGCGAAGAAGGCTATGGATCCTTTATATGAATCCCTCGGGTCCTTCGCAAACACCATGGAAGTCGCATCATCCTTCTTGGCTTTCACGATGTGTCTAGCAGGAACAATGTTGATTGGAGCAAGAGCGTTGTCAGCTGTTTACGCACTTATCCTTTTAATTTAGCCGCTAACCGTTTCCTTTCTAGACAGCTTAGGGCCGTCCAACAGTCCTCCCAAAGGACTAGACTCGGCACTAAACTTCGCCGCATCATGTATACACTTGTGGAATGGGGTGCGCTCCTTTCCGCGGCTCACGTGAGTTCATTATAATCCGCCGGATGCTACGAACATCAGTTATGTCAATATTTATTTAGCTTTACCGCTCGATTTATTTCATGAGGGGCACATATGGAAGACTCTCTAAAGCACTAGATATTTCGCTTACAACACTTTCCAATATCTCATGTGTAATCATTGTAAGAATTTCTTCGTTCGTCTAATAATTTACTTCATGACTTGTGGATAGACTGCCCATCCAACGCTTACAGCTCTTATCCTGTCAAGAAAGGAGTCATATGTGGACAACCCAACCTTTGGTTCTCAGACTCCTGTGGAAACAATACGATTCGCGTCAATAGAGTCTGTTACGGACGATCAAAAATTGGGACATGCAGAAGAACCGGAACGGTGAGATTGGGTAAACGCCCAGTTGTGGATCGCTTGTAGCGCGAGGACCCTTGACAGTGATAAACAGCCCAAAACAATAAACCTTTGTAAAGCGAGTCTAGGAGGCGTTGAGTGAGCACTATCTCAAAGCATACCATACTCACACTGTCACGATTATTGTTTGCGTACTTGGCTGGCAACTTCGTGATCGACCCTCCCAGTGCACTTTGGTTAGCTTTTTGGTCCAAGCGTGTCACATAAGGTTCCTAGCCTGGTAGTACGAACTGGGCACAAAACGAATGTAATAGAAGGCCCGGAATGTGCCCCTATTTGACCTGAATCGAATTAGTTGAGAGGCTGGAAGGGCGATCTCGAACTCTACAATTCTGGTTCTCGCTGGGAGAAAGGATTTGACTCCCTCCTACGTAATTCTCGGACCCATATCCAGCATTATGACCACACCACCGCTCCCAGTTGACTTTCATGATATGTCTAGTGGTGTGGGTGACGACTGGGCCATAGCTATATAGTTGTGTATGCGCCCATGGATTTCGATTTGCGGCCAATCTTCTGAAGAACTTTCGGTCTCTCCAGTAGTCATTTCATAAGACCAAAGCTAGCACAGCAGTTACTTGTTTCCCGCAAACTGACAAAATAGCATGCGTTCATGTGCACAGTCCACGTGAGTGCGATATAAGGCCTGGGTTCATTTACCTTTCCATGTCTCCTGTCTATCGCTCGATTTAAACTGTTACGAGAGCGTATGGAGCAACTTCTCGCAAATGGTGCTACCCGCCTTTCAATCATTCTCATTGTGAAGACTTAGCTGTTTAGCTCTCGACAACCTCGCCCCGAAACCTGCGTACATAAGATTGGCGGCTCTTGTTTGCGCGGCAAGAAATCCAGATATGGGCAATCCAGCATTAGTTTCGAAATATAATATGTTTTATGCTACAGCGATCAGTAGCGAGGATGGCCAAGTAGGAGAGAGGAATGTAATTGGTGCAATAGCAGCCTATGGCAGTGCTTGAATCTTAATGGTTTGTGAGATATCGAGGTTGATGACTATCAAGAAGCAATGAACTCCATCAGAGTTGTCTGGCTGGCACGAGGTGAACCCCATTCTCCAGTTGGCTTTATTTTTGTCCCATCACGATTGTTGATGTGTAACCAAAGTCAAGCAGTTGTGCATTGATTAGCATCTGAGCCTCTTTCATATCCCCCGCTGGGGAATACTATAACTACAAGTTATGTCAAAGAGGTACAGGGCGATCCCCTTCCTTCCCACGACAACCAATGTCTGACAGCCTTAAATCCTTTGCCGACAACTTCAACTCTTCAGCAGATCGTGGGCTCTATTACACGATCGATGTATTTCTTGAATCTTTTCTTTATGGTACGCCTTATTACGCCAGACTTTGAGCCAGACCAATGCGATAGCATAGGTTTCCTCACTGTTGCAACATTCGCTGCATTACGTATCCTCTCGTACGTTTCTTGCATAAATACTTTATGGAATCCTACCTTCGCCCACATTCTAGGAAGCAATCCACAAGCAGTACTCGCAATCTTTCAATCATTATCATAGTTCAGTGGATAGTGAAAACCATCGCTTCCATTGTTGGTCTCATTTCGATTTGCTCCTTTTACTCCTCAACCCGCTACGTGATCGAACATGACGAGCTTGTCCTACAATCCAACGCAGTTATTGGAAAGAGTAGACGCTTGTTCAGTGGCTCCACTGACATTCTCTGGACTATAAATGTAGAATTCATATTTCCAGTGGCAACCATTACATCCTCATCCTTTGCAGGAAGTGCTCGCCTTACTTGCTGTGATCTGGCGAGTATACTCTCTATATCCACATAATTGGACTGTAAAGATACTTCTGGGTTTCCTGTGGCTGGGAGATGCAGGTACAGTTTTATTTTACCCCTCTGTATAGAGCTTATCCAAATCCCGTTTAGGGCTTCAATTTGCAATTGAGGGTGAATACTTTGCTGGGAAGAAACAAGGTATCACCACTGCCTATACAATACATGGGTCAGTCAGGAACATTACATATATCACCACGTCTGTTGTGGGTTTGACGATATGTTTGGTGGGAACAGTTTTAGTTGGAGTGAGGGCTCTGTGAGCTTCTCAATTAACATCACTTTGACCTTTCAATTGATATTCTCTCACGAGACAACTTCGGTCCCTGCAACAGGACTTTCACAGGAATACGAGTAGCGTAGGTGCGAAAGTTCGCCGGGTTTTGTACACTCTCGTGGAATGGGGTGTAGTCCTTTGCGCAGTTTACGTAAGTCCAGGTCACTTAGCCTTGTTGATGCCAATTCAGTTGACGCGTCCAGACTTATCGCGCTATATACCTACTGGTTGGCACGACTTCAGCGCACATTAACACACCATATATCATTCAGAAATTGGTTTACGACATTTCACTCCTAGTTATTGTAAGTCGGCTCTCATTCGGCTTCATATAAAATTACCCTGACTGCGGTCAGACTGCCCACCCAGCTCTTATAGCTCTGGTTTTGTCCAGAGGGCGGTCACTTGCTGGAAATTCTACATTTGGTCCTAGGAAAACACTAGCAGCAATACAATTTGCATCCCAACAGCCAAATTGTGAAGATCCTGAGATAGGTGAGAGAGAGGGATCAGTACCTTGAAGTATCACCAAGAGCCTAGAGCGTGAGAGCAGAAAGTGGGCATGCCCAAAAATATGTTGATTGAGTAAAACAGAGAAATTCCTTTCAATGTAAACGTTACAATTCCAGACTCTGTGTGACAGAACTCTAAACTTCTGTTACCAAAACACTACAATTCGGAAATCCGAATGAAAGCTTACTAGGAAATATAAATCACATAAAGTCTTCTTCAATCTCTCTAGCCGTCCGGGTATCAATCTCAGACTCATCCTCTTCAACGCCGTCGTGCAATCGGTCATAAGAGCGAGCATGCTTTTCTGCTTCTCTTTGCCTCGCGAGTTCCAGTTCAGCCTTTTTCTGTTGGAAGTAAGAACGTAATCAGTGATCCTACCGCGGTGTGCCGAGGAATATGGAGCTTACTCTGTTAGCAGCTTCAGCTCGGCGGGCCGCACTCTCCTGTTTGATCCGTTCGATTCGTTCAGCTTCATGGTCAACCTCCTTCTCAACTTTGGTCTTGTTGAGGCGGTTAACAATGGGGTTCTCTCGCTGAGCAACATGAACTGTGAATAACATGAGAGAGAGGCCACTGTATCTGAGCGCGCTGCCGCTGACTTCGTTTGACCTGAAGTAAATTAGTCAAAATGTTGAACGGCCAACGCCAACAATATACCTTCTTGTCACTATGAAAGGAGACTTGACCCACAGCCATATCTCCGGTTTTCTAGTTCGATGTTTATGCGAACGTGTCTCCAGGGAATCCTCGTAGCTCGTACCTTCAGATTATCAGCTGGTGTGTAGATAACCGTCAAATTGTCCTTCTTATTGCCTGAATAGTGAACAATAAGCACTCTGACAACAAATTCCACAGGATCAAATAAATAACCTTCAATAGAATTAGCTTTTACTAGCTGGGCGCAGTCGACGAGGAAAGGTTCTGGAATTGCGTCCCAAGTCATTCCCTCAGGCATGCGCAAGTACACGTGGGCGGAAGACAGTTTATCCACATGAAACCAGACATCCTGCGGCCATGCATATTTGATGAGGTCTTCGTCTAACATGGCATTGGATTAGCCGAAACCAATCAAGTAAAGGGATATTGATGTAAGGGACTTACTTTCGACTTTGTCCCTCCCCATGTACAAAGTAACCTCAGGTTTTTGAACTAAAAGGAGTTATCATAATGCTAAGATACGGTGAGATAAATGAATAACCCTTGGAGGTAAAGAAGAGGACCATGATGATCGTGGTTTGGGAAAAAGCAGTGAGGCAATGTCACACAGCAGGTCACACCTAGCCACTCCTGCTTTCAACGGCCATGGTGGCCATAATGCTTCCCGATTTCGATGACAGAGAAATCACAGTTATATCAGAGTGGGCTGATGAAAGTTATGACGGATGTCCCGATTCCAACGAAGCCATACTCAACAGTCTTCTTGCTTGTACAGAGCAACCATCTAACAACCGCTCTGCCATCTTTCCAAATAATCGGATCACTTCACTGCTCTCTTCTGTCGATAATGCACTAGAAGGAACGACCGAGCGGATACGCTGGTGTATGGAACGCCTGAAGCGGATCGAAGAATGTCGCGATCGTCTCACCCTCCTTCGGAACACTGTTAAAGAGCTGGGCTCGCGGGAATACCTTCCGATACCCAATCTTCCATCCGATATTATGCAAGGAATCTTTCGAGCCGCCGTGATGGGTTTCCCCCAGGACAAAACGTGTAGTAACCTCAGCCTGGTTTCTCGTCAGGTGCAACAGTGGTATCGACCTTCTGTTTCGTTGACGTGAATTAACCGTCAAGATTTATAAAATTACAGGGCAGATCCAATTTTATTCGACACCGTGTATTACGAGAATATGCCTGCTTCTGGCAGAGTTTATGGACACATTACGGTTCGTCGCATAGGTCCTCCAGATCGTCTCAAGTCCTTGGCCGAGTTTGAAAATTCTCCTCGTCTGAAGTTAGCGCGGTTGTGGACACGGCAGTTATTCATCCGTGACGCAGAAACACTCGTTGGTGAAAAGGATTTGAAGGACATCCTGCAGAAATTTCCATCTCTCCAAGTTGTCTATTATGACGCCGGACTGCCATCCTGGGAGTTCACTCTACCGTCACTGCATTGTTTTGCCTGGAATATACCCGAGGACGATTCCAATATAACATTTCCTCTCGTATTTTCCACCCTCACACACCTGCAGCTCAATTTCATGCTGGATATATCATTTTCATCCTTCCCGTGGGATCTCGTAAAGACACTTGCAAATCTTCGTGTCTTAGCTATTGAGATGCTGGTGGACGACTTTGGTGACTCCGCTGAAGAATCAATTGTTTGGATTGGCAACGTCCAAGCAAGCCTCCATGCGACTCGTGCCGCCCCGTCTCTCCGGTTGATTATGTGGAGTTCCTATCCGTGGAACGAGGAAGCAGATCTAGACTGGACCGCTTGTGCTGCGGCCATCAACGATGATCGTCTAATATATTGCATCACCGAAGAGTACGAGGATTATGACGAAATCCCAACAAAACAAGAAGTATACGAGAAGGGATGGCCTTTCCTTGTCACCGACGATCCTAGGTCTAGCGTTTGGGTAACCCAATTCGCCTCGGAAGCCTTCGAAGTCACGAAGAGAAGAAATATTTTGAAAGGAGAGCGTGAAGAAAGTGACTCTGAGTAAAAAGGGAATTCATTACCTTCCTCACTAGCGACGGCGGGGTACTGTAGCGTACGAGACCTCGTCCACTGAATGTCATATGCATTGATACGGGAATGCGTCTCATATCCTCCGAACACTCCTTGTTTGAGTGCTCACGATGATGATCGCCATCAGACTTATAAGTTACTGGTCGCTGACTCTTGTTTCCCTCCAGGTTCAACATTTGTCAGGTCATTCATAAGATCCATAACAACCAGTTCTCTCTCCCAGTGGGCGGCCTCCGTTGAACCGTGGTTTCTAAGGTCAATTTATTCTTCTTTGAAAATTTATGGTGGCCGTCTTTTTTTTTCCCGACATACACTCTTACTCAGTTTACCTGTTCATTCTTAGCCTAGCCGTGCCATTTCAGCATGCCTGCAAGAGCAGGACAGTAGACTTTCAAGTTGCCAAGGGTCAAGGAGACAACGACTGTATTTAATACACTGTGTATTGATATATGGTACGTATGGGATAATGCTCTCTCTGGTGAACGATGTTGTGTTGAGGACATAAAAAAAGAAGGAATGGAAATGCTCAAAAGGTGCCAAGACAAACTTGTAGAAAAGTAAAAAAAGAAAGAAAAGATGATGCAAGAAAACGAAAGAAAGAAGTTGAAACAAAAAACAACAAATCCACCCAGAAAGACAAAAAAGGACAGGTATGAAGTAGGGAAGTGCGTTCTAATATGTGATTGTACTACTCTACTTGGCCCTGCCAAGGGTTGAAGAAGGTATATATAGCTAGACGGAAGGAGAGGTACTCTAGACCCGCTTTTTTACAGCAAGCCTGAATCCCGAAGATAATTTTGTAGTAAGATATCCTGAACGGCGGATAGAACAACTACGCATGACATCAGTACAAACTAAAAGTGAGAATAGAAAAGATGCCACGCACACTTAATTTGCTTGGTATCCGTTGCACAGGTATAATGCGCATAAATCTGCTTCGTTGCCGCGCTCTGGTTCAAGCTTACGAAGCGAGTGAGGAGGTACTCGCATGCAGCGTCGTAATTTGATCCACCCGTGAAGTCAGGGAAATAGTCGCTTAATGGACTCCGTGGGAGTTTATCCGCGAATAGATCGATCTTGTTCAAGAAGAGAATGATGCTGGTTTTCACGAACCACCGAGAATTGCATATTGAGTCGAAGAGGGTCAATGCTTCTTGCATACGGTTCTAGACAGGGCGTGCATGGCTCAGTCACGGCAGACCTCGGAGCAACAGGTGGAAATAGGATGCTTACCACGGATTCGTCCTCGTATAGCATTTGATCGTATTCTGAGAGTGACACAAGGAAGACAAGTGCAGTCACCTGCAAAAGAGAATGAAACGCATCAGCCAGCGAAGAGGTGGCGCAGAGGTAATCATCGACTGACATTCTCAAAACAGTGAATCCATTTTTTCCGTTCGCTCCGCTGGCCGCCAACATCAAAAAGTTTGTATGTGAGTTCGCCGACTTTGAATTGGGTCTCGGTGATACCTGGATACGTCCGATAAGTATAAGCCAAGTGCGACGAACAGATGATGAGAAGAAAAAAATACTGACCGGTTGTCTTGACACGAGAGCGGAGAATATCCTGATCGGTCGGAAGGAAACCTGGTCCCGCAATGCGGTCCATGGCTTGGAAGTAATACACCGCAGAGTCATTGAGTTGGAATTCTCTGGACGGAGAATCAGAACGTCGGGACAAGGTGGGGCAAGAAGCATGTGGCTGCTGCTTACCTTGAACGGGTCACGGCTTCCTTTACCGCGGGGTCAGCGTAAAGCCCGATAATAGCATCTGCAACATCTTGTGGCATCTCGTCGCCCTCGACGGAGCCTGAAGGACCGAGAGCCACAATGGTTTTGCTCCGAGCTTCATTCTCCGGTAACAGCTTGAGTTCTAGCGTTGGTAGAGCATCGATAATTGCACGCATAGATTGGACGGTGTTCGAATAGACGATTTCTTTAAACGTCTCTCGCTCCGGATTTGAATAGGAACCGTGGTGGATGAGTTTCATTTGTTTGAGGACGGTTGACTTGCCGGACTCGCCAGCACCCAGCAGAAGCATCTTGATTTCGCTCTTTGCTAGTTGCTTGTCGCGTTTCAGTTGGCTGTCAATGGCATCGCTATCTGTATTGGCAACGTTGTGAGTAAATAAGAAGAATGAATACGGCGGAAGAGACGAACGGGCTTTCGCCTGAGGATCTACTGGGTGACCCCCATTGTCTCCGCTCATACAGTTGCCCATTGGATATACAAGGAGTAAAGAGAAAGTTGAAGGAAAGGCAGGCGAGGATGAGAGAAGATGGCCGTGAAAAGCACGTCAATGGAGGTTTGGGAAAAGGTTGCTCGGCGGGCGTCTTTTGTCTTTTCCCTAGAACCAGGGCGGTGGATCAAATATTTGCGTGCCCATCAGATGGCATCCCCTTTCCGGCTGGCTTTTGTCTCAAGATGTTTTCCTTATATCGTGCAGATAATAACGGCTTGTCATATCACACACATATTCGAGGCTTTTCTATCTCCCACCACTGATGATTCTTCCGTTTACCTTCTTCAGTTCGCCACCTCAAATGCCTCAAGTTCCACTTCCCAGGCTGTCTGCTGGTGGGAAGCAAGAGAGTTCAGGCACATCAAAGACCAACCCATCCGACCCTAGCCTCTTACGACCTCATCTGAATGTGCTTTATTGTGTCAAAATCTCCTTTTTCGGTGTAACCTTGTTCACGACGTCGCCTAAAGCTGGAAAGGTTTCAAAGGAATTTTACCACCAAAGGGTCTAGAAGCCCCCCACCTTAAGGAGAAGACACCGTCACCAATCTCTTTTCCCCCCCTGACGAGAGAAGTCGTGTCGCAACGGCAGCGCCTGGAAACCATCGGTTCCGGACGCTTTACCTTCCGGCCTCAACTCAAAGGCATGCTAGCCGTGAATCCACCGAGGGATAGTTCACGAACATGGTAAGTGAAGAAGAGAAGCAAGCAGACGAAGTTAAACGAAGGAGACTCCTTAATCTTGGATAAGCTTTCATTCTCCGCCGCCGTCGACTGCCAATCCTCACCCGAAGATCGGAAATCCAGCCGAAGTACAAGGATTCGGGATTCTATTACCTGTATGGAAATATGGATTTGCAGGCACCTAGAGGAGGTCCAAGGGTGTCTTTATCAAGTGTATGGGGCTGTAGAATGGATTCCACAGCGCATCATCTTGACATCAACATTATTTTCGTCAGCTTATTGAGTCAATATTCACAAGCGGGGATCAGAAGCTGCTCCAGCGCGGAGGCAACGTCTGGAAATCCGAGGTCGTGAAAGTGATTCTGCGATACACTCACCCTGTCCTATTTTAAGCTGATGGGCGAGAACATCACTTCAGAACGCAAAATCCTGATAGCATCCCGCAGGATTCAAAATGTAGCCAATACCACCTGGGCATGCGGCTCAAATGAGCCCTCAAACCAACAGAGAACCTTGAACTTGTATCTTCAGCCACTATTCAGCTCCTGAAACTCGAATCACAAGCACTTCTGCTCAGCTGTACACGGGTTCATGAAACCCTGGTCATCTGAATGTGGAAAGAGGAATAACACTCAAAAACAACCCCCTTGATGCTGTGTTAAAGAATTCATAACACGTCTAAGTACTGATGAGCGAGCAGAACGTGCTTCAAAGCCACTAGGTTTCTCAAAGTCATGGCGAGTTGTGCTCATTCACATAAGTTGGGAGATGGGGATGAAAATGAACTAACCTATCTGTATCATCAAAAAGAGAGAACGAGACGATAAGACTTTGCGCTGCATTACGAGGTCATAGTAGGGTAAATTGCCAAGAACGCGAAATTGAGAAGATTGAAATGAACGCATACAGGACACAGCGATGGAAGCAGTTATGAAACATTGACAAGCTATGAAGCGTGCCCAGGGTTGAGTCGTGAAATAACATCACAGAGAGGCTCAGTTCCGGAAAATCTGTGATTAGGAAACAAGTCGTGATACAACAACAATTCCACACAAAAAGAATGAATCGCTCCTTCGGGCGTAATCATGACATATTTGGCGCAGGGTATAAGAGCGTAGCACTAATTGAAAGCTGCTCCTAGAATTGTAGAGAGTCTCAGCGAAACCGATGCTAACGGTCCAAAGAGGTGACTGACAGCTAGGCGGTAGGTAGTGAAACAAGAACAGTCAAAAATATCTCCAATGAGGGAGTATGCCGTAATACGTGTTGAGAGGAAACTACTGCACAATAAGTCAAAAAAGCAGATAAAATACTCGCCCTGGAACACCCTCGACATGGGAACCAAATATAAGCTGGATACAAATCCATTGGCCCGCTCCAGTTTGATCTCAACGGTGATCCGGATGTCTTCGCTGCCCTTATCACTTGGTTCATTGGCGTCAGCTTTTTGTTGAACATTTTTTTGACTGTTATTCTTGTGGCTTGCTTGGCTTTCGGACGACGCCTAGACCATGTCGATGCAAGTTACAAACAGCCACAGCAAGGACCGCCAGCAACTCATTTTGATTTCATTTTAGATGTTGCTCTTTCATTTGGCGTATCCTGAAACAGTACTTCAAGACTACCCTACATCTCGGGGACCTACATCACCTTCGCGCGCTCTTCCAAACCTATTAGGCCTAAGTCTCTTCGAATTTTCCTTAGGATTTTCCCAATGCTTTCGCGACAAAACTCAAATCACGACTCCACTCATTCAGCATCCGATTCTTCGACAATCGACGATGACAGTCATCAGGGCGTGGGAAGGGCTCTCTTTCGCGTGATTCGACGTGCTGGAACTATGGTTGAGCGTCGTCTTGTGCTAAACGAACGAACGGACCCTTTGACATCGGCATCAACCGCGACATTCATTTCCTCTTCTGAATGGGACAATCTATCAGAAAGTTCAACTATCTCGTATGACAGAGACCAAGGAGTCGGTCGCACTGCCTGGAAATTTATGCGATATGCAGGCGAGCAGGTTGAACTTCTGACCATACCTGACAAACTGGCACAAAAAGCGAAAGCTCGTTAGTCCTTCTCAATACAGTTCATGGTTTCAGATAAAGCTACTGAGCGACAGGGAGCCGAGCCATTGACAACCAAATTAAAAGAGAAGGCAAGGTGAACCGAAATACCAATATTCTTGTTGTTGGTACTTCAGGTGCAGGAAAGTCGACTCTTATAAAGCAGATGAAACTTCACAACGGGTCTTATACCAAGACTGAACGAGAGGCCTTCAAGCCGATTATCATTTCTACTTCTGTTCATGCAATGACGGACATTATATCCATCGTTAGAGGCAGGGGACTTCAACTTTCCCTGGACAACAAGTCTTACGCTGAGACGATACTCAACTTTCGCCAGACAGGTTCTTTAGACTGTGTTGATGTGCCAGAGGACTTATCTGCCGCATTGTTGTCGCTTTACGAGGATGTCGCTGTGAGACAAGTTTTGGCACGACCTCCGTAAGCCTTGAAAGTTAAAAACCTGTCTATGGAATGACTTAGCTACTTGATAGAAAACTCGACCTTGAATGCTCTACTCTCTATTTCGTCCAAGGGATATTACGAATTACTGCTGCAGGCTATGTTCCGACTGACCAAGATATACTTTACTGTCACAAGAAGACAAATGGTACGAGATCTACCGTGAATACATGTACACCTAGTAACTCGGTTATTAGATATGAGGGAAACATCAGTCTCATCGGGCAATTTCACCCTAAATTTCTGCGAACTCCCGTGTCATTATTCTCTTCATAAGTGGATCTCTTACTTTGAAAATGTAAGTCATATACCTCTTTTATCGATCTCTATTTGATATAATATAGGTTGGAGCTCTCATCTTTGTCACCGCTCTGTCGGATTATAATCGATATCGGAATAAGCGGGTGAGGATAACAACTTGTATGGCTCAAATTCGCTGCTGATCGACTCAAAACGATAGCCTTGTATGGAGGAAGCCCTGACGCTATTTGAATCAATATGCTCATCGCGCTCGATTCCCAAGACCTGCGGAATCATTCTTATCTTAAACAAATTGGACTGCTTTCGTGAAAAACTAGCTCGGTTGCCCCTACAAAGCTATTGCCCAAATTATACAGGTGGAAACAACGTTGGGAAGGCCTGCGATTACTTCTTGCAAGGCTTTAGGGCAATGAATGGGCAGTCACGTCGGCTGTACCCGAGTGTGATAGCTCTGAGGGAGGGGATTGTTAATGTACAAGGTCCTTCCATCCATTATTTCAAATGTTTGATTATGACTTGTGTTTTCCAATGATTATAGGTGTCATACAGGATAGCGTAATGAGGCGAAGTTTGCAAGAAACTAACGTGCTATAACTGAGCGTAAGGCTTACCACTGTTTCCAGTCCGTTAGTCCTTACGCCGCCTCCAAATGGATTGTCAGTTACCTTGGTCTCGTATTTTATAGGCACGCGTGTTGTTCGATATTTCATAAACTTGTTTTCAAGAGTCCTTGAAACAGCCAATAATGATAGAGATTTTTTCGCACTGGACAAAGGGGCGAACCACGCGAACGGATGCTGTCCCACAGCCTGACCCCTCCCACCATGTCCCTTGTGACCTCTAGTCCTAGAAGCCCTGGCCCTGAGTCGTATCAAATTTACGGGTTCCCAACAAAGTGTAAATCATGCAAAGATCGTCCAACGGCGAACTACGGAACATTTGCGCCTTGTTTCATCCGAGCGCTGGCACCGACCGCACTGCCGCATCTGATTTTTTGGTTTGGAAATTGCCTTTCAGTCAAAACATATTCCGCGCTTTGACCCGGCCCATATTTGATACTTTTTAAGAACTTTTAAAACCGAGCAGCAAGTTTCTGCGTATCAGCAACTTCGTCTCAACCCGTCGTTCCCCTCCAATGGAATCCCAGCCAGTTTCAGTTGGATCTCTCGTCACGGCCTTGAATAGGGCTAATACGACATCTCGATATTATTTGGCCGGACTATTTATTTATGCCATGGCTTATGGTTCATAACTTACCTTCTCCGTATCTCAGCACTCCTGACTTTCCAATAGGGCCAATTACCATTGCAACATTTTTATCTATGAGACTCCTTCGGTGCAGTCCTTCCTTCCGTATTCCGTCTAATCATTCCTTACATATATATTGTTGTAGTCGGCGCAAAACCTCAGGTTCTCGCATCCTCTGGAATATCATTCTTCTTGAATGGGTGGCAACTACAATCAGAGTCACAGCAGTCCTCACTGAACATATGCTATATTTTTCAGTCAGCCACTATATGCTGAATGATGGGAAGGCTTTTAAGGAGCAGAACACAGCATTGGACAATGTTCGAATGATTATTGCGACTTTCGAACAGTTAGGAAACGACACCACGGTCAGTCCCATTCCCTGATGCGAACCACCTGAATTGACACGCTCTCAGGTTATTCTTGCCAATGCCGTACTTGCATGGCGGGCGATTATGATATATCCACAATGGAAGTTTCTCAAATTTTTGCTTGGGTTTTTGTTATTCGGGGACGCTGGCGAGTAGCTTCTGAATGGCCCGAAAGCCTATGTTGACCTTCCCGCAGCCCTCCGACTTGCGACTGATATTTCATATTGGATTGATTCGGATGCCTTAATTCCATTCTCAAATTTGACTAGCGTTATCTGCACCTACCTTGCTTTCTTGACCTGCCTTATCTGCTTGATTTTGATAGCTTCTAAAGCCTAGTAAGCCCTAATTGTTCCTATATCATTAATGCTTAACATTTCTTCGGTAGTCGCATTCGTGCAGCCCAACGAATTTACAGCTCCTCCTCAGGATTCAAGTCCACTTCTCCCGTCCGAAGAGTTCTCTATATTTTAGTAGAATGGGGTATTTTGTTGGTTGTGATGCACGTAAGTGGACCTATCTCCAGCTTTGACCCGAATCTAAGACAATTTTACTTAGCTCTATGTCGCTCTTCACACGACAATTACAACGTATGACCCAGCTGCGTATACTCCAGCAAATTTTTGGGCCATGGCATTGGGAACTAACCTCGTTTTGATTGTTATTGTACGTGTCTTCGTGTGTTCCCAGTTTCTGAGACTTATGCACTGGGCAGATCGCGCACCCGGCCTTGACTGCACTCATTATCGCCAATGACCAATCTGTAATCGATAACACAGCTCTTGGAAATCGACAGAATGGAACTTTAACAACAATATGTTTTGAGGCTAAGAAAGACCAGGACACAATCGATGCGTCCACAGTGCTAGAAGACGGCATCAACAGCGTCCCGGAATCAGAGAGGAATAGGCTACCTAATACGGACCCATGTCAGCAGAATATTTCAGAGGCGACGATAATAGCGTTTCCTAAATCCAATAGCAATTGACGTCTTGAAACGGGTCAAGGGGGTAGCCTCAGGGAATAACCTTCTTTTCCTTTTTGGGCCGCCGCACGACCTATATCATGCAAATATGTGAATATGGAGCCTATAACAGCGAAATGAGATGGTTAACCGCTATTTCAACAGATCAGAGGATGATGTCGGACGCTCGGCATTATGAGCCGGCTTGATTCCTGGGGTCATCTCATCTCTACTCGCAAATGCCTCTCTGTCTTCCTCATCCGTCACCGCTTCTTAGTCCACAGAATGACTATTCTAAAACAGAGTCACAAATAAACTTGGAAGTTCTGGGGCGATTCGAAATGGCCGTAGCTAATGGAAACGGAGAACGCTCGCCTTTCTTCACGGACCGAGCACTAAAGCACGATCTTGACCAAATTCACAGGGAGCTGCATTCTCTACAGTCTAGAAAACGCTATGAACTTCTATCTCCTTTTCAAATGGCTCGAGAAACCCTTACAACACTGCTCTACATGCCTTACCATCCCGTACAGTTACCAACGGAGCTTATCCATGAGATTCTGGATACTCTGGCACAGACTAGTAGAGACGAAGCTAAGATGCTCACCCTAGTATCTAAACGATGCGAATACATGTATGTCACGAATTCTGAAGACCTCTTCATGAGCTTACAAATCTCGCAGCGCAACCCCGTGGTTTTTTGAGTGCATAGGCGACCGACAGTACCTCTTGGAGCTGCTGCCAGCCTTTTCAGGCATTCCACCTCATACATCCCCTCGACTCCGCCAAGCAGCAGCGTATGTAAAGGAACTGGTCTTCTTCCGATTGAGTGGAGAAGCTAGGCTCCGTCAAATTTCCACTCTGTGCCCAAACGTGCATACCCTAGCCATTCACGATACTCTCCACCATAGGATGGCTTGGGGACTCGAACGAGCGTCGTATGACGATATCATCTTTCCCAGACTGACCAGACTAGCAATTGATCCTGCCATTCTTCGCTCGGCTTCACTCGGCGTCCCTTGCACATTCAGCCATCCACTTTACCAAAACTTGACTACCCTGATGGTTGGCTCATCCGAAGTGTCTATCTCCTCCTGGGATTGGTCGTCATTAGAGCTAATTCCTCGTCTCCGCAATCTCTGTATTAGGGCTGGTTCGCGGCACGATGAAGCTCACTGGGTTGATGGAGCTCTAAAAGTGATTTTACACTTTCCACCGCTTTTGAAGTACTTTGTCCTACTATTTCCCACGGAAGACTCGTTTCCTGCAGACGGGAATTCACGTATGAAAATTATCAAGATGATGCCCAAAGTTGTCTACGGCTGCGTAACTATCTTCGACACCACTCTTCCGAAAGGAACACCACCCTATGTGATGTGGACCTCAGTAGAAGCTCTACGACAAGGCTGGGGAGCCACATTATGGGCACAAGCAGATCAAGCGATTGAAGAACATGCACACTGGGTCCAGGATGGGGTAAATGAAAAATACTCCGAGGAAAGACTCGACTTTATTTCACGGCCCAAGTCGCATTAATTATCGGTTCCCGGGACATGTCCGTAATTCAAAATTTCTTACGCTAGCGAGTCCCTCCTGCCCAAAACAAATTAAATTACATAATGAACGCCTTTCCACTTCCAGTAGTAGCAATACCTCTCATCAAACTTTGTAGGAGGGAAATGTATTTCACCTCCAGCCTCAACTTGTACTAGATGTCTTACCAGTCGATGATATACTATTGGTGTGCAACTTGTACGCAACCTCGCCCCGATTATCCATGTCTTCGTCTAGAACTGGACAAGGGAACTCCAACCACTCGCGATGCGTATGATCCCAGCCGCTAGCTTTTATACCTTGCACCTGGATGCCTTGCGGGTCTACTTTCCTTCTTTTGAAGCGCGAGAGCCACTGCTTTCGGGTAGAAGACTCTGGAAGAGGGGCGCATGCCAATCCAAATTGTTCTAGCACCTTTCAGACATATCACGAAGGAGTTGCAGGAAATTTCCGTACCATTCGTGGAAGTTAGTGAGAGGACTGATGATACATCTACAGAGGATTGGATTGATTTGCTTTGGGTTTTATGTTCTTCACCTTGTTCTTGACGAGATGGGCGTGTGACGACCTTTGCATCACCACTGACTCCATCCTTCAACTGAACAGAGATGTTTCCGCTGACCCGGCTCGCTTCGGAGGTACAAGCATTGTCAAGGTAATGCTACATTTGTGATTTGAGTACCTTTTCAAATGGATCATTGTTTAAATGAAATTATACCACAAATAGAAATGCGATGCCTCTTGGTTGATCACCTCCAAACCATGTGTGTACTTGGCTAACGTGCTTGAACGCTGGACCCTCCTCGTTTGGTGGAATCTCGGCATCCAGTGTCATTCCATATGTTGCTTTGAGTGGTAGGGGTATGGAAGACGATTGAACGTGATTGTAGAATGGAACTGGGTTGGGTCGAATGGACACTTTTTCATACCAAGAAAAACCCGATTGAGATTCGGCCGGACCGTCATTCTCGACGATCCATTGAGGGTTAGGCTTGAAAAGTTAAGAGTTGGCTCTGAAGCATCAGTACCTGGACTTACCCCGCATTGCTCCGCTTCACCACCCATACCCTTCGACCAATTGACGTGACCGGATCCTAAGACGGTAGGCTTCATGCTCGCAAGCCCAGCCTGTAGTGCTGCTTGAATTTGTCGTTGTTTGCTTCCCGTCGACGTCAATTTAATATCTGGAAGGATATTGTCGTATTCGACCCTTATCAAACGAATGAAGATTTCTCATGGAGCGAGAGACAATCAACTTACAACTGAGAAGAGTGGTACTTTTTGGATGGCTTAAAAAATCCAAAATTTGAAAACATGCGACGTGTATGGAAGGACGCCTTGCACGTTTCTTTAACATTGATTTGTACACTGAGCTCATCAGTGTATGTGAATCCGAGTGGTTCTTGGGGAAGTATCAATTTATTGTTCGGATATGGATAGAACTAGAAAAGATTGAGCTGCTGATCCTTGGAGAATGCATCAACTTTACATATAGACGCCATAGAAGCTTGATCGAATTCTTGCCAGACGAAGTCTGAGGATTCTTTACGTGAATGTCTACGCATACACTATGAACCACAAGGCGATCATCGCATTTCCTGTCTGGACCGTTGGGTGGGTAGCTCGGGTAAGTGATGCCATTATTTTGTACACCTTCCATGGGAGAAGACTGGTCTCCAGAATCGCTCAGCTCTGGAGCGGGGGGATCAGACTGAATGCCAGCCTGGATTCCAGGAGTAACGAAGTATCCCGACAAAATTTCTCGCGAACCGGATGAGCTTGAACTCGAGGCATGCCTAGATAGTGTATTAGTCGTTGAACATCGATTGCCACCGTTTTCTTACGAGGGTGCCGGAATATCTCCAGACGAAGATGGCGAAATAGAACTAGTGGGTCTAAAGAAAGAGTAACCGTAAGAAAACCTTTCAACCCAAAACTAGAATTTGGCACGAACTCATTTGGAGAATCTACAGGGTATGCGCAGTCCGGTTGGATGGTGACAGGAAATTTGGAGTAGTCTGCCAGATTCTGAGCACATTCCAGTAATTCGTGGGATAGTTTAGAGAAGACTGCTATAGTTTGTTGCCCCGGAGCCAAAACATCTGCGAGAGGGCCTTCAACACCCAAACTTATCAATTTCTGAAGCGGGGCAGATTCAAAATTCTCCTCAATCCAACGGAATGCTGAGAGAGAATCAAAGTGAAAGCAACAAAGCCGTGAAGAGCCGATCCCTGTCCAGGTCGAGGAAATTGACGCCTCGTCATCTTTACCGGTGAAAGGTGGCGGCTTCTGCTTCTATATTCTAATAATTAGCGGTAAAATTCTTCCTGGTTGATAAATGTTACATACAGGAAAACACACAACAAAGCTGGCACCTGAGATAAAAGCTAAATAGTCGATATTTAATGAACCGAATTGAATCTCTGCCCCGGTCGTGTCATCTTCCATGGTAGAGATATGCTGAGCATCTCCAGAAGGATATTTATCTTGCAATGATAGTGGACGTGGAATGGAAGAACCCCTGGAACTGACGGAGAGTGGCCGCCTAGTGCTGGAAGTGGAATACGTTCTTCTCGGCCCACTACCACAACCAGAGAAAGGGCTAGATGAGGAAGAGGAAAGAGAAGAACTGTTGTCAGCCTTTGAAGGATATGATGGCAATCGAGGTAAATCGTCTCCAGAGTTTGGAAACGATGGTAGGTTTTCGTCTGGGATAGTAGGGGACCCACTAGTGGTGGAGCGGGGATGCTGGGATGGCGGGAGGAAATCTCTTTCGATGTCATCTGTTTGCGGATTCGGCGCATAAGAACTATAACGACGTTTCCCGATGGAGTAGGAAAGGGCTTCCCGATCTTGCTCCAAAGAGGAGGGTATCTGTGAGTCTTTGCTATGATCAGAGCTTGAAGGTTCCGCCATTATTAGTGAATTTGGCCTCCAAAGGAGGTTTTGTCCAAACGTTTCAAGGAGGGATACTGGGCAAGCCAATGAATCTGGACGATGATAACGAGAGGACCAGCCCTGGCTATATATGCGTATATTGAGGCTGTTTCAAAGCTGTCAAGCTGTGTAAAGGACGCTAAGAAGACATGTCAAGACACAACAAGGTTTCAGTCGTGGGAGCTGGAGGCGACTGCAATACTCGATTTCAAAGCCGAAAACTCTGCTTGAGCTTGTCTCATGTCTACTCAAATTCCACATCTCAAGAATTTGATTTAGGACACCTCTTGAACTCACAAAGGGTATAAGGATCGAATTAACCATCCTTACACCTTTGGGCCCTTATTTTGATGGGAATTTACAACACCATTAAGGTTCCAGTGTTAGCTGTGGAGGAGGCGTGTAAACCTTTCCGTGTTCCGAGTTGGCATGTTGCGGGGTAACCGCTCAAAGGCCCTTAAGGAGAGTAAATTTTTGGGCATCGTCCCACTATTTATCACCAAAACAGTTACAAGCTCCAAAGAATCAAACCCTTCCGTAATCTAAAGTACTTGCATTCCTCCTTGTAATAAAGGTATAAGTAAATATTTGATTGGTAACAACAAAGGTCCATCTTCCAGAACAAAAAACATGTATAAAGCAGGCACAACATCTTTTGACCAAGAAACAAAAAAGGCATTCGAATTCCACCTGTTTCTATCGAATCAACATCTCCAACCCAGTGGGTACAGTCCACCCATGAGTAGCAGCAGCCCTCTTATAACCTTCAAGAGCCTCATGAACGTTATAGG
Source organism: Flagelloscypha sp. PMI_526 (assembly GCA_021399455.1). Lineage (NCBI taxonomy): Eukaryota > Fungi > Basidiomycota > Agaricomycetes > Agaricales > Niaceae > Flagelloscypha > Flagelloscypha sp. PMI_526. Next base: position 232,693 of record JAJTUO010000035.1, on the reverse strand, counting down.
CCCTATCCCAATCCCTCGCTAGTCTAGCAGGTCTCGGATCCAAATTCGAGATCGCCATCTTAATCTGTAGCAGCACAGCTGGAATCGAATATGAAGGTAACCACCCATTGGCAGTCAGCAAGTCCATGCAAATGGATCCGCCACCGGTGACGTGTCCACCCCCACCTTGAATGAAGGGAAGGAAACGTGGAGATTTGATCATGAAGAAAGGTGGAGACATTGGGAATGTTGGTGGGAAGCGGACTTCGAAGACGATGGAATTTAATTTCCTAATAAGAAGTGGGGGAGGGAATGGTTAGTTCAAGTTCTTAAAAAAGAAGGGGGAAAAGGAAACTCACTTTTCCTTCATATCCTTTGCAATAGGTAGCTCAGGATCGAAACTATGCATCTCCACAATCCACTGGAATAAATTATCCCCGATGAACTCTTCCGGGAAATACCATCCCAGCTCCTTCAAACTCGTCGCGTCCTTCTGCTCCTTCAGCATGCTCCTCAGCTCTCGCTGAACAGCATTGGTAGCGGAAGGTGCAGCATTGACCGGCGGAGGGAATAAGTTCTCAGTACACTTGCTAACCCATGCAGCATCGTGTTTCCAATCGTCTTTCGGCGGTTTCGGTTTCGATGACGAGGACGCAAAAGAGGTAAGCTTGGACTTGAGCGAACCGAACTTGCTGGTACTGCTAGTGCTGTTGCTCTTGCTGATGATCATCGGCCCATCGTCGTCCCAATCAGGTACATCGTCCTCTTCGTCGTCCGAAATTTCGATTACCACCTTCTCTTTCCCCTTCTTCGCCGCTTTCTTCGCCTCCTCGTCTTTAGGTTCTTCCCAATTGAAGACCTTTCGGTCCTCATCGTCCACATCAATTAACCCCCTCTCCTCTTCTTCCTCGACCATTAACCTGACCATCGTATTCACACGATGTTCAGGTACTGGAATCTCCAGAGATTTATTGTTCATGGTGATTTTCTGTGCGGGGTCGAATGCGAAGAGTTGAGGTTTGGAAACAACCTTCTTCTTTTTCGGCTTCTTTTTAGGCGTGGGGTTGAATGTAGAGGAGTCGGGGAACGCGTATGAGGAAGGGTCGGGGATGGGTTCTTCGTCTTCTTGGAGGGAGGCGCATTTGACGATGAGGTATCGGCTAGGGTAGAACAAAGTGAATATTCTGAAGTAAGGAGAGAAAAGTGATGAAAAGCATACCACATAATCCAATGGTTATCAGCAATGACAATATGTGGATTGTTGCTCACATACTTCTCTGGGAGATTGATGATCTCAGCCAGAGCTGTACATGTTAGTGGGCCGACAGTCGAGTTCTTCCACGCGCGCGAGGAACCTTGAGCGTAACCGCCCATCGATGTCTGACCTTCCTTCGCAAGGTATACTCCTAGAAAAAAATAGGTGTGTTAGGGGGGAGAGTTGGAGAAGAATGACAGGAAAAGACCCACCATTCCCGAAAGCACGACCATGAGCAATCTCCTTATGCCAAAGCCCATGACGAATAATCGAATGCCAGTTCCTCAATGGTGATCCGTGGAAAGCCTTAAAAAGATAAATGAGATCAGGTCCAAAACACCGACTAAGAAGACTCACGTAGGTACTCGGATACTTTGGCTTACTCTTCCTCGCCTTCCCAAACTCCCCTTGGAATTTGGCCTCCTTATCAGGAGCACCCACAACGAATCTAAACTGCCTCCAGCTAGGGTCTAATCCACCAATTTGTTCCCAAGACTCTCTAATCTCCTCGATGTAAGCAGTACATGACCCAATGACCCAACGAAGTAGGTTCCAAGATTCAGCCGGGACGTCAAGATCCGCCAATTTGGGTTTTGTCTTCCCAGGTCGTGTTTTTTGAATGAGATGTTTCCTGTGTTAAAATGAGAAAAGAAAAGAATTCACGAGGGGTGAAATCATACCTCATCTCAGTAACACTAGGCAACCTCTCCAAAAACACACTGACAATAGCTCTCATCTGACTCTTCCCAAGTTTATCAAAATCAACCACCTCATCCACGTCATACGTAGCTGGTCGTCCAAGTACTGTCTCTAAAGTCTTCACTTCCTCGTCTTCCGGCGCAACAGTATTGTAGTTGTTCCCAGTCATCGAATAAGTATGATGAGAGCGCTTAGGAGGAAGCTTTGCAGTAGCAGTGGTGACTTCAGACCAAGGAACCCGAATAGCCATTCCCGTTGGCCACGGCTCGTCCATGACCTGTTCAACAGCAGCGACGTAACAAAGTGAGACCAGTAAATCGACAGTCGCTGGGTTGTGGATGATTTCATATTCCAAACTTGGACCAGCGCCCATCACGTAATACTGGTATCGGCACAGGTCCTTTTTACACACATAAGGTTTCAGGACCTCGCCTTCTGTTTCGAGCTGAAGTTCGTTATGACACACGACGCAAAAGTCGGTGCACAGCAGCAGTCGGCGAAGAGTGTAAGTGAAAGCGATGAGAGGAAGGTTCGTGGGATCGTCTGGGAAGGGGTCATAAGGTAGTTCGCGAGCTCGTAGTCGTTCTGTCGATTCTGCTGCGGTAACTTGAGCCCAAAGGTTTGGAGTGGCGGCGACGACTTCTGGGGAGTATTGGAGCCCTTCTACGAATTCGAACATCTTTTCGGCGCCACCCCATGTTAGCTGGTGAGATTCGCGGAGGGCAAGGATTCTGAGGAACTGCGAGAAGAGAATGTGAGCAGTAGAATTAGGAAGCTGGAGTGAGAGAGAGACGCACTTTCTGATCTAGAAGAGCCTCTAATGAATCGGAGAGGGAAAAGCGCTCAAAATGGCCTTCATCGTCTTCTTCCTCCTCAGCAACGTATTGAGGCACGTCTTCCAGGCTGTCAGCCGATGGCGGTACGAGCTGTAAATCCACAATCAATACTCAAAAGGAGAATGCAAAAAAGGGTCTTACAATTGTATCCTCCTTCACCAAACCAAATTTCCGACTTGCTTCTCTCGCCTGTTCTCGATTAGGCTTGTATCCACCTTTCGTTAATCCGACTCTAAATTTCAGTGCCTGCCCTTTCAGAGGATAGACACCTCCTAGTCCATGCATGAGCAACGTGAAGTGATACGGATGCTCTAATAGCCGACGATCCCACGCCATGAGGGCTTGCGCCGGAATATACACGTCGCTCTGAGGCTTGGAAGTCGACTCGGATGTCAACGACGTTAAGGGGACAGATATAGTGAGAACGTAGTCGTCTGAGGAGAAGCTGGTGACGCCAGGTCGATAGGAGCAGTTGACGATGTTGTGGAAATGCTGTCGAAGAAGGGAGTAGTTGAGTTTCTTGGGAAGCGTCGTCGAATTCATCATGCCCGTGTCTTCGTCGTCTGTCATGCCTTCGAATGGATCGTATTCTTCGCCATCGTCTTCGAGTTCATCGTCAGAGTCTGCCTGCGTAGCACCTCCAGCCCACGCAGCGGAAGGCAAGCCGCGGAGAGACAGGGCCTTGGCTACTGCGAACGCGAGCTCGACGACTTCATCCTGCACAGTCATTCCCTCACGTTCGGCAATAGCCTCCTGCGCTTTGACAACGCCGGCATTCGAAGGTGGTGAATCGGTGTACGTGAAGAAGGTGTGGTCTGATGGATAATCGGACGTCTCTGAAATCAGGTACGTCAATTCCACCACCTTCTGTCCATCGTGGGATAGGGAGAGAATAAATGACCCTTCGTCGTCGCCGTTCTTCACAGCCGTTCGTAGTCCAAAGAGCGTAGGCGTGGGAGAAGTCTTGAGAGAGGCTTGGACATCGCTGAGATCCTTGTTAAACCGTTTCCGTCCTTTCATCCCCGCATTTGCGGACTTCTTGATGAGTGTATTAGACAATCCAGCCGATGCTGGATGGGAAGGTCTCGGTATCGTCGCATCCGCCATCTCAACGTCGATGTCCATTGTGGCTGCACCGAAGTTTAATAAAGGGGAATGAAACAAAGGGTAAAGATATTACCAGTCTTTGCACGTTTGTTACTGCCCCCAATGAGTTCTTGTTCACTGTTATATGACCTTTCGCGGGCCCCTAACACCATCTAACACAGCTGGTGTGTATGATGTCCGACGAGATGAGAGTCAGGACGAAGGAAGGCTGTTCAGCCGACTGTTGCCACTGCAATTATAGCCGGCGCTCTAATCTGACTTGTGACTCAAAGCCCGGCGCTCAGTAAAGCATGTATTATCCTTCCAAGATTTATATCTTTGGAGAACAATAGTAGTAGTTTCGGCAAGAAAACGCGAAGTGAAAGCAGCCCAATCTTTGAGCCTCGTGTTTTCATGTGACTCTGGTTCCGCTCCGGACCTGGTCGCCGTCCTTGTCGCGTCCTGTCACGCGTCCATCACACCCTATAGCTTTCTTCACTCCAAACCACGAGCTCGTCTAGGTTGAATCTCGGGAGGACTAGTAGCCATGGCTGAACAATCCACAACTGTAGATCCTACTCCTCATGAAAAATGTTTCTTATTTATCTCTGCCAATGGTAAAAGCATTCGCTGACCCTATTCTCCCTGCAGTCAACGCCACAGACGCTGATGTCGTCATTATCTCATCCGACAATGTCCTCTTCAGAATTCATTCCAAGAATCTTACATTTGCAAGTGGTAGTGCGGTTCCCGATATGACCAACGCTCCAGCTAGCGAAGAGTGCCACTGGGACGACCCTTCTGACGTACTTGAAACATTCTTCACTTTCATATATTTCGATTCCCCGCACCCCGACTTGAAAGACTCAAGTATTGAGAAGGTTCTAGCCGTTGGACGTCTTGCTCATAAATGGGGTGTTCCACATGCTGCGACAATCTGCAAAATACAAGTGCTGTGAGTAGCCGTCTCCCTTTCCTTTTCAGATCGTTCAATCATGTTTTATGTAGAGCTACTCAAGAAAAGCTTTTACTTCAAACTCCAACTACTCCGAAAGAACTTCTCTCCACCTTCGACTATCTTGCTCAATATCACGACAAGGAGCTTGGCAGAGCCCTGGACGAGGCCGCCATGCATACACTACATTTCCCAATTGTTACAGCCAAGAAATCTCTTTCCTATAACTTCCAATCATGGGTAACACTCTTGTTTTTGTTCCTTCTGCTTTCACTGCATCACTCATAATTCGTTCCAGGCGTTCTTTAGACTTCAATGGATGGATGCTTGCTTACTGTGGGCTAAACCATTTGCAACGTCACTAGAACTGCAGGAGAAATCTCAGTTCATATGGGCCAATACAACAGAGTCAAGAGAAATGACAAACTCTGAAAGGTCTCTCGTCATGCCTGTTCCTCGTTTTTCAAATACCCTCCGAAATGAATTTTAGTATCTGCTTTCTCCAGTGTTTGCGTCATTTCCCTCTTGCTCTCTCGTGCTCCGCCACGATTTCAGGGCCACCTTGAATGTTCTAGGGTTTTATTATCTTTGCTGTGGATCTGTCATCATTCTCCACAGCTTGTCTCCAACATTCATTACAACTCTAAGGAGGTCACTCTTCTCGGAAGCTTCAGCCATACTTAGCAATTGTTTGACCACATTCCCTACGAAAGAGCGTCATCTGGCCTCCCCTCCCCCACGTTGCATCAAAGTATTCGGGTATTCCACACCACCTTGCCCCTATCCACGAATATGACAGACAAGGAAACGAACCCTCCTCGCATGGCGGATCTTACCATTCACGAACGATGTACGTCCTTCACTGCCTTCCATTACGTCTTTACATATTTACAACGTAATAGTCAATTACCCTGACGCCGATGTTGCCATTTTATCTTGCGACCAAGTTCTTTTCAAGATCCACTCGCGAAACCTCAGTGTCTGTAGTGCAGCCTTTCCACAAGGAGACCACCACTGGTCTGAAGGAGAACCAGCGGTTTGGGAAGAGCCGTCGCATGTTCTCGAGATTCTCTTTGCGTACATCTATTCAGATCAAGCGCATCCTTTTCTATCGGACCTCAGTCTTACTCAAGTGATCGAAATTGGAGCCGCTGCGCACAAATGGATGATTCCTGGAGCTATTGCTATATGTCAAACGAGAATTATGTAATTTTCCGTTTCTCTTTCCTATGTTCTGTGGCTGAGACATCTCCCATGTAGCAGCATTCTGAAAGAGCAGGTGGCTAAGTCACCACCTGAGGAAAATACCATCTTACCGGCTTTCGCATATGCCGTGAAGCACCATGGTATGGACACTGGGATGACCGCTCTTATTGATCAGGTAGGGATGTGGACGGTTGGATGTACAGCCAAGTCCGCCATGCAGTATTTAGGATCGGGAAGGGTTTACAACGCATGGGTTCGTGATTACCAGCCACTCGTAGCCTGATTCTTATTTTTTACCTTCCACTCTTGACTTAGGCTGACCACCGGGCCTGGTGGAGCGACGCCGTTGCGCTCTGGGCCTAGGATTGGGAGCAGCCTTATAACATCCGCCACAACGCCCGTTGGCTCCTTCAGAAATGTAGGGACAGGGGCATTTCTACCGTTCGTCGTTACAACGACACCAATGAGTCAGACGATCCCCTTCCCCAATTCACACACTGTCTTGCCCGCTTTTGATTTGAAAATGGTGTTGAGTTGGGCAATGGGAGGCAACCAATACTTATAAGTATATACATACTGCCTCCACAGAGAGTCCTGTATGGTGCGATAGCAGAACTGCCCAGTCATAGAGAGAATGATTAGTGGTCCAAGTTGAAGACACTAAAGAGCCCGTCAACGAGCTGGCTGAATCCTAGCCTCAGTTCAGAACATTCGTCCTATATTCGCGTGAATATTTATGAACTCGAGGCCTTCACTTGCAATTCGTGTCTCACCAGATGACAACTTTGTTTGTCCCGAGGCTAAGTGCTGAGTCGCCATACATCAGGGCTGCTTCCTTTACGCGGTCACTCTTGCCCATGCCTCCAGCTAGCACAACAGAACAACAAGCCGCGGGGTTACCTCCTACTCCTCATGGGAGATGTGCTTGGTCACTTTTGTGCTTGGAAAAGTACATTGGCTTACCTGCCTTTTGGTAGTCAACGCTGAAGACGCTGACATCAACATCATTTCTTCTGACACGATCATCTTTAGGGCACATTCCAAAACTTTGGTTTCGTTAGGCAACAATGCAGTTCCTGATATGACCGGTGGACCAAAAGGTGAAGATTGCTATTGGGACGAAACTGCTGGCGTCCTTGAAACTTTCATTGCGTTCATATATGTCGATGGAGCACACATGATTTGAAAGACGACTCTTTCGAGAAGGTCCAGGCCGTAGGACGGCTCGCTATTAAGTGGACTCTCCCTATGCAACCACCGTCTGCAAACAACGAATATTGTGTGTTCAATCCAATTTCTTTATCCCTTTAAGGCCAAGACTTATGTTTTTATAATGAGAATGATACAAGAAAGAAACATAATGGAGGGCCTAAATTCAACACACCTCCACCAAGCGATCGATTATCTCACTCAATACCATGCCTCGGAGTTAGCCGTCGAACTCGACAATGCAGCCATGCATACGCTCCATTGTGAAATTCCTATGACTAAAGAGTTTCTCACCTATAGTTTTTTTCATGGGTAACCCTATAATTCCCGGTTCTAATCACACACCGCACTAACTGTTTCGGTTTAGGCTTGCTTCAAACCACCGTGGCTGGAAGGCTGCTCATGGGCAAGCTAATTGGAACATCCCCTGAGCTTCAGGAAAGAGCTCAAGAAATCCTCCAAGAAGCACAGTCCAAGGGTTGGGAGAAACTTAGCAACATCCTCAGGAGTATGGAGATGCGAGTCCCCCGTTTTTCCGCGACCATCAAAAATGAATTGTAGTTTCCACGATTTGGGGGCTCACAAGATGAATTTCTATAGGCATGAAATGTATATTTTGAACATGACATCTTTTACCGAGTTTGAATTTGTGGATGGATCTGTCGGAATATAACCCTATATCACTTTGTAGGCTGAGGCTCGTAGCTCGCTCAGGCTTTCATGGGCAGGGTAGTCTCGCAGTCGGTGCTCTTTCCCGTCTCCTCCACGCAAAGGCCAATTATAACAGTAAATCTGCATGCCTCGATAAAAGCAAAGGAGGTTATATGCTTTGTTGACCGCTGGAGCTGAAGTGGTTTCCGCTGCGATTAAAATCGATTGACTTTCTCTCACAGGCTTTCTCGTGGATACAGCGTGATCTGCCTCCCTTTCACCACGTTGCATTCGAATAACCAGATAACTGTCCATATATATAGGCATGTTAGCTTTCCATTCAGTCTCGAAACAGCAATGACTGAAAACGCGGAAAGCCCTACCCCCAAGGTGGACGTTATTCCCCACAAACGTTGTGCGTTATCTGGTGTCGTCATTACGTTCTAAGTTCACACTTGCAGTCAATTCATCCGATGCCGATGTTGCCATTTATCTTGCGACCAAGTTCTCTTCAAGATCACTCGCGAAACCTCAGTGTCTGTAGTGCAGCCTTTCCACAAGGAGACCACCGGTGGCCTGAAGGAGAAGCGGCTTTTTGGGATGAACCATCGCACGTCCTCGAGATTCTCTTCTCGTACATTTACTCAGATGAACCGCATCCTCATCTTCTGGAGCACTCCCTTGCTCAAGTCATCGAAATCGGAGCAGCAGCACACAAGTGGATGATACCTGAAGGTATCGTTATATGCCAGATGAGAATCATGTAATTCGGTCCCCCTTTCTTCCTGTTATGTTTCCGGCTGAGACAATCTGTTCCCTAGAAGCACTCTTACGGAGCTTGCTGCTCATCCACCCTCCGAAGAGGAGGCTATTTTGTCGGCTTTCGCATACGCTGCAGAGTATCATGGGGCCAATGCTGGGATGATCGCTCTTATTGATCAGGTAGCGATGTGGACTGTCGGCTGTCAGGTGAAGTCCGCCATGAAATACTTTGGCTCTGGAAGGGTTTTTAATGCCTGGGTTTGTCACTCATTATTCTCCAGCTATTTTATTTTGACGTATCCCTGTAGGCTGAGCACCGCCTTCAGTGGATAGATGCCACGTTCATAAGAAAAAGCTGGTTTGGGGACCATACCAATATTCGAGAGAATGCTTCATACCTGCGACAAAGGTCTCGCGATGAAGGTTTAACAGTCTTCCGTGATGACTGGAATCACACTGAAACGGAAGTTCCCGTTCCACAATTTACTGTCAGTCTTGCCCGCTTTTGATGAGAACTCGTGCGTGCAGGGCAAAATGTACATATTGGATACCGTTGGCATTAGATCTGTCTTACAGCAGCAACTCATTTTACCAACGACATAGCATCGAATCCTGCTCGTGTCCTTTCCTACATATGTAATACATTTTCTTTTCTTGTCATAATGCATTCAGAACCTAATATGTAGCTACCCTTGACTCCAAATGTAGGCTTAATGCTTGAAGGAAAATCTGAAAGGAATGCCAGCAAACCTTTGTGTTTTCTGGTGTCTCTGATGGTCGGTGCATATCCTGTCACGCGTCCAGTCACACTCTTTGGCATCTTCACTTCGAACCACGAGCCAATCAGGGAGTTGGCCCCAGCGAAAGATAGTATGACTGAACAGATAGGCACAGATACACACCAAGTGATATCTACTCCTCATGGAAAATGTGTCCTAAGTACTTCTGCATATTAAGGAACTACGTTGGCTTATGTCCTCCAAGTCAATGCGTCAGACGCTGATATAGCAATTATCTCATCCGACCATGTCCTCTTCAGGATTCATTCCAAAAATCTCGCATTTTCAAGTAGTAATGCTGTCCCTGATATGAACAATGCCCCAAAAGGTGAAGACTGCTATTGGGAAGAAACTTCCGAAGTGCTTGAAACATTCTTTGCTTTCATCTATTTCGATGGACCCCATCCGGACTTGACAGATAAAAGCATTGAGATGATTCAAGTGATAGGACGTCTGGCTCACAAATGGGGCGTCCCACATGCCACTGCAATATGCAAACTACAAATGTTGTGAGCCCTGCTGCATTTATGTGTTTTATTTCTTGACATTACAACGCCATTTAGACTAATACAAGAACGACTACTGAGGCAACATCCCCCTCCGAAAGAGCTTCTACAAACATTTGATTATCTCACTGAATATCATGGTCGCGAATTAGCAGATGTACTCGATCATGCCGCCATGTACACACTCCGTTTCCCGGTGGTCGAAGCTAAGCAGCTCCTCTCTTATAGTTTTCAGCCATGGGTGTCCACTTTTCTTCGTCTTTGATTGCACCGGAATCTGATTACTTGTTGATAGGTCTGCTTCAGGCTTCTATGGGTCGATGGTTGCATATTCCGGGGTAAACAATTTGGAAGGCCTCACGAACTGCAGGAGAGATCTCAAGACATAGTGCGGGAGATGGCGGAACATGGGTGGCAGAATATCGAAGCTCATTATAACAGGTCCAGAATAATGCGAATGCCGCGTTTCTCTGCAACTCTTCGAAATGAAATCTAGTGCCCGAGGCTTGATTAACAAAGTATTCTGAACACTAGAATAATCGGGTAACGATAGATTTCCTTTTGAAAAGCATTTTTAAGAGCAATGCGACCACGTAATTTGCCTCCACCACCCACCATATCCCAATTTGTTTGACACAAGTATGTAGGCGCCGAATTGTGCAACTGAGCTTAAGCTGTCATCATCTGACTCCTTCCCTCTGCGAAAAGATGACTGAACCACAGACAAACAGCACTTCTATAGCAGATACTACTCCTCATAGCACGTGTACGTGTATACTCCGCTCACTGGTTATTAGGATTTAAAAGGCGGCCGTAGTCAACTCTCTCGATGCTGATCTTTCAATCGTATCCCGCGACAACATCCTTTTCAAGATTCATTGGAACAATTTGAGGGTTTGCAGTGCCGCATTTCCCCAAGGACAGGAACCATGGGCTGACGGGAATGACCCAGCTCATTGGGACGAACCATCCGATGTCCTTGAGGTTCTCTTCTCGTACATTTATCCAGATCGGAACTTCCCTCACCTACTCAATTTTGATCTCACTCGAGTACTAGCCATTGGTTCGGCAGCACATAAGTGGATGATGCCTGCAGCCATTGTTGTTTGTCAAATGAGAGTCATGTTTGTCTGTCTATGTTTTGGGCCCAAAAAGGGTCTCATTTCTTTGGCTCATTTTTACTTCTTGACAGGAGCAGTCTGCGAGAGATCATTTCAAAACAACCAACCGAAGAAGAATCAATCCTCATTTCTCTCAAATATCTCGCGGAGCATCATGGCGAAGATCCTGATACTGCCATTGTTATCGACGAAGCAGCAATGTGGACAATTGGCTGTCGAGCTGATGTGGTGATGAAGCATATGGGTTCTGGGAGAGTTTATAATGCCTGGGTACGAAAATTTAAGATGCTTTCAGATTTGACAGTAATGGGTATATAACTCCTAGGCAGATCATCGTCTTCGATGGCTGGATGCTAGCTATCTCTGGGACAGGATTCCGCTTGGTTGGACGCACGCTCGTGAAATTGCAGCACGAATGCTACAGGACTCACGCTCAGGGAATTTCCCTGAATTTCTCAACGCGGCAGAATCCCCAGAGACTGCAATTCCCATCCCCCGGTTTACTGTTAGTCTTGCTCGCTTTTGATTGTCAAAATGTTAGATTAGAAATGATTCGATTTAACGTGGAAGCTCGTGTGTATTCTCTGGCCCATGCAATCGGGAGGGTTAGGGATTTGGCTTCCATTTTGTTATGATGGAACCCCATTCTTGATTGAGCGAAGCAAAGGAAAGAACCATTTAAATAATTATGCAGCACAACACATTGTGCTAACGGTGACACTTAACCCAAGGTTCCTAGTGAGTTTCATTCGGTTGGTATTGATTCGAATTACTATTCCAAGTTGATCTCACCTAGTTCCGGGATTTCACTTGGAGCTTGCCGTTCGCCGATGCACAAGGCATCCAAGTTCTCACAAGAGAGCGAAGCTCTTTCCCGACCCCTTTGTTGTTAGCACAACTATATGGCACATCAAAAATCACGAGGTTCATGTAAGGGAGTCTGTCAGACGCTATGAGACTGTCAAATGACGTCCAGTTGTCGTGAAGTGCGGGATCAAGCGTAAGCATGTCAATATAGACGATTTCAACGATAATTTTTTCAAGACGAAGAGATATGGCGTCATTGGAAAGTTGTGTTGAGAGGTGATGGAAGAGGTAGGCGCCACATGTAAGAACAGAATTGATTGGATCTTCTCGAGAGCACTCGAGAGTGATTCCAAGGGTACGGAGGTCAACAAACCGAGAGAGTTGAAGTGTCTGGAGCTGACGGGGCCTGGATTCTATGATTAATAAATGTTAATAGGAGGAAAAATGGGGGTTATAGGCAAACAAACGTGTTAATGCGGATATATCAGGACCCAGGTGCAAGGTCTGCAGGCAATTGGCGAACCGTGTCTCAAAAGGACCAAGCATAGCGTAGATAAACCCAGTGTTCGGGTGTCCTCTGAACCTCAATTCTTCAAGGCACGTGGATGACACGTCCAAGAGCTGCATCAACGTGTTGTCCTCGAAGTCTCGTGCAATGTATCGAACCACGGTAAGGGAACGGATCTGCGGCCAGCGAGTGTTCGACAAATCAATTCCTTTTTCAGGTGGCTCAGATGCTGTGACGTAGTCAAGCGTGAGCGTATTGAGGAGAGGACATGCTATTCCAAGAGCAATGAACGGGATGTCCAGTATGCACTCAATGGTCAAAACCTGTATCTGACTACACCATGAGCCAGGCGTAACGAGAAACTTGGTTATAGGCCATTGGTCTTCAGACCATGCAGTTCCTTTCGATCCACGACAGGCGAGGGAGACGATGTTCTGGAGCTGAGCCGCGACAGGAATGATATCCTCCCGAGGACGCTGGAGAATGCGGTTACCAAGAGCGAGGTGTTTGACGAGGGCAGCCTTGGTTGGTGATCGTTTAAGGCATTCTGAAAATGAGAGGAAATTATCCGGTGGATCCACATCGTCTAAGCCCATGTTCGGACGGTACCCCAGGTGAACAGTTGAGAGGAGGCCAGGAGTGGCAATGGAACAAAAGGAATGGTTCGTGCGAATGCAAGCCAGAAGAGTAGAGGAATCATCCTCGAGGTGAGTGAAGACAAGCTCCAAAATCTCCAGAGGTAGATCACACAACATGACGATGATGGCAGAAAAGAAGTCGTGCCGTCGGCGCTCGCCGCCAAACCATGTTCCTCTGAATTGATCCTTACCCTCTGATTTGTCTGAGGGCATGGAGTAAATTTAATCGGTTTTATTTCACTACTTATCTTGATTATCCAATGTTATTTGCTCCTTCCAGCGGCCAGTGCAGCCTCCCAAAGTGATCAATGCCGGAGTTTTAGTTATGGTCAAAGGGGTGAAGCGTTGTAGCTATTCGCCACTAGCGGAAGCTCATGAAGGTGTTTAGGAATAAATAATTTCATTCATGGATCCGAGCACAAAACGTTTTCCCACGTAGGCCCCTCTCCCAGGGCTACATGTCGTCTAATTAGCATCACCTCTCTCAATCTCTTCATTTAAGTCCCAACTATTCCGCATTTGATGCCGCTCCAACCACACTCTCGCGGACTCTGAATCCAAAATTTCCAAACAGTCTTCAACTAGCTTCACAATGATATCTTGGGAATTCTCAGCCGGACCCTCAAGACGAGAGAGACTGTCTGAGAATAAACCATCAACATCTTCTAAGGCCTTAGCGACAGACAATTTCAGCTCAGACTTCTCTTCCAGAGTTGTGGCAGAAAATGCGTGTGCAACGTCTCTAACATTCTTTTGCAACTCAACCTCCATTGCGTGCCGGACTAAAGGTCCAACGCGCATTCGCGCTCGACCCAAATTATGAATGCGGTAGACATGAGGATTGTACAACGAGGTTTTCCACATGGCCGGATTCCCAGAAAGTTCAACAACACGAGGACTGCAAGTGGGAACGAATAAGGTGAGTCGCGTCCTTCTCAATAAGAGCAGAGCGGCTCCGAGAAGCCTCAGGTCAAGGCAGTCAACATGGATATTGAGCTCTTCAAGCTTGGAGCCACTCCTGCCAATGTTGACAAGCAAGACGAATTCCCTATCAGGGTCTAGAATTCTGTCCGATAGGTGTACGTCGATATCTAGTCTGCGAAGCCGGGGTAAGAATTGAATGAATGCCTTCGCTCCTGCTTTGTCGGTGAGGCTCTGGTATGCTTCCCAAGTCAGATACAATTCTGTTAGGTTTTCCGCGGGTGAGAATTGAAGGAACACATTTGAGATGGTTGCGGTATATTTGCGATCGGTGCCTTCGATGGTCAACGTTTCGAGGGTACCAATACGCTCAATCAGAAAGCGACGAAGACTCGGTTCCCACTCGAAAGAAATTCCAGAGAGATGGAGGTTTTTAAGAAAAGGGTATGCACCAGGCAGAAGAAACGAAGGATCGATATGGTACAACATGCTGCCCCTGTCGGCAAGACGGTGGATGGTCAAACTAGTTAGGGTTGCTGGGAGGAGGGTACCCAGCCGATTAAAAACCCGTTCAAGAATGGGTGTAGTGAGGGCTTGATTCCTAGAACCGCTCCACATTGGGAGAACGGTTGTACTATGGAAGAGTGGTGGTGAATGGTAGTTCCCTGTCCCATATATGAAAGAGAAACTCTCCAGCTTGTTGAAGCAGATATCCGCAGGCAACGCATCCAAAAAATCGGCGACCGAGGAATTCACAAATTGAAGCTCGAGATTTACGAGCGAATGTGCAAACCTCGACGTGATCCAGGTGGCATATGGCTGAATAGAAAGGGTAAGATGGATTGTGAGATGTCGTATGTCTAGAGTGGGTTTGGACAATGTTTTCTCGATAAGCTTGACGGTGCCTTTGAAGAGTTCCGGTTCTGCCTCAGATATATCCGAATGAACGTGAAGAGTATGCAGGAGTCCAGATATCCTCAGTCGTCTTTCACTAAATGCCAAGTGTTAAGCATATGAAAGCTAGTAAAGTATAAACATTCACCGTATGCGCGCCAACTTTCCTCGTAGTAATTTTGTACCGTACGGTCGGATAGAAAGGGTGCCGTAAACGGATTGAGCTGCTAAAGCATAAGCTGCGTGGTTGAGCGCGCGAAGTTCCCAAAGCTCGTCATGAGAAAGGTTCATGAAAATATTATCCCAAATATCGTCCGGGATATCATCCATGGGGGAAACAGAGGAGGACATTAAAGGCATCAGGGAAACGGGCTCGCAGTTGTAGGGTGGATGAACATCAACAGCAAGTTGCAACCAGCATCCATCAAGACTGGCATGCTCTTTCTGCTTTTGACCTCAACTCTTTGTCTCTGCATCTCGGAAAGCGAAATAAGGAAACTGAAATTATCGTGGCTTGTACCGACCTGATTCTCATAATAACTCCATTTAAACAGCGACAATGGTTTAAGCGAGTCAAAGAATCTTCTGCACCCGCTGAGCGCTTCCCTCCCAGTGCTTGCCGAAAACCACCACGCGCACCAACTGTGTTTCTGTTCGCCAGAATTCACAGCATATAACTACTCCTTTTCGCGAGTAAAATAATACAGCACTTTATCTTGTTGTTTTATATTCTCACAACCACCCTTTTTTCCTTTGTTGAAAAAGTTCCGCCGTCAAGATGAAGTTGGTCAGGTGCGCCGTATTCCGTTTTTTCCTTGGCTTCTTGAGCTTATACGTTTTCTGGTATGCGATAGGTTCCTCATGAAGTTGAATAATGAGACGGTGTCGATCGAGCTGAAAAATGGGTCTGTCGTAAATGGGACGATTACAGGTGTTGATATGCAGATGAACACGCATTTGAAGACAGTCAAGATGACGACTAGGAATCGGTAACCTTCTATTTCTCTGCGTTCTTTCTCTCCGATCAATTTGGTTTTAGGGATCCTCAAGCACTGGACTCGTTATCGATTCGCGGCAACACGATTCGGTACTTCATCCTGCCAGACGCTCTGCCATTGGACACTCTCCTTGTAGACGACGCCCCTAAACCCAAGGTATGTACCCCTTCATTAACAGGAATTCTGGGCGCTAATTGTGTTTTGCCTCCAGAACCGCAAGAAGGACGACGCGCGCGGCCGTGGAAGAGGAGGACGTGGTGGACCGGGCGACCGTGGTGGTCCCAGAGGACGCGGACGTGGTCGTGGGCGTGGAAGAGGGTTCTAAAATTATGGATGAGAATTAACCATGTTGTAAGTATGACTGTGACGGTGGGTATCAGTACGCTCTTCCCGAAATGCACATGTTTGAAATTGTATTATGCCCCAAAGTCTATCTCGCCCCGCCACTACAAGATCTCCAAAAGCGTTCTACTAAGCCCACGGCATAAAACGTTGGGTGGTCCAGCCCTCCCTACCATATAAAAGTGGCAAGGATTCCCCCATCGGAAGCACTCGTCCTTTCTTCTCAACCGCCACTTTCTCATTCGCTCCCTGGCGGAGTTTCCACTTCACTTCTTCAACTTTCAAACCTTCGTTCCATTCAAACTATGATGCCTCGCCAAGTGCTCATCAAACTCGCCCTTGTCTTCTCGCTGTCTTATCGTGCCTGTTGGTCCGCGCCTCTCCTCGCTGAACGCGACAGTGATGCCAGCACGTCATCAGCTCTTCCTTCATCAAGTTTTCCTTACGTTACTCCCTCTCCCATCGATTCTGGGACCCAAGCGCAGGGCGTGATGTACTACCAACCTCCTCAGTCAAGCGTAGACTCCTCGTCATCGTCCTCGCCCTTGCCCACAAGTACCGCCTTGATGGAAGAAGGATTTGCTTCCTCATCTATTACCTCTTCTGCCTCTCCTACTATCCTCAATCCTTCATCAAGCCCCGCTGCCCCGACAGTCCCTTCGTCGTCTACGTCCGCCGCAGTGTCATCCTCAACAACTCTTACAACGTCTTCCTCAATCACAAACACTCGTCCTCTTATCATGGCCTATTTTGCAGATTGGACTGTCTTCGAGCGTTCCCCCGAGTCCATCAACTGGACCAAGTTCGACGTTATCAATTTTGCTTTTGCTGTGCCTAACGAGAGATTCGATCTGACTTGGGATGATCCAAATTCTTCTCCAGGAACGCTCCGCCGCCTGGTGGATTCTGTAATACCAGCCGGAAAGAAGGTTGTTATGAGTGTTGGTGGCTGGACAGGTAGCAAGTTAGTACCTTCTTTGGTTGAAACAAAGTTCACTGACATTGTCATCTAGGTATTTCTCGCCAGCCGTCGCTACGGATGAGTCCCGCAAGATTTTTGTGAACAATATTGTTCAAACCTACCATGAGTTCAACCTTTCTGGCATTGATATTGATTGGTTCGTTCGATCTTGCATGTTCCCTCTGCACATTCTGATATTATGTAGGGAGTACCCTGGTCATCAAGGTGAAGGAGGCAACTTGGTCTCTTCTAACGACACCGCCAACTGCCTGACCTTCTTCCAACTCCTTCGGTCTTCTCTTCCTACAGAGGCCATTCTGACTGCCGCTGTTACGACGTTCCCCTTTGTCGACGACAAGGGAAAGCCTATGGCCGATGTTTCTGCGTTCGCGGCCGTTTTGGACTCAGTCACTATTATGGCTTATGATACGTTTGGATGTGAGCATGGCTTAGACCTGTTGTGTATTCATCTGTTGACAAGCTTGTGTAGCTTCACAGAACCCTGGCCCAAATGCCCCCTTTTCGGATTCTTGCAAAAACTCTACCCAACCTCAAGCAAATGCTGTTGCTGCATACAATGCTTGGACATCAGCTGGATTCCCTGCTGCTAAGCTGATTTTGGGTATAGCTTCTTATGGTACATTTTTCTGATGACTTTTTGTTCTCGTCTTATGCTCACTTCTTATCCTTTTTGTTTTTAGGATATCGTTCCGCTTCCTCTGCCACTCGCCTCCAAAGTCGTGATGAGGGCCAAGTGACTTTCAACACCCTCGTCAAACAAGGGAAGCTCGTCAAAACACCACCACCTTCCGGGGACCCCACGGGCCCTTCCACGTTCGCCGCTGGCCCTGGCTACACTCGTGATTGGGATGCCTGTTCGAGCACGCCATTCATTTATGGCAACGGAGAAGTCTATACTTATGATGACCCGGAGAGTTTAAGGATGAAAGCGACATGGGTAAAAGAGGTTGGGATGGGAGGAGTGAATATGTGGAGCCTGGACGGGGATGCTGAGGAAGGTGATTTAGTGGGCGCTGTCAGCGGCGCCTTCGAACATGATTGAGTTTGGTTTTCTTCATTCTTTTTGGGATGTAGTTTTGTTTAAAGTGTAAAACATTTCTTTTTTTATTACGTGCCTGGTTTTGCCAGGGCGCATAGAAACAAAAGTCACTGATATATCAAATAATTGTGTATGGCGAGATGCAAAAGGTGCATTATATGGCAGGCGATTATTCATGACACGATGCGAGAAGGTTCACATGAACAACTTGATCACCAGCTCTCGACCTCTGAGTATGAAAGATCCAATAGGTACCACGGAAATAGTCGGTAGTAATACCATCACATCCATGAATCGATGGAAGAGGGATAGTCCAACAATATTCGTCTCCAATATGTCGCACGTACGCATCCAACTCTTCCGGAGATTCGCAGTCATCCAGATACCAAACCTTTTTGTATCGAAGCGTTGTCCACCCACGCACAGAGTATTTCTTCAGTCCAGCCTCGCGTTCACTCTCGTCCATACTGGGAGTTGTGACAAGTGTTTCATAGAGGTGGAAAGAGGAAACTGGGAAGAGGGAGATGGCGTTCATCGGTGTGATTATGTTCATGGAAACCGATACGTGCAACCAAAACAAACATAAGCACACTCTTATGGGAACAATACAATGCAGGAAGAAAACGTACTGGAATGCATGTCAAAAATCGGAGCTACGGCTGAGCCAGTGCTCACAGTGACCTGAACCACGATGGGAGGACCTGAGGGATGCTGTTGTTCGAAAAAGAAGGTGGCCATGAACCATGGAGGGTCGTAATCGGACTCGTACTCCCGGTAGGTATCGCTCAGTGGGATCCAATCATTTTTCGCTGCTAATGCTTCCTTGAGAGATGGAGGTTGAGACGAAGAGTTTTTAAACACGTAGCCACAGCCTTCGATGAATCGAAAAAGGGAGTTCGTGCTCTTTTCTCCCGCGATGTAGAGGTTCAAGTCACTTCCGGGATACTTAGTTCGCTCGAAGAACTGCACTGCAGCACATCCGGAAACAAGGAAACTTGTGTCAAATTGAATTTGACGGAGCAGGATTATCTGCTCTGGAGTGAAGAATGGAGAGAATATGCGTTCGACAGTAAACACTCGGCGCATGTACTCATCGACAATATGAAAACTGGCGGTACAAACACTCTTGAAGCGACAAAGGTCTAGCCCTGTCAGAAATGTGAGGATATATTCTAGAATGTCGGTGTCGCTGGATGGGAATCTTGTGTTAACGCGATGGAAATCGCACGACGTGTTTTGTATTAACCTACAGCACAGTGAAGATGGTGTGTGCCTTGTCGGTCTCATTTTCTTCCATAGAATCTAATACAGACTTAAAGTAGTCGTCGAAAGTGGCTTGGCAAGCGGATGGAGAACTGTGTGCTGGACTGTTCATCATCGGAGCTGAAGTGTAAGAAGTTGGGCGAAGCGCTGGGGCCGGAACCGTGCTTATCGTTTACTAGTCATGGTGACAGGTGAAAAATGACTTCCGCCTGACACCATTTGAAAAGTCATTTTGACCTGACAAGAGACAACATTCTGATCAACCCCAGATTCTGCTGAATTGTATTGCCTGTAAGGGATTCGAAATAAGAGAGAAAAATTTAGTCGTAATTCTAATGAAAGAGACTTGGAAAAAGAGGTTGGAATGGGAGGAGTGAATGTGGAGCGAGGATGCTAGGGAAGGTGGTTCGGTGGGTGCTGTCAAGGATGGTATTGATCCTTGAGCTTGGTCTTGCCATGTCTTTTCAAGTAGAAATTATTATTTTTACTGGACATGTGGTTTTGAAGGGGCGTGTAAAAAAAATCGATTGTAGGTGATTATTCATGACACGTTGCGGCAAGTTGCATATGAGCAACTCGATCGCCAGTTTTCGACCGTTGCTCACTGTAGACCCAATATTTACCATGAAGCATATAGTCATAACTGTCACCTCCGCGGGTGGAGGAAAGAGGGATAATCCAACAATATTCGTCCCCAATATGACGCATGTAAGCGCTATATTCCTCCGGAGAGTCGCAGCCATCCATGTACCAAATCTTCTTTCTTCGGAGGATTGTCCATCCCCGCGCGGAGTACTTTTGCAGCTCAACTTCGCGTTCGCTCTCTTCTAAATCGGGAGTTGTGACAAGAGTTTCATAGAGATGGAAGGAGGAAAATGGAAAGAGGGAGATGGCATTCATTGATGTGATTATGTTCATAACGACAGCTATGTGGCACGCAAAAGAGAAAGAAAGTTCGTTAATTTGCAACTTCTTAGTAACGAAAAACAAGGTGGTGAAAACTTACTGGAGGTGAAATTGAAAATCGGAGCGTCAGCCCAACCTGTGCTCACGGTGACATGAACATTAAGAGGAGGACCTGAGGGATGCTGCTGTTCGAAAGAGAAGGTAGCCATGAACCATGGAGGGTCATAGTCGGATTCATATTGTCGATATGTGGAACTCAGAGGGACCCAATTGTCTTTCGTTTCTAATGCTTTTTTGAGAGAAGTAGGTTGAGATGAAGAGTTTTTAAATGTGTAGCCACAGCTCTCGATGAATTGAAAGAGGGAGTTCGTGTCCTCCTCTTCTGCAATATACAAGGTCAGGTCACTCCCTGAATAATTGGTTCGTTCGAAGAACTGCACCGCGGCAGATCCGGAAACAAGGAAATTTGTGTCAAATTGAATTTGACGGAGCAGAATTGTCTGCTCTGCAGTGAAGAACGGGGAAAATATGCGGTCGACAGTAAACACTCGACGCGTGTACTCGTCGACGACACGAAGACTGGCGGTACAAACACCCTTGAAGCGGCAGAGGTCTAGCCCTGTGAGAAATGTGAGGATATATTCTAGAATATCGGTGTCACTGGATAGGAAACATATGTTAATATGACGGAGAACCGCTCGAGAAGTTTTTGTAATAGCGTACAGCACTGCGAAGATTTTGTTGGACTTATCAACTTTAAGACTCTGCATGGAATCTAATAGAGGGTTGAAGTCGTCATCGAAGGCGTAGGAAGTGGATGGACTATTGTTTGCTGGATTGTTCATCCTGGCAGTTGTAGTGCAAGAATTCTGGCTAAGCGCTGGGACTGGAGCCGTACACATCATTGACCTAGTCAATGGGAAAGTCAAAAGACGAATGACTTTAATCAAAAGTTATTCGGCAAGACAATTTGAATTGACGGGAGCTAAAATCAGACTAATACCGGATTCTTTTGATTTTGCATAGCTTCTGAAGGCAAAAAGAAAAGGAAGGGCAAATAATAGCAATAATTTTCATTCCGTTTCCTATGATGGACAGGGCGGACCACTGAAAAGGCATCGCATCATCAAGTATCTGCCTTAGGGTGTTGGTATACACAACTCTTCATGTCTTCTGTATTACTGCTTTGAGGAAAATAATCGATAATGATAAGCAATATACACCGCTGCAGCATACGCCTTATGCAAGGATATTGTAGTCAAGAACTTCGTTCTTTGGGCCGCCTTGTGGTACTAAAAAGCGGCATTGAACCAGCTGCCAAGATGCAATGATCTTTGGAAGCGTGGATGTTTTGCGCTAGCCAAACAACTTTTTCTATCTCAAGCTATAAAGGAGATTCGAAAAGAACATCTAATCAATCCTCCAAAGTATCGTAATGTATCATTAGAATGGAGTGGTGCCGATAAACTGTCGGCGACATAGGGTACCTTTCTCAACGAGATGTAGCGAATCAGGGCAACGATTGCCTCCCGCCTATCCCAGCCATTTGGGATAGCATCAAATGATTGATTGCTTCCTACAAACATACACATGCAGATTTCTGGAGTATCTGTCATTTCAATTTTGGGGAAAAGGTGAAGTGGGAAATTAAACCAGTGAGTCAGTGATATGAATGTTATGAAGCA
This sequence comes from Flagelloscypha sp. PMI_526, assembly GCA_021399455.1. Classification (NCBI taxonomy): domain Eukaryota; kingdom Fungi; phylum Basidiomycota; class Agaricomycetes; order Agaricales; family Niaceae; genus Flagelloscypha; species Flagelloscypha sp. PMI_526. Next base: position 210,666 of record JAJTUO010000035.1, on the reverse strand, counting down.
AACTGTAACGTTGGTGAGCACCGCACTCGGGCTCTCACTTCCATTCGATTTCCTCCAGTTCCAGTTCATTGTAAGTTGTATAAGAGCTTATAATGATGTTTCGCGCCCATCGTTTAATTTTACATGAATCTTACAGCCCCGAAGCCGACTCGTGTTCATCTTTTGGACGTGGCAATCAATCTAGACATGGTGATCGCTGAAATTTCTGTGTACTTGGCCTTGCCATTCCCATGGAGCAGTTGTGGCCTTCTTCCTGGATGAAATCCATTTATGACCCTTCAAAGACATTGTCAGTGCATTTGTGGTCCTTTCGAGACTGGAGGCCACTTTTCACCTTCGCATTGAATCAAACTCAACAAAAGGGATATGTTCCAAATGGCAGTAACCTGGAGCTCCCACAAGGTTTCAGCTTTCTTAGGTGGTTCGGAAAGCTGACCCATCTTTTGGTTTCTCCTCCGTCCGCATACAAAGGCGAGTGAAGTGCAGGGAGTGGGTGATAGAAGCCGATCAGAATTACTGACTCCACACAGCTTCTTCCCCTGTCTGTCGTGTCGCTGTCACTGATACGTGGGCATCGACATACACTGCTGACCAATCGTCAACGCCTCGTCCAAGAGCGTGTTCCACAATAATTTCAATTATAGTCGTTGGTATACAATCTTCGTCTCAACAGCCGTAAGAGAACAAAATCGAAACTTGCAAAGTCAAATTTGTGGTACATATGGTGAACAACAGGGCTAATCATTGCCGATCAGAGGGTTTGGCGCAAACTTCGAGGTAAGGCGTCTTCTTCGCTTTCATTTCCAGGCGCCTATCAAGAAGAACTACACAACGGCAAAGGCGTCTAAATGACACCTGATCCTCCTGGAAATTGGAGCCTCTTGGCATATTGACATAGAGAGCTCATAAATCCATTCATGGTTCAAGACCTTGTGTGCCCTAACATGTGGTGAATTTCCTTCCTGCTACTCTAACCTGCTCACCGGCGTTCTTCCGGCATGTTGCAGTTCGCCGATCTCCCATTAGGTGAAATTGAGCTCAAGCTATTTTCTATGCCTCAACACTTCCGGATTGCTTATAATCTTACTTAGATAACACCCTTCTGCGCATTCTTCGCCCCTCACTGCGAAAAGAATCTTCACCAATCATGGTGGCCATACATCACCTTATCAACTCAACCACAGCAGAACTTCCATTAGGGCTACCGGACCAGGTGGTGGTGGGTCTTCTCGAAACTGTTGGATTCCAAAGCCCCCCGAATCTTCGCGGCACGTGGACACTCCTCGTTTCTTGTGGCTCGGGTGGGTTTTCTCTCTCAGTAGGGAGCTCAGATTCATGTCCTCTCGAATTTTAGCCTTGTTGATTGTTCTCAACTCTCTTCATCCACCACGAATGGAAAAAGGCAAAACACTTGGCTTCCTCATGATGGTCTTGGTCTATATGCGCACAGTCCTTGCCCCCGAATTCCTTGTCTCCGCCGCAGTCACTGAATACATAAAGGCGGACAAAATCACCGATGATTTTAAGAAGCTAGGGATACCCCGTTGGTCATCGACACATTCATTCGTTCTGAAGATGCAAGGGTTCGCCGTTTTGGATAGGCAGGGCAACTTTCATGAGACTGTGGACACAGAAAAACTCAGATCTCTCATCCAAAACAAGTCGGTAGAGGATTCAGACATACCCTTATCCGACGAAGTCATGGAATCGAGTCGGACGAGTCGCTTCGACAAGGCGTTGGGAGTGTTTCAAATTGTGTGGGTTGTGACACAATGTATTGCTCGGGCTTCCCAACTCCTTTCCGTGACCCTCATTGAACTACTGACATGTGGCTATATCTTTTGTGGATCGCTGGCCTACCTTTTCTGGTTGCACAAGCCTTACAAAATGGATAGTCGCCCTATCATTATTCGTTCTCGTAAATCACAAGGTACGTCTGCCAGGCAGGGGAGTAAATTGGAGTAAATTTCAAGACTGATTCCTTTGCCAGTTACCCCTTACGTGGGATTTATCAGAAAGATCTTTCGAGCACTCGTTCACCTTCTCACATTCTTTCATATACCATCGAAGTACTATGGCTGTATGTACATTGTTTTTTCGCCGCCCTTCAGAGCATTGAATTCTTCAGATGTCGCTGAAATTTTGACATTTTTGGTTCTTTCTGTCATTCATTTATCTGCATGGAACTACATCTTTCCCACTAAAGCTGAGCAATACCTCTGGCGCATAACTACCATCCTCCATCTTGTGACGGTACTAAAGTTGTTTTACTTGGCTCCCCTCAAAGGTATCAGAGGCTGCGGCATTACATTCAACATCCTGGCAATACCTATATATGCCCTGCTTGTTCTATTTCGAATCATTCTGAGTACGTTGTTCACATTTTATGCTCCTTTCTCATCCCTGATTGCTTGAGATAGTCACATTGGCTCTCATCTCGATGAGATCATTGCCTGCTGGGGCATATATTGAGCCATCATGGACACATTGGATTCCTCACGTTCAGTAGTTAAGCAAGTCTTTCACCGAACCTGAAGAGCATCAGGAATGTCACATCAAATTACCATTAGCCACTTATCGTAACTGCCAATCTTACTATCTTCATTCATTACCTATTACATTTATTCACACTCACGAGTATTGAACAGACTACAAATGTGACTGGTTATATCACTGCGCTTAGCCCTCTATTTGGTGCGACCATGAATTTCCCTCATTGTCATATGCCAGGAATAGGATGAACATTTGTTTCACGTTATCCATGACAGAGCAGATAACTATCACTATTACTAGATGCACAAAGTTGCATATGAGTAACGGTACCACGATTTCTCAACCGATCCTGATCGACGAGCCAATATATGTTCGAAGAATATTCGTAACTATAAGCCCGTTTGTCGATGGGAACGAGATGGATCACCCAACTCTGGCTGTCTCCGATGCTGCGAGTTCCAGAATGGTATTCGTCAGGAGGTCGCATTTATCCCGAGAGTAAACCTTCTTGTTTGCTAGCACCGTCCAACCCTACGCAGAGTGTTTTTGCATGCCAGCTTTATTCTCGCCTCTACCTGGGGCTGTTATGAGCATTTCAGAGAGATGGAAGGGAGAGAGAGGGAAGAAGCGAATGACGGTTTTGTATGTGATTATGTTCATGGCAGCGGCTGTGTTGATGCAATGAAGTATATGAGAGAGAGATCCCCCTGGAGAGAACGTCGCAAACGCATTGGAGCGAAAGTCGAAGATTGGGGCTATGGCATGGTCTGTGCTCACCACCATTTGAACTTCGAGGGGATACTGTAAGGGAACCTGTTTCACGAAAGAGAATACGGCCATTGTGCTAGGGAGATTGGAGGCCATGCAGCGGGCACGAGGTACATATTATATAGTTTAGGTACACAGAGCTTATATGATCATCCTGTTAGCACCCAACCACCATGCACGACCTCCGTCCCATCAAGTACACCATGAGCTACTAAGAGTCATCACCGTACCAGTATGCCTTACGGGGACGACCAAGTGGCATCTAATCGTATATAGGAGTCATTACCGGGAATATAAGATCTGAGTACAGTATAATTTGTTATATTTCCCGTGAGATGCCCTATAAAATGCTGGCTCAATATAAGGCACCTTACAAGCGGCCAAAAGAATCTCACACATTATATTGCCCTTACACCAGGCATTATAACCTCTGAGAGGCATACAACGTCTTATAAAAAACTTATAAAGCATGGCACTACCTCCCGTTGAAACATACGATGCATCGTATGAGCAATATGTGGCTGCGGGTGAGTGCAGGTGGTACCGCCTGTCAACGGCGTCCTTTACTCAAATTCTTCATGGGCAAGAAAAGATCGTTGTAAATTATCGTTTTGGATCCCATCTACTGTTTGGATATAAAATTTCTGTAAGCGTGAGTGATCAAATCCGCAAGAACAAGAGTAATAAAGAGGCTTTGTCTGCCCACAAAAGGGGGAATCAACGTTTTTAGATTTTGTAGTACTCGCTATCAATTCTTTTATACTAATCTATAGGATTGTAAGTAAATGTAGTAAGCGGAGTTTACTCTAGCCTAGCTAGAATAGCGGGGGATAAGAATATAAAAGAGTATAAAAGAAATCCATTATAAAAAAATATGTAGAAGAGAAATAATAAAGGTTACCGACGAATCTCAGAGGAATGGAGGCCTCGTGATGTGGCAGTTGTTGGAGTAGCGCCCTGAGACCAACGATAGCGGTAAGAATCAAGCATCCATGATTATATTGAGCTCGTTATAATCGCGTGAAGAGGGCTGTAAGTAACGAAGCGCTCATATCTGTACTACATTAATTCCTGTATCCGATACCCGTAGTTCGCCATTTCCAACAGCGGTTTAGGAATGAAGCACAAAATTATGCCTAATCGGGCAGGCGCGCTTTGTTCATCCAACATCCACCTGAACACAACTTTGGTTAACCTTAGTAATACATGCCCCGACCTAGAGTGGACGTTCAAGTCAGCTGCTTCAGAAATTGAGTGGAGCATACCTGTGATCAATTCACTTCAGTTCCCATTGTTGCAGTAACCTCCCATTCAGCTGCGGCAAAACAGGGCTCGCCATGCATGACCAAGTGACGTAATTTCTCCTGAGGTCCACGAATTCTGCCCTCCAGTCGGTGGGCATTGCGATGGCCTTGTGGACTTGCAACAGCGATGTGTGTGAAATTCATAGAGTTTCAATGAAGTCATTATGCTTTATGTGAACTTTTCAATCTGCTTCTTCAGGATGCATAATGCACAACGCACTACGACTATCAAAGCAGCTGATCATCAGGCGCATGTGTCAGTGTTTCAATCCGCGAAACCGTTTGTTTCGCCATAAAGAAGACATTCAATACCAACTGCCATTGTATCGCATACAAGCAAGCTTTTTACATAAGGACATGTCAGTCAACGTTTTGAGATATTCGGCGCAGGAGTACGTAGAAGTCTCTATTGAACCCTGCAGAATCGCGAAACTTTTTCATTAGGGTGATATTTGCAGTAGCCAACTAATGCTATTTTTTGGCCTGAAGTTCTCAACTGTCTTAGATATCTCCCCACTTAGCTCTCTAATGAGTTTACCATGAGCTTGCCTCGTATTCACTTCATAATGTTACCCAATGTCTTCTTCATCCATGCCTGAAACAGGGTGGACACTTAGTCCTATGTTATCTATGATATAACAGGTAACCATCATCATCACCACTCGGTGCACAAAGTTGCATATGGGTAACAGCAGCACGATCTCCTAACCGCCCCTGATTGACAATCCAATCTATGTTCAAAGGATATTCGTCACGGCAGGCCCGTTTGTCGATAGGCGCAAGATGGATCATCCAACTATGGGGGTCCCCGATGCTGCGAGTTCTAGAATAGTATTCCGCTGGACGGTATTTATCCAGGGGGTAACTCTCCATATTTTCTATCACAGCCCAACCCCGCACAGAGTATTTTTGCAAGCCGGCTTTACCCTTGTCTCTGTCAGGGGATGTTACTAGTGTTTCGCGGAAATGGAAGGAAGAGAGGGGGAAGAAGGAAATGGCAGTTTTATATGTGATTATGTTCATGATGACAGCTGTATTGATGAAAGGAAGAATATGAGACAAAGATCCCTTCCACGAAAAAAAAAAGGTGACAAACGCACTTGAGTGGAAGTCAAAGACTGGGGCTATGGAAAGGCCTGTGCTCACGACGATTTGAACCTCGATGGGCGGCCGTAAGGGAGTTTGTTTTACGAAAGAGAATGTAGCCATGAACTGTTGGGGGACATCATCGTACCAATGGTTCTTGTGGGGATAACTTAGTCGGATCCAGTCGTCTTTCCTCTCGAGTACTGCATTGAGAGATGAAGGCTGAGATGGAGAGTTCTTATACTTATAGCCACAGGAGTCAATGAATTGGGCAAGTGTTGGCATGTCCTTTTCTTCTATGTATAAGTTCAGGTTACTCCCCGGATAATTGACTCGTTCGAAGAACTGCACAACAGCAGACCCAGAGACCAGAAGACTTGTTTCTGATTGAATTTGACGGAGTTCAATAGTCTGATCCGGAGTGAAGAACGGGGCGAAGATGCGGTTCACGGAGTACACCCGGCGCATGTATTCGTCGATGGCAGAAAGACTCGCGGTGGAAACTCTTCGTAAGCTGCAGAGGTCGAGACCCGTGAGAAATTCGAACATATATTCTAGAATATCGATGTTCCTGCGAGGTAATCATGTGTTATGTTGATGACGTACAGTTCAAGGTATTGTTTCGCAACATACAACAGGGTGAAGATGGTTTTAGGGCAATTCAAGCGAAGTCCTCGTACGTATGTCAGCAGAGGGTCCGGGTCATCATTATAGACGGGGTAAATCGATTGCGGAATGTGACGTGCTGGTTTCTTTCTCATGGTAGTTACGGTTCAAGGGATGTAGAACTCTGATTGTTACCAGTCAACTTGGCAAAGATCGTCGGGGGTCAGCAAGCCACTCAAACATACCCCATTGATGGCACACAAAAATTCGTTCAACTCTAGGTCCCATCACCTCTGAGGACTCGATGTGAACAAAGGCCTTGGCGTCTCGGATCCTCTTCACAAATGGCGTCCCAATCACCGGCCTAATTGCTGCTTTGGGGAGGTTCTCGTTCCCTCTCACTTATTTTGTCGTTGTTTGTTGTTTGCTGAGCCATGGTTTGTCAAAGGCGCCATCTACGCGCTCAGTCTCCAGATAACGGATTTCTTGTTCGAGGAATAGGTTCCATTGTGTCTTACCCTGGCTTCTGATACCTAATCGGTACCGGCACTCCATCGCCGCATGGAAGGAATTTCAAAGCACCTGATATAACTTATTTAGTAAAGCTCTCAAGAGTGGCAACACGGCAAATGGATCGATTTTTTTGATTCAAGCATCTCCCCGAACCGTTCCACTGTATAAAAGGGTGAGAGTGGATCTTTCCAGTCCAGGGTTCCTTTAGCTCCCAACCCCATCTTCAAGATGACAACTCACGTAGAGAAAGTCAAAAAGGCTTTTACCACATTCTACACCGAGCTCGATATCAATGCTGTCACCGTCTATTGGGCAGACTCGTACCGATCTCAAATTCTTCCCGAATCGCTTGGGCAGAAAGAGCAGAATAGAGAGGAGAGCATTGCCTCTCTCACCAAGATGTTAGGAAATATCAAGGAGTACACAAAGGTGTGGCTGTTAGCAGAATTGAATCTGACATCTATCTGACACTATGATATTCAGTTTGAATTTGTGGAAATCTTCGAAAATGAGAACAAGGTTACTGGCCACGTACGTCTAGTCTTGCTCTTGCGAGACTGCTTTCCCCCTCCGGAACTCACTCTTTTTAGATTCGTACAGCTGCAATCCTGAAGGACGGAACTGAATACAATAATGAAGCTGTCTTCATCTTGACCTTTGAAGGGGAAGGGAAATGTACCTACTTCAAGCAGTTCAACGACTCGTTGGCGACCGCTAAGGTAGGGGAAAAGTTGAGGGCATAAATGGACGCTCCACCTCTCAGTGATTACCATTCTATTGTATCGTGCGTACCTTTGAAAATGGGCCTACGAATTTAAACGCCGGAATCTTCGTCCTCTGCTAATATTCTGAAATCAAGGGAGATAGTAATTCCTCATCGCCCTGATTATGAAAGTCAAGTTGTTAACACAACACTCGGAGTCCACGATTGTGACTTTCAGAACGTTGGTCTGATTGTGAGAGTTTGAGACAAGGATACTCTGACTGGATCAGAAGCTGCCCAGTCTTTCATGGCATTTGCCTCTCAAACTGCAGTGCTGTACCATTCATTCCCTTCCAACTCTTCTTCAACTCAGGAATTAAGTTCGCCTTGCAGGGTAGACCCATGATATTGACCCAGCGTGAATCAAAATCACAATCACACCCGCGGGAAGTTTCTTCCAGCCTCATGTGTCGTTCACTTGTCTTTCAACGACCATCTTACTCTTATGCTGGATGCCTACTCACCGTTGTACGCTGCCTCCGGCGCTGCGCTTGTCCTTGCTATGTCCCTTCTTTGGGCGCCTTGGACAAAGTCGCCAATCCCCACCTACGGGCCTTGGTATCTGCCGTCCTTTCTGCGCGGTTTACATGCGACTATGGCACTGGGTTCAGATGAGGATGCCTTTTTCCTTGGGCTTTATCACAAATATGGCACAATCGTTTATGTGAGGCTTTGTTTCGTTCGCCGTGCTTCAGGCTAACGAGTTTCGTGACGAAGATACCTTGGCCAATGCAACAATATACCCTCCTGACCTCTAGAGCTATAAATGGGTTCTACTCATCTAACAATCTTGACTTTCATCCCATTCGGCATTGGTTTGAACAGGTCCTCTTCGGAATCGGAAAGTATCCAGAGTCCATGTTCGCCGATCGATACTATCCCATGCATGCTCGAGCCCTCACAAAAGAGCGGCTCCGAGGTTCTATTCATCGGTTCAACGAAGTATTCTCCGAACGGGTTAAGGAACTCGAGGCGCAAGTCCACGCATCACAAGATGGGTACATTGACATTCCAATTGTGGAATGGGTTGTGAATGCCATGTTTGAATCTGGCTTGAGTGCCATATATGGACCAGAATTCGTTCGTATTGCGAGGGACCGAAAGCCATTAACTGTTGAGCAAGGACATGATTCCTTCGATGATGCTTTTCCCATTCTTGCGTCAGGGATGGTCCCTCCCTTTCTGGGGAGATTTATCAAACCATTAAGTAACGGACTGAGAGCACGCGCCGACCTCGTAGCAGCTCTTGAAGAGTTCATACAGATGGGTACACCCGGCTTAGATGATGGTCTTACTAAGGATTCGGTTGAATGGATGGAGAAGGAAGGCCTTAGTCCCAATGAGGTCGCGCCAATGCTGCTTAGCGACCTGTGGGGTTCCCAAGGTGCAAAATGTGTGCTATAGACAACTCCTTCTCGTTTCTCACCTCAGTTCTAGCAAATTCACCCCAGGCGTGTGTCGCGCTTTTGCTTCGAGTATTCCAAACTCCTGGATGCGTCGACAAGATTGCGAAAGAAGTTTCTGCTGCTCAAGTGTTTAACAACGGATTGAACTACGCCAAGTTGAACGACGCACTTCCATTTCTTGCAAGTTGTGTGAATGAAACCCTTCGAACGGAAACATCCAGTTTCAGCGTCAGGGTAAGTGACATCAGAATCTAGTCTTTCATTCCTCTAATCTGTGGCACTTCAGGTCGCCAAAGAGAACTGCATTCTCGATGTCTCCGTCGACAATTATGAGCAACGAATTGTTCCTATCCCTAAAAACGCTCGAGTGTGCGCTGTAACGCGGGTGCCGCGTAGGTTTAATTGCAACTATACTTGATATCATTAGCGCTCATCTTGTTCCCAAGATTTGACAGACCCTGTATGGGGAGATGATCCCCTTGTTTGGGATCCAGCACGATTTCTTCCTGCAGGCAACGATGAAAAGTCAATGGTTGAGTTGGCTAAGTTGCTAAAAGAGGTTCGTGGATTTGGGGGCGGCGTTTCTATGGTTTGTCCTCTTTATAACACATTTATATGTACGATATTAACCTCTACTCTCAGTGTGAAGGTCGACATCTTGCAACCCATGAGCTAAAAATTGCTGTCGCTCACTTCGCACTGCATTTTGACGTTGAACCTCTCATTCTAGATGGTAGTGAGGATGATTATACTCGTTTCAAGATTAAAGGACGGTCTGAATTGGGGTTCGCTCCTAAGAAGAACTCCGCTCGTCCTGGGCTAGGTATGTCCAGCCCTCTGGCGCATTTATCCACCTAATGTATGAACTTGTAGGAGCATTCCAGTTCACAAGTGACATGAAGGTCAGAATTCGCCTGCGCGATGTGTGAACGAGTATGAGACCGAATACGGCTTCTAACTCAGCTTGGAAATACTGAAGTTGAAAACTTGACTGTTCGTGGAAGCTAGATATTCACCATTACTTATTATTGTATGTTGCGTTATGAGGCTCAAGTTGAATTTCATGTATTACTATACAACTAGCATACTTGCGGTCCTTAGGGTGTGTGCTGGGATATAACGAAAATTGGTAAGCAGGCCGCTGGAGGAAGGGCGTTCACTCCCCTTGGATGAGGACCTCCATCTCCTGCGCCAAAGTCGACAGTCTCGGCTACGGCCGGCAGCGCGGTACCACAAATGCGGACATTCAATCCTCACTGGAATTACCGAAAAATGACAGAGTTCGCATATAGCACTTGGCGGAATACGAGCCTTTCCCGCGGTTGGAGAATGACCGGCATCAGGAATCAAACTCAGCCTGAACGCGAAACATTTGAATCCTACCCTCATGTTGGATACCTACGCTACTCCTCTCACTGTCTCTGGTGCGGCGGTTGTCCTCGCAGTCTCTCTTTTCTGGGCACCATGGAAGAAGTCCCCAATCCCCACGTATGGGCCTTGGTACCTTCCACCTTTTCTACGTGGTCTGCACGCGATGATGGCACTTGGTGCGGATGAGGATGCGTTTCTTCTTGGTCTTTATCATCAATATGGGTCAATTGTATATGTGAGTGAAACTACTTCTTGCTCAACAAAAATTTCGGCCATCTAAAACATGCTCTTTCTTCGAATTGGTAGATCCCTTGGCCAATGCAACAATACACTCTCACCACTTCTCGTGCTATCAACGCGTTTTATGCTTCAAGTGACCTCGAATTTCTTCATATTCGACTTTGGTTCGGATCAGCGCTCTTTGGAAGTAAGATGCATTACCCTATGGAGATGTGGACAGACCGGTTCTTTCCCATGCATGCCAAAGCGATGACCAAGGGACGGTTGCAGGGACCTCTTCAAAGATTCAACGACATATTTTCAGAGAAGGTTAAACGACTCGAGGAGCAGGTACAGTCGTCGTCAGAAGGCTTTGTCGAAATACCCATCGTGGAATGGGTTATGAACGCGATGTTTGACTCCGGTTTGAGTGCCATCTATGGACCGGAATTTGTCAGGATTGCGAGGCAGAGAAAACCACTCACTGTTGAAGAAGGACAGTATCGCTTCGATGCTATATTCCCCATCCTTGCGTCGGGGATGGTTCCTTCATTCTTGAGGCGGTTTATTCCACCCTTGCAGGAAGGATTGAGTGCTAGAGCTGAACTTACTGCGGCTATTGAAGAGTTCCTTGAGATGGGCACACCTGGGTTGGATGATGGACTGACAAAGGATTCAGCAGAGTGGATGGAGAGGGAAGGTCTTAGTCCCAAGGAGGTTGCACCAATGCTTCTAGGTGACCTCTGGGCCTCTCAAAGTGAGCATTATGGGTCTTTACAGTGATATCTCAAAACTGATCTCAATCGTTTTCCTAGCAAATGCCCCTCCGGCTTGTGTCGCTCTCATACTCAGAGTTTTCCAAGCTAAAGGATGTGTCGACAGGGTGGCGAAGGAGGTATCTGGTACTCAACTATTCGGCAATGGATTCAACTACGCCAAGCTGAGCGACGCTCTCCCATTTCTCAATAGCTGCGTGCATGAGACTCTCCGAACACAGACATCAAGCTTTAGTATCCGGGTATGCTCGCTCTTGCATGTTTGTGATTCGCGTGTTTAACTATTCTTCCCGTAGATTGCAAAGGAAGCTTGTTTATTGGATGTTTCAATTGATGACTCTGAGCGGAGACTTGTTCCTATTCCCAAGGGCGCTAGGGTCTGCGCAGTAACGCGTGTACCACGTAAGTGTCCTTACTTGCCTTTCCAATTATAGCCATCGTGCTCATTTGCAAAATAGATATCACTGATTCTATTTGGGGAGAGGATTCTACAGCTTGGGATCCGACGCGTTTTGTTCCTACTGGTGATAATGAGGCATCGAAGGTTAAACTTGCAAAACTGTTGAAGGAAGTGCGTGGATTTGGAGGGGGCGTATCAATGGTTTGTACTTTTTGTCCTTTTTGTTTCCAATCCCAAGATTGATTTCCCACATGTTTAGTGTGAAGGGCGACATCTCGCATCGAGCGAACTGAAAATTGCTGTGGCACACCTTGCAACCCAATTTGAGATTGAACCTGTCATTGCGCCTGGGACTGAGGAGAACTACGATCGTTTTAGGATTAAAGGGCAGTCCGACTATGGATATGCGCCAAAGAAGCTCTTGACTCGACCAGGGCTAGGTGAGGTGCAACATTCATTGGGTATATTCGGCTAATTTAGGACTTTGCAGGGGCTTTCCACTTCGCAGGTGACATGAAAGTTAGGGTTCGACTTCGGGATGAGTAAATTGAGTGACATTATTACTTGGCCTTGAAAGTTGTAGGCCAAGGCCTAATATCTATTTGCTCAAGTGTTGTACAACATACATACCACCAAAACATTTATCTCCCATCCTAGCGAATGTTGACCCATAGCCCTGAAGTCACTTTTGAAGCATCCGCAGCATGCCAGGTACTTGGTTGGGCACAAGAATCCCGATTGGTCGCATCCGGTGTGAATCCGAAGAAACGGACGCCAAATGAACGTCTACTCGCCTCCTTGAACACTGTACAGTTCGCCTTGAGGGCAAATACCTATTCACCTCGTATTCATCTCACCCTCGAGAAGTTGGACCAAAAACGTCACAGGGTCAAAATGATTGAGGCTGGGACAATGAAGGATGATGGGATCAGCGGAGCGAGTCCCTTCTACAAAACGCGACCCGACGGACGTCACACCTCAAGTTCCTCTCCACCCTCATCTCCTCTTCCTTCAAACAACAAACTGTAAGGTGCAGGAAGCCTCGTCGCTCGATTTACGGGACCTCCTCGCCACACAAGCTGGATTATCTAACATGAATTTCGCTGCACGTTACATCGCTCTCGTCTTGGGCATTCTTGTTGGCTCATTTCCTCCGCTGAACGGACTAGTTTTTAATCCACATTTACTAGATTTCCTTCCACTACATCCTTTCATTTACCAACGAGTCCTATGGGTCTTCAACGTCTCTGTCCAAACTTGCATCCAAGTTCTCTGCGGGCCGTATACCTCCCACGTATGACATCCCCTACCTAGACGACAACTGGAACGATCCTTTCCCCACCGCATCCAATCCAATATGTGAGTCCCCGTCGCTCTCCGGTGGAGACTCATCGCTTATGGACTGAACCATTTTTGTGCAGCGGGTGGTGCTACTTCGGGTAACTCCTCTTTTGACCGTGCCAATGCAACGTTTGTCATCCTTGCAAGAAACAGCGATCTTTCTGGAACTGTACAAAGCATACGCGAAGTCGAGGACAAGTTCAACCGCGTGTACAACTACCCTTACGTGTTTCTAAATGAGGAACCATTCAGCGATGAATTTAAGGAGTACGTCATTTTCTGCTCATGTCAATTTTTTCGGTCTCGATTGACCGTCAAATCAGGCGTATTTCTGTGTTAACGTCTGCGAAAGTAGAATTCGGACTCGTTCCAAAGGAGCATTGGTATCAGCCAGATTGGATTGACGAAGCGAATGCCGCTCGAGAGCGAGAAAAGGTGCGGAGTTTCCGGCCATTTCATCTGAGTTCTCGGCCAGAATCCTTACCCTCGGTGGTCAGATGGTATCAAATAGGGTCATTTACGGAGGCAGTGTGAGCTACAGGAATATGTGCAGATACAATTCTGGGGTGCGTCCTTGCCTGAACCTCTTGCTTGGTGTTCCCACTGACTCATGCGCGCTTCAGTTCTTCTTCAAGCATCCTCTATTGCAGAAATATCGCTGGTACTGGCGCGTTGAGCCAGATGTCCACTTCCATTGCAACGTCCTCCGAGATCCTTTCAAATATATGGAGCAACACGACAAAGTTTATTGTGCGTCTCCCTCACCTGGCCCGATATTTCATTTTATTGATTAACAACTGTTTAGCATTCACTATTACGATGTACGAATTCCAAGCCACGATCCCGAGTTTGTGGGACACAGTCAAAGCGTTTATTCGTAAACACCCTGAGTACGTTGCCAAGGTTAGTCCATTCTCGCTTCTCCTTCACGTCATCACCTCATTCCAAAATAGGATAATTCCATGAACTACATGTCAGATGACAAGGGTGAAACTTATAATCTTTGCCACTTCTGGAGTAACTTCGAGGTTTGACCTTGCCCTTGCACAAATTTTCACTGAGACTCACTACGCAACCGGACAGATCGCGGACATGGACTTTTGGAGAAGTCAAGTCTACCAAGACTTTTTCAACTACTTAGATAAAACTGGAGGATTTTACTACGAGGTTTGTCCAGTTTTAGCGCTTTCTTTCCGAAGCATGCCCGACTCATGCCTTGAACTTCTTTAGCGATGGGGAGACGCGCCCGTACACTCGATTGCCGCAGGTCTCTTTTTACCAAAAGACAAAATCCAATTCTTCGATGAGATTGGGTATGAACATAATCCGTACACGCATTGTCCACGAGACAAGGAAGTGTGGAGACAGGGCAAATGTAGTTGTGCTCCGAATAAAAACTTTGGTATGTCTCTGTTGATTTTACTTGGTGTTATTGTAAGGTCCTGATATTGGGTTTGTGTTCTAGATTATGACGGATACTCATGTATGAGGCAATGGGATCGAATACACTAAGTCAAATCTGTACGAAATGGGAAGAAAAACTGTTCGATCTAGAAATATTTGGGCCAAATGTACACTACTTCAACCTTTGTTCTTGAAACGTAGTGTATGTGATTGGTTCCTCTCGCTTTTACTTTACATCTTTGTGGTGGACTTTTGCACTCCATTTTAGTATCTTGTAGCATTATATCACATATCCACATGCTTTCGTCAACGAATGTGGATTCGAGAAGGATGGTTGCACACCCCTCAGTGCGGTGGATAGCTTTGTTAACTGGCTATATATTGGATGGTAGCTCAAGCTCAGGCGCGACTATAAGGCAAGACTACCTTCGTTGAAGGAGTGGATTCAGCGCAATCTATCTGCAGCTGTGGGAGGGCTCATGATCAAGCCGTCTACTATCGACATTTGACGAAGTTTCACGCGAGCCGTGTCGAAGGGACAAGATCGTCGTCATATGCGGGATTCAGTCACCGAATCAAAACATTTAAAATCACGATGCCGCGCAGCTTTTCTTCAGAAGAAAGCACACTCTCCCTCGCTAGTCCTCTAATAATATGAAATTGGCCATCCTCAACATCGTTTGTCTTTTGGTTGGCATAGCGAGCACCCGGCCTGTTCGTCGTGAGGTAAGTTTCACGTAGCCAGGGAATCAAATGACGACTTTAATTCCGTCCTTAGCCGTCTTACATTTTGCGAAGAAACTTGGCTACCCCAGGTCGGACTGAGAGCTCAAACAAAGATTCAATAGACGTCTGGCCAGCCTCAAGTTATTGGGGAGTCAGAAGTGGAGCGGACAATGGCCTAATAGGTGGAACGGACGGCGGGGAATTAGATGAAGCTGTCAGTAGAGCCTTTAGTGGTCAGCTAGCAGGAATCCCAGTATAAAATGTCGAGGGACCCACATGCATACTCATGTTCTCGCATCGGCTTCAGCGCCTCCTCCAGCTTCAGCACCATTCCATCTTAGCAACAGCAATCTTCACCCCCTACTTCCTCTCTCAGTGGGAAACGCATTCCTTCACCCTTTATAGGACAGAGATCGCAGTCTACCGAGTGTTAAGGAACGCAAAAAGCGGCACGTATTTCCACGTAGACCTTCTTCATGAGATCAACATGGTGGGTGCCCATTTCAGCCGCCATTATCGCATTCACTTGCAGGTTATCAAATGGATGGCGGATGAGGAGGAAGACCTGGGGTAGCAGCTTTGGAGGCGGTTGTTAGACCCAGAGGCTGGAGTATGTAGTCCGATTAATGAACTAGTCATGGGACCGAGAAAATTTTGCCCCCGGCGACTCCGCTTAGCTATGAAAAATTCTTGGGAGTTTACTTCATTTCTGATTGTTCACATATGCCCTTCCTTTCCCTTTCTGATATCATTTCGTGGATTTGTATTTTGCTTCAACATTGCGCCATGCTCTCATAACTCTTATATATATGTAATCTTTTCTTATGGGTCGATTTCGGTTAGTTCCTAGTTGAGATGCGAGTGTGAAAAGTGACTTAGGCTTTTCTTGCTCTCCCTATCCTTGTACATTCAAGGGCAAACGAAAACAGACGGATAATCGTGGACGGCGGAGTAAACAGTTCCTAATGTAACATGGTCCAATGCATTGCCGCAAAAACTTTTGTTGCTGTCATTTTCGGTTAGTTTCTGCATGAAGGCCCAACGGGGTGTTACGGGCATTCGAGGGTTTGCTGACCAACCAACCCCGGCTTTCTTCTGACCTTCGTTAGTCTAGTCCGTCACTTGCTCCCTCTTGCTTATGAAGCGTGTTAGAGCCAATCACTGGATATTTGCCTTGTCTGGTCAGCAGCTTGGTCGTTGCCCGATACATCTGTCGAGACCTAGGTCATTTTATAAACCGCCTCTGAAAACGTCCTCTAGAACTATCACCCACCATTCCACCATGTCTTCGAGCCTAACCTTGTATACCGCTCCAACCCCAAATGGCCATCCAATTGCCATTTTTCTTGAGGAACTTGGAGTTCCGTACGATGTCGTCAGGATGTCCATCTCGGATGCCGACATTGGCAAGGTTCACAACCAGGTCAAATCACCTTGGTACCTAGAAATCAACCCCAATGGACGCATTCCTGCTATTACTCATAATGGGTTCAATGTCTTCGAAACAAGCGCTATCTTGTTGTACCTCGCAGGACAATTCGATAAAGACAATAAATTTGGTTTCGATCCTATCAAGGATCCTCAAAGCTACAGCGAAGTCATGCAGTGGATCATGTTTGCAGTATGTTTTAACTTCACTAACCTGTGCTACACTCACATTTCAACTAGCATGGAGGGGTTGGACCAATGAAAGGACAAGCCGGTCATTTTTACAAGTTCGCCCCGGAACGGATGTAAGTCTCGCGAAATTTGTCAGTTATCTTGCATCTTACTCACTTCGTATTTACTTCCAGTCCCTACGCTATCACGAGATATCTGAACGAAACTCGACGCCTCTATTCAGTTCTTGAAACTCGCTGATGCGTCTGAGTGCGGGTTAGGCACTCAGTGGGGCAGAGTTTGCAGGGGGGAGCTCTAGAAAGTGCTCCAAGTCGCGTAACGACTCTTCTAACACCTAACTACAACTAATCAAATTGTTTCCGATACCCCGTTTGAGATAGAAAGCTGTCAGATTAAGAACTATTAAAGATCTCGCTCCTAGGCTTTAGATACACAAGGGTTGGGTTTGGTACGCACACCAGCTGACGGATTCGCGTATAGGCAATGGATTTCGAGCTTTCTCGACGAAACTAACGAACGAACGAACGAATACGAACGAAACGAAACGAATACGAAGCGAAAACGAAACGAAATGGATTCTGTGACGCTAACCAACACCTAGTCACGCTAGACTACGAAAGTGAGGGTTCAAAACGTGAGGTATGATGCAATAACAAACTACTTTATATACACACTGAGTCCGGAACAATAGTAAGCAGAAATGAGTGAAATAATCGGAAAATCGGAACAGATACGGAACATCGGAGCACATATGGGGTATAATATGATCTAGATTCGTGTTTCCCAGACGATTATAGGCAATGGCAAGCCGGTAATCATCCTTCATTCAAGGGTTTCGAATATTTTACGCGATTTTCATTGGATTTCGTGTTTCATTTCATTTAGGTGAGTTGAATCCCCTAACTAGCAGTTGTATTCGCTAATCTAATAGCACTAGATTCAGTTCATTTCTTTGTTTGAAGCCCAGCCGCGGCATAAGGAGTTCACATGGCTCTCTTTTCCGGAACCCGGGACCCTTATCAATCAGTGATCTCCTGGTGAGTCTCTTGATTTCCCGGTTTCTACTTTACTAACGCGAGGTTCTGAGCTCGTAACTCATCAATTGGCATGCCGATACCGAAGCTTTGGTATACCCTGACCCTTGGTGAGTCTTTCTATCGCATTACATGTCTTTTGGACTGTCTCACACCCTCAGCTGTCTAGGCCGATCGTGTGAGCTCTGCCGCAGCTGCAATGGGACGTCTAGGATGCCGGAAACACTCACGATTGGCACCGGAGATCGGCCCTTTCGAGGTGAGTCCTAGTTTTGCTTCTTTCCGCTTTTCGGAGTTTATCGGACTTTAGAGTAGTTCTCGTCGCTTTCAATTCAAAACTGGTAGTATTCGCTTACATACGCGATTGGTAAGCCATCATCGCCTTTCGAAACACGAGTACCTGGCTGCTGATAAATACACTATTGCTGACATCAAGACTGTGACTTGGTAACCATTTTACTTCCACTTTTCAACTCCGACATTTTGATACCGCTTTTAGGGTTTATCACTCAGAGGGTCTTGATATTGATCTTGAGAAGGAGTTCCCTTCTCTCAAGGTGTGTTTGATTCCGTACTTTTCATTCAGGCAACTCATCTAACGCACCATTCAGGCTTGGGTTGATAGGATATCTGCTCGCGAGGCTTTCAAAAAGGGTATGCAAGTACCTTAAATTGTTTGTTGCCTGTAGAACTTTCAGAAATATTAAAATAATTGTATCTCAGCGCAATGCAATGGGAGAGTTCTTCTGCAAAATATTTAGTCTTGGCTTCGTCCATGTTCTCGCATTTTTGAATTGAAAGATATACAAAGGAAAAATGCTGGATCTGGAAGTATTTTCGTGCCATTTTTGCGCTATTTCAATCATAGTTCTTGACACGTAGTGTCAGTGAATGGTTCCTCTCGCTTTAAATTTACATCTTTGTGGTGGAATTTGAACACCACTTTAGTACCTTGTAGCATTATATCACGTATCCCGATGCTTTCGTCAAGGAAAGTGGGTTTAGTTGTGTACTTCTCATCGCGGTGGACAACTTTCTTAGCGAAAATATATTCAAAAGGAATGACAAAGAAAGGTCATTTGGACACACTCCTCAGATTCCTTACTAACTCAGGCTGCTCTCACTGGGGAAATGGAACCAGCGGCTGGACCTAAGGTATTTGGCATAATCCATCTGCAGCTGGGAGGGGCCATAATAAAGCTGTACTGACATTTGCCTAGTTCCACGCTAGCTATGTCGAAGCGACAAGATCTTCGTCATATCAGGGACTAAGTCGCCCGAACAAATGAAGACTTAACGCACTCTTCGGTTCAGCTTTTTTTCTACAGAAGCGAACACTTTATTCTCGGCCTGTCATCCGAGAACATGAAACTTACCACCACTGGGGCCGCATTTCTTTTGGCTGGCCTAGCCACCGCTGAACCCGTTCGTTATGAAGTAAGCTTAGGAGAGCCTGGAGATGAATTAACGACTCTAATTCGGTGCTTGGGCTTCTTATATTTGCAAAGAGGCACGTACACTCCAGATGGAGATGAGGGCTCCAACAAAGCATCTACCTACAATTACCCAAAGGGAAGCTACAGGGGAGCCAGAAGCCGAGTAGGGAGACCAACGTTATGGATGTCGAAAATGTTTGAATTGTCAACTCGATACAGTGCTACTAAGCGGATCTAGTATGTCATCATATAAAGAAAATTTAACAATTTGAAGTGTTAGCCGGGATATATTACTCATGAATACGACGTCTTGAGGTGGCAGTACCTGATCCACGTTTCTTCCTGAATGATCACGAGCTTTGCCTAGTATACATCGGGCGCTGCCCTTCTCTCGGAGCCACTTGAGGACCTTATACTTATGGACCTCTATCCTGTTTCTTTCTGTGACCTAGCCTCTGTTTTAGGTGCGATCGCACCCCTTCTTATTTTGACGGCAGCGGCTTCGTTTCATGTCTCTTTAAGCATGATTCTGTCGTAAGTTTCAAGCGCTCTGAGGCAGAGCGTAGTAGAATGAGTTCCAATGAATATATTTCTTCTATCTACTGGAGCCTTATATACTGTAAGAGAGAATACACAGGAGGTAAAGAAATGGGAGCCAAGAGAGATGCGGGTGTGATCAGCATAAAGAAAAAAGTCCATAAGGGATATACAGAGTTGGTAAGGGAAAGGACGCGTTGGGATGATGTACCGCCATCAAGTGATGGCGGAAGTGACTCGAGGACGCAATAGACTCACAACAGATTCTTCAAATACTAAGAGTCAGAGCATGACTAAGCCCTGACGCCTATCCTAGCTTGTTCCCTCTGAATACCGGGCCGCACACTTCGAATTCTCGTCGCCGTTCTGGCGTCCTTCGCCCTCATCGGTCTCAGCAAATGCCGGAAATGGGGCCGTTTGTGATCTTACTTCGCTTTATTGCTGCTCAGCATGTTGATTTATAGATGAGCTATCTGGGTGGCGATAGGTTGTTACACAGCAGCTAGAAAAGAATAGTACTTCTCCTAACTCCCACCAGCTTTTTAGTAGCACTATTTATGGTCTATGCTTTCCGTATTGCGTACCGCCCGCATTATTTGCCGTCGGATTTGCCGTCTAGAAGGTAGATCCTCGGTCGGAGACGATCAGAATAGTATGAACGTTAAAATTCTCCTTCAAACGAAGGCGAGGTGGCCGGTGCTTCTAAAGAAAGCAGCCTTTACTTTTGCTTTTAAGTCAACACTGGCTGCCTCTCTTCTATTTCTTAAGTAGCTGAGCTACCTTGCTCTCTGTTCTGCTCTTTGCATTTTTCGAATCCATCCCATTCCTGCGATGTCGCTCGGACCTTCTTACCTTCGTCTTGCTGCTCGGAATACCAACAGCCTGTAAAGATAGGCTACTTTGTTCTTCGATTTCGATGCTGATCTGCTCGTCATTTTTTTCTTCCAGCCACCGGCCCCTTGATCCTTTGTTGTCTACGGTTCAGGATGCACATGTGAGACAGGTAGACACCTCATTAGCTCTTCCAACTGAGTAAGTCTATGCCTTGTGTTATCGTAACCACCTGGACAAACCTAATATTTTGAGACAGAAATGACGCCGGAAGTACCAACTCCTTCGATTCTCTCGTGGATCTGAATGGTATACCAGCAGTCTCTATAACGGAGGGTGCTTTTTCGAATTTCGACCTAGAAGAATATTATAGCACCTTCGAGAAGAGGTATGGGGGATTAATATGTTCTAATCGGATCTTCATACTAATTTTTTTTCGTATCATGATAATTCAAATTTCGAATAAGCGAGAGGTGAAGAGTTCTCAGTGTTTAAGGGAGGCTCTCACCGAGCGGTCCCGAATAGATACAAGAATCGAGTACATCGTTGTACTTCCTATGTTATCCAACGTGCTCTTCTGCTTCTCTGACTCTCACTCTTCCGGGGGGATAACTTGTTTTATTGTAGTAAACTAACTGTCCTTTTACACTAAACCGGCTCTTCGGTTCCTCTTTCAAATATTCTTCTCCTTGACTCCTATCAAGTCGTTTCCTTCTTGAATCGCTCTGAATACATATTTCAGACGTAATGTATAAAAATTATGGCGCATAGGACTTTTTGGGCCTTGGCCTGTGTGTGAGAAGCGCTGAAGGGCTGTTATTTTTTGCTTTTCCCTGGCCACCTCTGTTTTCGACATGCTTCCTCCTCGGTGGACCTGTAGGCCGACTACCCCTTGTGTTTCTTAGTGTTATTTTAGTCGTGTGCAGAGGAAAAAATGAACTACGCGGCCTCCCAGTCCCGTACTGTATATTTACGACCATATATTATCCTAACGCCTAACTAGGGGTATGAAGTGAACCTATTTGGCATTTCCTAGCCCCTAAACCGAGCGTATGAAGCTCAGCAAAAACATAACTGAATTAAATATAAACCTGCTCAAAAAATGCTCCCGAAATCACGATTTTTCGTTTACAATTAGCTGCTCTCATACCCGTTGTTCGTACGAAATCCCCGCTTCAAATCATTGCTCCTAAAGAGCGAAGTGGGTCTATTGAGTGTCCAATGAAAGTACACTATCAAGTCAAGGCTTAGCAAGCCTCTCAAGGCTAGACTCAGGTGAGATCGCTCGGACTGCTCATAGAAGTCAAAGCCTCTCTCATACCTTATTTGCACATTCTTACTCAATAAATCTCGCGTTGTACCGGGCTGGGCTGGATGGGAGCTTTTGGACTGTGAATATACCAGGTAAAGAGATGCTGATACTCTACTACTGTGACTATCTATGTTCTGTGACTCCTTGTAATAGTGTACTGGTAACCAGAAACCTCACTCCAAGTTCCCCACAAAACATGACAGTTTTCTACTGCCATACTTACGGTAAGTGGGTTACCAGTCTCAGCAGCACCCAGGGTGCTCGATAGGTCAGCTCCGCATTTTGCTCAGAGGGTAATACTTAACCCCTAACCTAGACCAATGACGTTCAGCCTTGACTAAATTCATACCTAACGCCTAACCCCCGGTGAAGCTATAGTCGAAAAGGTACAGTATGGGAAATCTCAATCAACACGACTTTGTTGTCCCTGTTAGCAGCATCGAGCAAGACAATATTGCACTGAATAACAGCTCTGAGCATTTAAATGAATTTCAGGCTCAGTGGGAGTCAAGATAAAGATGTACGAAAAGTATGAATTTCGAAAACATGAGCCATTCGTGCGACAGTTCTGCACGACGCTGAAAGCGGAGGGCCCTTGACCTCAGTTTTTTCATCCCAAGTCTGAAAACGCCTCAAATTAATTAATTTACATGCTATATACTGTACTTAACTTTAATTTCTTCGATTTTCCCAGGTGGCTTTGCACAATGCCAAAAAGCCACATGTGGCTCATGTGGCTCCTGCACAACCTATCTTATATCATAGTCATACAAGGTATCAAGTAATCGAGCCAAGAACAGGTTTAAGTAACGATACAGCTCAGTATTCCTTCGAAACTGGAAACACTTCTTTCTTAGATTTCGTTTTGGTTAATATTCGAACAATTTCCAGATCTCCTCTCAAGCGCATATCAAACCTTCTTAGTTCAAGTCAGGATTATAATCACGGCTCCGTCTACGCGTTAAGGAGAGCCGATTAAGCAAATATTGTCAACACTTACTTCAGCGCCTGCTGAGGCACTTCTTGGACAAAACCATGACCATCTTTCCGCGTGAGCTCTATGAGAAGACCTTGTTTCACACCACGAACTTGAGCTCTGAATATCTTAGAGTCTCCTCGCTAGAGACTTCTGCCCCTCTGGTCAACAACTGCTCTTAGGAGCTGTTGCAGTGCGCGGAAGCCTAATTCCCGCAGCCGGATCTCATGGCTCTCAAACCAAAACGAAGGTTCCTTGGAAATTTCACTTGCTCCTCACCATCATACACATGTTCTTGGACTACTTTTGGCGTTAACGGATGCTAAGCTAGCCGAGCTCGAAAATCAACTTGGGGGACTTCTTGTCTCGCAAATCTCTGGGCCTTGAAACTTTATCGCAATTAGTATAGTACTTCATAGTCGCTCATCAATCTTAGCCTACAAAACAATTTGGTCCGTGAAGTTCTGATCAGCCGTTAGCTTGTTTGACGTCATATTTCGAGTATAACGGTTGTAGTCACGCTAGAGTCACCGTAATGAAAGCTTGGTTTCGGACCACCACTATCGTCTGACCAGCCCGATGTTGTTCACGCGTACGGGCGGAACAAGTTGATCAGTTCTCCACATGCCGAGGATCCTTTGCCTTCACGGGATAATCGACATTCATTTTTAACAATACTCTCAGCGTCGCAGCCTCTTTACCATCTCGTTATCGGTCGGCGTGCTAGAGCTGCCGGTGAGGAATTGACTGAAGAAATGCACTTTCCAAATCTCCAGAGCTTGACTTTGATCCTGTACGAAATCCAAAAGTTCATGCGGGAGTAATCGCTTCTTCAGGCATTCCTTACGCGTACGCAGTCCATAAAGTCTCTTTCTTTCGTCAACCACTTTTGCAATAAGGATATCACAGGAGGATTTTTTTTCTTACCGGATATCCATAATTTTCCGTCTGGTCTCGCGCCTACATTGACACATCCCCACGTTGCGCAAGGTAGATACAACAAAACAAGTACGAGTAACTTACTTTCATCTTACCTTACAGACCACTCATTTTTATTCGCTTCTTTGACTCAGATGGTACTGTTCCACGTGTTTTGATGAATGATCAGCTGTACGCATCCTGTTCTTTGGATTTGGTGGACGCTCTACTCCCGCTGGCTCCCTTCTCGGTTTTCTTTTGACTACACTTATTTGGCTTCGTTTCTTACTAGCAATGATCTTCAAACGACGAAAAGCCTGGTAAAAAATATCCACGTTGGCAGATTTTAGCTCTCTTTAGGATTGCGTGGCTGCATCTGTTTGAGTTCTCGCCATCCTGGTGTTCTTCGCCCTTGCTATTCTCAGAAAACACCTATGGTAGGCCATTAGTAGCCTTATTATGCTTCATTTCTGTCCAATTTACTGATCTATAGGCGAGTTATCTGGGCGGCGATAAGTTGTGCCATGGTGGCAAGAAAGGAACCATGCTTCTCCCAGCTTTCACCTGTGTTTCAGCGCCAGCAGATGTACTATTTTTAGTCTTGGACTTCCAAATTGTGTATAACCCGCATTATGTGCTGTGTATTGGCTCTCAAGAAGACAGATCCTCGGGCGGGGACTGTCAAAATAGTACCAACATTAAAGTTCTCCTTCAAACGAAGGTGGCCGATGCTTCTGAGTCTTTGCATTTTGCTTATAAGTAAACACTCGTCGCATCGTGTTAGAATTCTCAAGTAGCTGCGCTGCTTTTCCCTCTTGCTCCCCTCCTATTTTTCCCCTTTACATTTTTTTCATTCCTTCTATGTCTCTAGGACCTTCATACATTCGCCTTATAGCTCGGAATACCGACGGATTGTCAGCACATCCTTTTTTTTTTTTTGGCATGCTTCAGATATTAATTCCCTTATCTCTCCCAGTCATAACGGTGCCGATTCCTTGTCGTCCTTGATTAGCGATCCCCGTGTGCGGCAAGTAGACACGTCCTTCATTTCTCCGAATGGGTATATTTTTTCCATTTTTTTTTCTCCAAAGTTAGGCGGTCAGAATAATGTTTACGACAGAAACGAAGCTGCAATCACAGGTCCTTCCGGCCCCCCGATCGAGTCGAACAGTTTCCCGGAAAATCTTCCGGGGAACGAGGGCTCGTCTCCATCTTTCAATCCAACAGAATTCTACAACTTTTTCGACAAGAGGTAATATATTAACCTATTCCTTGGCTCTTAAATGCTAATACCTTCCCGATCAGGAAAAGTCAAGCCCTCATTGACGTTGTTCTCCTTAGAGATCTGTGGCCCGGCAACGACAAGGATGACGATGAAGCCTCTTTGAAGAGGTAGGAGAGTGTCCAAACGATCGATTTAATAAATTTCCGCTGATTGGATGTTAGCGACTTCCATTTATCTGTGCGAAATTTGCTACGAACTCTAGACATGTACGAATAAGTTTCAGTTCAGCCCAAACTGTCACGCTTATCTGACATTGTTGTAGTGCAACTGTCGGGAATATTGATTGAAGGCACGGGAATGATTACAAAGTGCACTTGTGCGATTACATGATTACTGAGTGTTAGGTAACAAATTGTTGTATGTCCAGTTTACACGACTTGATCCGTTTGGGAGCTTGAGTCAGCGACTACATCCCAAGATACTCAGCCCCACATATCCGCACCTCGAAGCGATGATAATCATACCGCATTTACTTGTGTGACGTTACATGCTAGTTAATCAAAGCGGCAAGGTTGTTGTTATATATAGGGGTAAGTCACCGAGAACAAGGAACCTTAAATGCTGGTACGACTCAGTTTTCCCCCTGACATACCATCACATTTTCTCAAAGCATCTATTCTCCGTGAATGAAGTTCATTAGAGTTAGTACTCATTTTCTCTTGGCCGGGATAACGAATGGTCACCCAGCTCGCCGCGAAGTGAGTTGTTAGTATGTTTGGCCAGTCAATCAAATGAAACTCAAGTTCTGCCGTCAGGCATCTCATATGCGGCAAAGGGACGCGCTCACACAAAACGTATGCGGAGGACCAAACAAAGGTTCTGTCGGCTTATGGCTGGTCACGGGAAACCCAACGGTACAAGAGATGAGGGAGGAGAAGCGAGCGAGCGATAATTTCGGCATTATAAGTGATGCAATACCCTGAAAGCTGCAGAGAATTATATTGAGTTTTTATTCAATGCGACGCAAACAATCCCAGCTAAAATCCATGAAATATCAGGATATTACCTTCCACCTAACGGGACACCCAGGCTACTTCATTTGCCCAGCGAGACATCCTTCGTCTTGGCGCAAAAGGGCCCATTTAGCCAATGATTTATGCTATCAGAGGAACTCGTATATGTTACTGAATGAGATGAAAAGAGTGGTACATCACAGTCCTAAGGAACAGAGTGGTGAAATACGGGTTGATTGCTCCTTTGGTGTCCCGCAAATCGATGTACACCACGGGGCGAACGGTCAATCTGTCGAAGTCAAGCGCATGCAAAAAGATGGTACCTATTCTCCAACTGCATATAAAAGAGACGGGATCCTTCAAGGCTAATCACATCCACGCTTCGTCAACTTCGATCTACAAATACGTTTGAGTTGAGACGACTTCTCATCATTGGCGTCCTCGCGGCCTGGCAGTAGCAGTAATTCCTCTCAACTTCCAAATTGTGTATGAAGCATTGATTTCACACACAATGAATCAATTGAAACCTTGTGTCGGGACACTAATAGGTACTGCTACGTCCGCAACCGGAAAACAGCATGCTTGAGTAATGGTGCGAGTAGCGGCGTGGGTGGCTAGGACTTGCGCTGCAATAAAGCAGCTTGATGAGCCAAAAGGAATATCAATGATCTTATCTTCTATCTGAACAATGACGGTGCTTGAATGAAAACTCTATCCCACGTTCTATAAAGGAAGAAAAACTCGTCTATTTGCATATTTAAGCACAAAATCTCTTAAGTACTCGGAATAGGCTGTTGAAGTTGTACAGGCATTGACGTATTCGGATCCAAAGCATCCCAAAGCTGTCGGAGTCTCTGAAGTTTTGGCCCTTGAGGATCAGGATTTTGAGGTATCTGCACATATTCTGGAAGATGATATCCTAATGTTTCAATCTTCACCCCTCCGTCCACACCAAGACGTATAACGAACTCTTGAGCAGTTTTCCTCAACTCTTTGTCTCCCAGCCTCAATGTCAGCTTTTCAAATGAATGGTTGACTGCCCTGATATCTTTGAAAATATTACGGCCAAAATCAGAGTGAACCGGGAGTTGAAGCCATAGCGCAGCTTCCCAGTAGTTGACATCGTTACCGTCTAGAGAGGCCATCTCAGCAAAGATACCGTAGTAGGATCCCCAACGATCTGTTCCGCGAGGTTCTTCAGGGAAAACTAGGGTGATCTCAGAAAGCGAAGAGAGCCTCCCCAAAGCTTGGGAAATATCAGAATGTGTTTGACATCGAGTCGATGTCAATGCGAGGCTCCGAAGATGAGGGCAATGCTGCTCTATCAGAGTAATATCGCCGACGGACGATGGGATTACAGGACGATCGCTTGTATATTTCGGAGTGCATAAAATTGATAGGGAGTCCAAAGTTGGTCCGTGGCGGGTCATTGCAGAAAGAAGGACCGCTTGAAGTCCGGAAGGATAGCTTAGAGAGAGTGTTTCAAGAGGCCCACATGCGTCGAGGAATTCTATCAAGTGGGGGAAAACGTCTTCCGGAATGTCCGGCTGTCCAATTTCTAATTTGAGATGGCGTAATGATGTGAGCTGGTGAAAAAAGTCTGAGACAGCTAGAGAGGGCAGCGGGAAGAAGCATTGCAGGTCTTCCAAGGATGAAGGATCTTCAATTCGAATGCTAAAATCTGCGAAAGGCACAGGACTAGGAAGCAAATGAAGACGTCGGAATTTCTGTTTCTGGAGAATAGGCGGCAACGTAAAGATAGTGGCCGCTCGGCGCTTCTGCTCTCCCCCGGTCCTCCAAGCGTTGCCGCAAGTTCTCCCAATTCGTTCAACTCTAGAGTTCACGGTCAAAGATTCCAAATGACGAGAACGGGCCAATATCCACTGAAGTACGATGTAGGAAACGTCCCACGGCCCGCCGTGATGGTCCATCTCAATGTGTCGCAAGAGAGGGGAAGCAGCTAAAGCTTCTTCGTCAGGATCAACAACAATGTTGCTCGCGTCTCTACCACCACCAACTCCCCAATGTTTTACGGTAAGGCTCATATGAGGGTGAGTATCTTCCAGCAGGTGGAGGAGGTCGGCAGGGATTCGATCGCGTGGACAAGCAAAAGTGAAGGAACGTAGATTATGAATGGATGGAAGAAGCCGAAGGACAGGTGCCCACTTCTTGGTACGTGAGAGTTTTTTCTCTTTCCCGTTAAAATGCAAGTCAAGCTCTTTGCGCAAGCCAGCTTCTCCTGGGGTTCCATAGATAGTGAAGTGGTGGATATTAGCCAAAACCCAAGCCTCTCTACCGCCTGGTTTGAGCCAGCACGTGATGCGATTATGGGAGGATCTAACTTCATCCACTTCAAAGTTGAGGGCACAGCTTCGCACAGAAAAGGGCAGTGCAACGTCGTGGAACAGCACATTCACAAGGAGAAGTGAGAAGATATCAGGTCTAGATGTGTCGGAAACCTAAATCAGATGTCGGTTTATTGACGTTGCCCACATGTTTGAGGAAGCACATACGAAATGACAAATCTCAGTCAACACATCCAACCCGAGAGCGCTCACACAACAAGTTGCACTTGCTGTTGATCGAGGCTTCAGAGAGGTCATTTCTTCCAAAGTAAGTGGCAATCCAGGTCAATTGTTGAGCAATAATGGACACGCCAAGTCCTAATGGGGGAGCACTCGTCTCAAGTAAGCATAGCCAGATGGAAGTCGGGCTCAAGTGGAGGATCAACACTGCCACAATGGGTGAGGAGAGCCTTCCCTGGTATAACGATTTGCCCGGTACTCCTCTTATACTTATCGGACTTGATAACGAGGCACGAACTGGGATCTCATTGAAATTTTAAGGGTCGGAATAGCCAACCGACAAAGGTTAACTGAAATATTTTTGTTTTGGGCTGCCTGTCTCGCTAGTCGTGTTGTATTGGTGTGATTAGGAGGAACGGGATAAGCTCATACTCATAGATCAAAATAGTGGATTATTCCTGGAAGGATTGATACAGCGTGAAGAGCAAGACAACACCAGCAATTCAGTCATTACAGAGGTTACTTGAGAGATTTTATCAACTGCGACCATTGCATACATGGGTGCTACGGTGGTCGAAATTAGTTCAAACAGTTTCCAGACGATCAGAGCCCATCAATCGAGAAAAGCACTTACGTGAGGCCATCATACCCCTCCTATTTAGCTCCTGATATAACTAGTCATCTGTCTCGACACTCAGAGGCTTGGCTGGGAATTTAAAAGCCGACTGGGGAAAGAATTAAGTAGTTTATCTCATTGAATCATTGATCGCAGCTGCACAAAGTTGATTCCGGTGTGAAAAGACGTATGGATGTGAAAGTGGCCTGCGTGACTGATGTGTAGCATTGGCTAGATAAGCTGGCGAAGAGAGGGAAGAGTATCATCTCAATTGCCTTCCCATTTGACACGAAAGAAAGCTGAAGGAATGAAAGCCCTCGAAGAACAGAGTCTGGGCTGGATGAAGCTCGAATTCTTCTGGCCACTCGTTTACTCAAACGGTTTTGCGCAACAAAGAAACCCTCATCCTAGCATTCTAGCTAAGAACCAAGAACTGTGGCTGAACGGGTGTGAATAGAGCCTAGGGCTAGGCTCTTGGTTACGAATAGAGAGTGATATTTGAACTTTACATTCCCAGTTTATTTCATACGAGTGTACTTAGGTCTCCCAGTGCGTCTTTCCCTCCTGGCCTATAACGGTTCACCCATTCAAATTCTCCTTCATTCTGGTTGCAACTTTCTCCAAGACCTCCCTCTCAACCCCCTTCTTCATAGGCCACATTTTCTCTATATCTGTGATACATAGTCCTTCTTGTTCATTCGGTTTAGGAACAACATGGAAATGGACGTGGTTGACGTGTTGAAAGGCGATTTTGCCGTTATTCTAGGAGCAAGTATTGTAAAAAGGGAAACAAAAAAGAACAATGATCTGAGAAGTTTACTTACTTGAATAACATTAAAATCCTTGACACCAGTCGCAAGTGCTATTTTCTTCAAAACTGGACCAATTGCCGCCAGATATTCGTCCGGAAGAGTCAAGATTGTCTGCGCGTGATCTTTGAGGATATTAATATACAAGAGCCCGAATCATCAATGGATAGAAAAACGGGCGCACATTTAGGTAAAACTTGAGTATGACCTTCAGAGACTGGGTTGATATCCAAGATCGCAAACCTTTAGAATATTCCCAAAACAATTTGGTTTATGTCCTTCGGTCAGATTGCTTGAAACATACACATGATCATCTTCGTACACCTTTGAGCTTGGGATCTTCCCGGCAATGATACCACAGAAGAGACATCTATGCAAGTCCGGTTAGAAAATTGAGTAGAAATACAAATACTAGAGGATCCGAACTCACTGGTCATCTACAGCTGGTGCTTCAGACATGGTCCTATGGGTGTTAGTGGTGGTGTAAAGGAAACCGTTTCCGATGGAGCGCCGAGACAACTCGTGATTGAAATCCTGAAGACCAGAGTTGATTAGAAGTCATAAGGAAAATCGCACGTTTATCCTCTTATTTTGGTGAGTTTCATGTTTGTATGAGTTTGGGGGCGTAATCGTGACTGATATTACGGCTTGTTTCACTAGCAGTGTGAGCCATCTCCTATAACTCCTAACAGTTAACACCTTATATCGGTATTTCCTTTAAAACCCTATTTGCCGCCAGAGACCTAACCCGGTAGTGACATCGATAGAATGCTGCTGGATCAGCTTAAACAGGGTCCTTCACAATAACGAATCTCGTACTACAAAAACAAAGGGGACGACGAGAACTTGTTCGCGGCATATCTCCAAGATTGGCATGATCCACCCAAGTCAGTGGTTTCTGCTAGGGTTCGGAAGGATGTACGAGGAGACACCGAGGCCGGGAGAAGGACACTGAACGGTCCTAGACAATCCAGCAGATACAGGCGGAGCAGGGAAGGCATAAATCGGTGATCAAAAATGCTGGAGTACAGAACTGTAAAAGAGACATATTTTTGTAAAGAATCTACTTCATTTGGGAGGTAAAAAAAAAAGACAAAAGAAAACAGATTTTGCTTCTAAGTGCTCCTTTAATACTTTCGGATCTTATAACGAGACATTAACTGAGATCTTATCGAAACTTGAGGTAGGAATATCCGACCAACAATGGCTAACCGAAACATATTCTTTTCGAGATACAATGTCAGTCATGTTGCTGTGGCGCGATTAGGAGAAACAACGTGACCTTCTCCTATTCACGTGCAAAAATAGAACATCATTCCTGGAAGCATCGATTCCACGTAAAGAGCAAAACAACACCCAGGGACTTAGTCGCTACAAAGGCTACTCTTGTTCCACCAGTCGCAAATTATCGGAGTTTATAAGCTGAGAAATGCACTTACGTGTGGCCATCGTCATCCTTCCATCGACTCATGATTTAAAGGTCGTCTTTTTGGCGGGCTCGACCAGAAATTAAAGGTCGAAGAATGCAAACAATTATGCTAGATGACGGGTAACCCCATTGAATATTTGATCGCAGTCACAAAACTTGATTGCAGTGGTGAAGGGACGTTGGAGTTGCATGCCGCCTGCAGAAGAGATGTGTAGCGTCGATTCACTGAGCTGGCGAAGGAAAAGGAGCGGGTGTTATAAGATCATGCTTGACCTGTCAGTGGACACGAAAGGGAGCTGAAAATCCCCTAGGGACGGACTTGAAGCCCAAGCTGGATGAATCTCGAATTCTTCTAGGCCATTCGTTTACGAAATCGGTATTATGCGTACAAAAGGAAGAACCACAAAAAATGGTGGTTGAACAGGTTTGGACAGAGCCTAGGACGAGGCCTGTATGAATGAATAGGAGTGTTATTGAAATGTTACATTCACAATTCACGTTACAGGAGTGTCCTTAGATCACCTAGAGACTTCACTTGGGTAATTGAGCCTTTGCCTCCTCACTAATAGCGATTCACCCCTCCAACTTCTCTCTCATTCTGGTCGCAACTTGATCCAAAACTTCCCTAGCAGTGTTTGTTTTCATAGGCCACATTTTTTCGATATCCGTCATACATAAACCCTCACGTTCATTTGGTTTTGGGACGACGTGGAAGTGGACATGGTTGACATATTGATAGGCTATCGCGCCATTGTTCTAGCAAGTGGAAGTTATTGGGATAAGCAAGAGGAAAGAAAATCGTGGAAAAGCAGACAATGGAAATCAATCAAGTTGGTAACTGACTCACTTGAACAATATTGTAATCCTTCACTTCAGTCGCAATCGCTACTTTCTTTAAAACTGGACCAATGGCAGACAGATATTCGTCAGGAAGGGTTGCGATTGTCTGTGCGTGGTCTGTTCAGAAGGGTAAATGGGATCAAAGTCACCGAAACCATCGTAGGATACAGATGGGCGCACATTTCGGTAACACCTGAGTATGTCCTTCTGAAACTGGGTTGATATCCAAGATCGCGAGTCTACAGCATTCCCAAAACAATTTCATTCGGCTGGAGCCTTGGTTGTCTCGTTTGAAACCTACACGTAATCATCTTCATACACCTTTGAACTTGGGATCTTCCCTGCAATGGTTCTACAGAAAACACATCTATTCGAGCCGAGTTAGTGGGCTGAATACAGTTACATATGCTAGAGGACTGTGAGCTGACTGGTCATCGACAACCGGAGCTTCAGACATTGTCTCTTTAGGTGTTAATGATGGTGTAAAGGAAAGGATTTCCGGCGGAGCGCCGGTAGACTTCTTTATTGAAACCCGAGAGACCGGGGTTGATTAGAAGTCATGAAAGAAGTAGAATATTTCCACACTTGTATGAGCAGTTTTGGCGATGGTGACTGTTGTCGTGGTTCGTTTCAGCTCGCGCGAGAGCCATGTTCTCTACCTCCCAATAGTGAACTTTGAATATTGATCTTTCCTGAAAAACCTAGACGCCGTCGGGGACCTAATTGGGCGGTGAGATCGAGAGAATGCTACTGGAGCAGTTTGATCAGGGTCTTTCACAATAACGAATCTCGTACTACAAAAACAAAGGGAACGACGAGAACTTGTTCGCAACATATCACCAAGATTGGCATGATCCACCCAAGTCAGTGGTTCTGCCAGGGTTCGGAAGGGTGTACGGGGGACACCGAGGCCGGGAAAAGGACACTGAACGGTCCTGGACAATCCAGCAGATATAGGCAGAGGTGGGAAGGCATAAATCGGTGATCAAAAATGCTGAGGGGCAAAACCTTAAAAGAGACTAAATTTTGTAAAGACTCTACCTCACTTAGGAGGGCAAACAAAAAGACAAAGAAAACATATTTTGCTTCCGCGGCAGGCACCAAATTCGGATTGACTAGTTGATGGATCGATGCGCGTTCGGTGACGGTGGTGACACGAGGTGGAATTTGTTCGATTTACGTTTTTCATCGTTTGGCTCTCTCAACCCCGAACGACGACGACTGAAACGAAGCGACGATGCCCACGTCTCCACTGGACCGCGGCACTGGGGCTCTTTTTCTTGGCCTCGAGTTGGCTGTAGACCAGCTTAGAGCTAGTCTGGTGGATGAATCCCTCGAATTGGTCGCAGTGGAGAGCGTGGATTTTGACAGAGAGTTACCGGAGTACCAGTTTCGTCTCTTTTCCTCCTCTCTTTCTAGGCACTCTAACTAACCCTACTTGATGCTTCAGGACCCATGGCGGCATTTTTACGACCCCCGGCGAAGCGTATACGACGCCCATCGAGATGTGGATCAAAGCATTGGATATTCTTCTTCAAAAGTTAACGACAACGAATCTCGTCCCGAGAATCAAAGCTATTGGTGGTTCAGCTCAACATGCTCTCGTCTTTTGGCGTAGCACTGCCGTTCCGAGCTTAAATAGTCTGGACCCTTCACTCCCATTGGCGGCACTCTTCAACGCAAACCTTTTCAGTCTGCCCAACCCTTCGATTTCACAAGATACATCTGCGCATCCGCATGCAATGGCTATCGAGGCGTTGTTGGGTGGCCCAGATCATATGGCACAGAGGGTCGGAATATGCGCAGAGAGTTCCATGGCTGCTGCGTATGTCTTTTTTATTTCGTCCACTTGATCACTGTTCAACCTAATGATTTCATAGACAACTGCTCCGAATTAGGGAAACGTATCCGAATGACGTTTGGGCGAGGACGGGACGCGTCCAACTGGCGTGTAACTTTTTGGCAACGCTAATTGCTGGCAAATGGATCCAGATGTCGGAGACCGAAGCTGTCGCTACAGGCATGTGGGTGCACAAGCCGACCCATGGTGGCGGACTTCCTGTTGGTGGGAACTGGGACGAAGGCGTGTTGGATATCATTGGCGGAAGTCGCGAAGAAGGGAGACGCGTGAGAGGATGGCTTGGTAAATTCTTTTTTCTTATTTTCTGCTTGTTATTTGTGTAACTCATATTTTCATTTCTCGTAGGCGAAGTCGACACGTCTCCAGACCGTGGCGGAAGGAAAGTCGGCAATGTCAGTCGATACCTTGTTGAACGTTATGGATTTGACCCGGAGACCGTTGTTGCTGGGTTCACAACAGACCACCTTGCGTCGTATCTCAGTCTCGTCCCCAGCGGTGGCGATGCCGTCCTTGCTTTTGGACCTATGGACCTTCTTCTTACCCCTGCACTCCACTGGATTCCCACGCGTCTTTACACTCTATTCCCACATCCGGCTCAGGATGTACGCGAGGAAGGAGGGAAGAGACGTTATATCTGTGTTCTGTCCAGCCGCAATGCCGACATTCCTCGTGCTCTTGTACGAGATATGTATACCAAGAGCTGGAGTGCCTTCGACCGCCTCGTCGCTATCGTTCCACCCGGAGGAAGTATTGGATTGGACGACAAGCTCTTCTCGTTCTATCACCTCCAGCCAGAGTCGTATCCTTTCTCGCACGTGAAGGGGATCTTCCGTTTCGAGACTGGGATCAAGGTGCAGGAGTTCAGGGATTTGAGGGCAAATCCGAGGTGTTTAATTGAAAGCCAAGTTATGTCTTTCCGAGTCCGGTGGGTTTTTTCGGTTCTTGCAATTCTCAATTATTACCTAACTTGATGATATAGATGGTCCCGCCTCATCTCCACTGGCGTCTTGGGCATCAACCAAGGTCGACCTCTGAACCGAACTGTAAATGCCTCATCTCCTTCTCCGCAACAACAACAGGAACGCCAACATCACCACCAGAAAAAGAAAGGAGGACAGTGGGGCATGTCGTTTGACCCATACGATCACCTTCCTCTCCCCGCTCGCCTCATCACCACGGGCGCAACAGCCAACTTCCCATCCATCGCCTCACTCCTCGCTGACGTTTTCAATGCCAACGTGTACATTCCTAATACGCAGTTGGATTCAGCGCAGGTTATGGCTGCTGCACACAGGAACGCACCATCTCCCGGTTTCCCATCGAGAGCTTCTTTGGGTTGTGCCTATTTGGGAAGATGGGTTTGGGGCAGAGAGAAGGGTACCGTTGGCCCTGGCGGGTTCGAAGATGAGATGAGGAGGTTGTTTGGGAGGAGATGGGTTAAGAGTGGGAAAGCGATAGTGAGGAGTAACGTGAACGGCGTCATGTCTTCTTCCTTGCTTGCTGCCTCGAAAGAAGATCTCACTCTTGGTGCCATTGGAGGTGGACTTGGAGGAATTGGTGTTGGGATGATGGGAGGGACCGGAAGTGGAAGGAACACACCTAGGAGTGTCAGTGGACTGGGACATTCTGTTCTCGTCGAGGAAGAAGAGGAAGACGAGAACGGTGGTTCGCCAGGCGGGTTGAGCCCTTTACCTGTCATTGGAAGTCGAGGCACTTCCCCAACAGGAAGTCTACATAGCAGCACTCACGGCCACACCACTCATTCTTTGAGTCGAGATACGGCCCTGGGCCCCGTTCCTCGTATTGGCGCTGGCTTCTATGGAGGTGGTGCCTACGAGTTGAACCCAGCTGCTCCTGGTGTGAGGTCTAGAACCACCCCCACGTCCTCGACCCCGAACACAACATCGGATACGCCTACCTTTGACTCGTCTTCCACCGCTCAGACGTCGCCGGACCCTGCGACACCTACTCCTCTGGCTCCCGTTACTGCCCTTCATACTTCTGACGGGGAAGCCCAGATTGGATTGGTAAAAGTCGCTGAGAGCGACTTAGATGGATTTTTGGGATATGCTGCTATCGTTCCCGAATATTGTCGACTAGAGGGAATGCTTGTTAAAGGTGTTGTCGGGTGAGAAGGGGGTGCAATAGTGAAGTTGGACTTTTGATGTTTCAAGAGCCCTTTTCCCCTCTTGTTGTTTTTTTTTTCTTTTTTTGACCTGTCCCTTTTCTCTTCTTTTCCATGCGAATGCGTGACACCACTCCTGGTGTGTTATCCCAGATGCTTTCTTTAAAACCCACTTTCCAAGCTCACATAATCTACTCTATACCAAATTCCTTTCCCCTTTTTTCACCTTTTCTTCTCCCATTATCTTTTTCTCTTCTTCTCCATTTCGTTTCTCCCTGTCTCTCTCTTTACCCCTCCAAAGGAACCCAATATCCCCATATATACACAAATCCACCCACACATCAAAAGTACCCACGAGAAACTTAGTTTATCCCGTACTCTAAGCTTTCACCTTTGACAACAAAGGTGAAGCTGTTACCACTTATTTAACGTATCTCTGGTTTTTGAATGCGAATGTTGCTGTTGTCTTTGTCCTTTTTTTTCTGTTTGGTTATGATCACTATACCTGATTGGACTCAGCATCTAGTCAGATGATAAAAATCCATCTGACTCCAAACTTTTCACTGCGTGCATGCTAAGTTGATGACTCTAGCACGAGAGTCAGCCGTAGGATGATTAGTTGAAGTGATATTAAAGATTTGATGTTTGTCGCTTCATCTTCTCTTCCGCGACCACCATGGCAGTACTTGTCCCCGACTTCAAGGACGCTGACATTACGTTTACTCCTAAATGGGCTCATACATTTCGTACTGGGTGTCTCGACGCCAACGGAGACATACTTACACGCCTTCTTACTTGCGTTGAAAGACCCTCGAGTGGGCGTGCTGCAATTTTCCCCGACGACCGGCTGGACTCTCTGCTCTCTACTGCCACAGAAGCCGTTAACGGAATGGCTGAACAGATGCAGTGGTATTTTAATCGCATGAAAGAGGTCAAAGAATGTCGTGACCGTCTCGTTCGTCTGCAGGGAGCGATAAAGGAGTTAAAATCTCGACCCTATGTTCCAATTTCCACTCTTCCTCTTGATACCGCCCAAGAAATTTTTCGAGCATGTGTGAGGTGTGGCTCTTGGCAGCAGGCTCGTACCTTTACATTGGTTTCCCGCCAAGTGCAACGGTGGTAAGTCGCTTTTTTTGGTTCTGGTTTTTTGCAGTTCTCCTACAAATAGTGGCTTACTATCGAGGCAGGGTGGACCCCATATTTTTCGAGACCATTTATTATCGTCGTCCTCACTTTTCCACGCGTGAATTTCTCACCTACTTCAATGACTCTGCTCGTTTGGCGCCGATGAGACAGATCGTCCGAAACCTCGTCGTACGCAATGGCGTTCTTCTGCCCACCGACCCAGAATCTGGACAATTAATTTTCCAAGGGTTTCCATCTCTAAAACTTATATCTTACGACAGAGTACCTTCTGGCAGAGAACTACAGGCCTGGGATTTCAGGCTCCCCTCTCTTCGCTGGTTTTGTTGGCTACTTCCACGCAACAGCTCCCGCCCGGCACTCCTTCCGTTCTTTTCCACTCTCATGCATCTGCAGGTTTCCTTCGAATCTCAATCATCCCTATCAACATTCCCCTGGGATTCTGTGAAACAGCTTGTGCAGCTGAGGGTTCTGGCCATTGACACATCATCCAACTCATTCATCCATCTTGCGGCGAACCCAGTGTCAGGGATTCGCGACTTCCAATCCATGATTCTGTCAGCCCGTGGTGCCCCCTCTTTACAGATCATCATGTGGCGCTCTTTTTCGTGGGAGAACCAAGAATCGGTGAACTGGGCAGACTGTGCTGCTGCTATGGAAGATTTGCGTCTGGTATACTGTATCAGCGGTGCATACGCCAAACATCTGACACTCGAGGAAATATATCAAGAAAAATGGCCTTTTGTTGTCATGGATGAAGATGTATCCGATATATGGGGAACCCAGTATGAATCAGAGGCGTTCGCTGTCAAAGAGAGAAGAGCTACATTGGCAGTTCAGCCCTCCGGAGACGATTCCTTATAATAAACAGCTTTTAATGCCTGTAACTATTTGGGCCAGTTATATTCAATGAATGTTCTCAACTTATTGTTTGGATAAGAAAAAAAAATGGATCTGGAGCTGTTAGATAGCGAAAATCAAAGGTGGACTACGAGTTTAACGCATCTCATTGTGACTTCGATTGAATTAATGAGAGAGCAGAAAGCCATAATCTTGTTACTATACTTACAGTCGTTTCGGAAAGCAATGAGAAGCGTCAGTTTCACTTTTTTGAAAAAGAAAAGCGGAATTCATGCAAGAGACCGCGCTTCTTCTGTTGGAAGTCAGCGTACGAATTCCGCATATCCCTTTCAGAACAAGGTGACGTCTTCTTCATTACTGTCCAAAACAGCTGTAATACGAAGTCCTTCGATCCACCCTGTTATATCTCGGTGTCTTTGGAACTGCGGCGCATAGTCAATCCAGCATGCACCAAATAGGCCAACTTGAGCAGATATTGAAGCTAGAACACTATTTTACGTGGTACTGGCAGGGATAGACCTACTGGATAGGTGCAATCGGAAGTTCAAAATTCTGAAGGCTGTCATTCACTCATTCAGACAGGGGCTGAAAAAACGATTGGTAGTCAACCGAGCTGATGTATTGCAAAGGATGAAGGTCACATGTCGAGCCTGAGGGTGCCGTTAGTACTACCGTACTACACCGGCAGGGAAAACCTTTCCACCTGGGAAACCCTTCATCTCCTGTATTCGTCTCGACAAACGTTTGAGCGTTAAACAAAATAACAGAACAAACAAAATAATATCCAAGGTTGCAAGCACTGAAACGAGGGATCCCGGAACGCACATGCTCCGCCTGGCTGGCACGAGCACGAATCCAATGGTTAGCGTGAAGTGGGATGAGCTTCTTAGGGCCTCTCTACAACAAGCGGCTGAATGTCGGCACCTCGTGCCATGAGTTGGGCGCTCACGGACCCACACACCATTAACATCTTGGGACTCGAAAGCGGGCTCAAGTTATCTTTTCCCTCATGATATGTCGTATGGCTTATTTATTGAGTACATATTGTTCGTTTGGCGTCCATATATTACTTGGTTTTCACTGTTCTCACATTGAGACATATGTTGCTGTCCTTACTCCCGCCGATAACCTCATTGCATACAGGGTTATGTCTTTCTTTTCCACATGACTCTGTCTCGATTTCTTAGAAGGTAGGATGGAACAAGCACGGCTTTGGGAATATCCCTGCAATAAGTTTCCATTCTCCCCAACGATTGACAGCTTCCCTATCCCCTTTCACGTTCTCATCTGACTGAATGCGATGAAGCATCTGACCCTTAAGTAGAACACATTGTCAGGGTCTCTTTCCATTCGAATAGCGTACTAAACCCCACATTGTGGCGAAAGATCCACTGCCAAGGCTCAAGGCGACTAGTTTTCATTGCTCCTTTGACTTCATTGAATGCAAGATCCGAATCATAAAATCTCATCCTAAGAGGTTTAAATGCGATATTTGGCCAGACTATGCCACCGGCAACATGTTGTAGCCCACAATCGAGGATAGAAGCGCCCATTGTCCCCGAAAATAGCGGCGAGGCCCTTCAAAAGACCCCTTTTCCACAGCTTCTACGCCCAAGCAATCGAGAACATGTGAGATTTCAACGGGTCATGGGTTGTGGAAGGATAGCTTAAG
This sequence comes from Flagelloscypha sp. PMI_526, assembly GCA_021399455.1. NCBI lineage: Eukaryota > Fungi > Basidiomycota > Agaricomycetes > Agaricales > Niaceae > Flagelloscypha > Flagelloscypha sp. PMI_526. The sequence goes on along the minus strand of JAJTUO010000035.1, from coordinate 170,707 downwards.
TGATCAGAACATGAGGCAGATGAGTATAAAGCTTGGGCTTACTTCGCCTTGGGGGTATTCCCAGCATCCCACCTACATAGCCTGAGATACAGCATGCTACGCCCTATCCCTCTGCCCCTCAACGATGACTGTGGCATAGGCACCCCTCTTTGTAAGCCGCGTCTCGATGCGACTTTCATCGAGGCTGCGACAAGGAGTCGCAAGCTTGCCATTGACCAGTCTGGCAGAGGGATAGCGGCCATGCTGAACATCTTCTCTCGCGCCGATCTCGCCTACGTTGACTTGCCCTCTGCCCACCTCATATGCCGGGACAAGTTCAGCGTAACCCATGCAAGGTACCCCGGTGTGGATGTCACTCAGACCTTTGACGGTAAGGTTAGTGGACATTTATCAAGGCTATCCAGTGACTTGAAACCCACAGGGTTGTTAGACACTTCCGGAGCTCTTCGAGCACATCTACATCCATGCTCTATCGGCATCAGTTTCGGTGAGCATTCTGTTGATTGGAGATCTATTGTTTCTAACCTCTTTCATCCAGAAACTATCTGAATGTACTGCCTTGTCGCAGGTTTTGAGCGGTACCGACCTGGACTTGTGGTTTGAGGAGCAGAGCGATAGGATACCTGGTAATGTATGTGTTTCCCTCTCATCAGCTAATTATCACCTGAGATCGTGCTCCTTTAGCGTCGTGAGTTTGTTGAAGTCATCAGACGCCAGCGCTTCGTAAAGTACAATGTAGGTCGCACAGCATAGTTACATTTTAGTCGTCATTGACCATCCGCTCTTTCAGCTCGACCACAACGATATTCCCTGGCTTGAGAAGCGCATCGTCCAGATAAATGGCGCTCTCGTCGACATCCGGGGATGCAGCTTAGATGGTCTTATTGGCCTTGGCCTCACTTTTGATGAATATCCTTCGCCAACGACTACGGCGCCGTCGAGCGAATCGCTCCTGACACCGCCGCCTTTGGCCCCTCACGGGATACGACAAGATAAACAGCAGCAGCAGCAGAATGTATGGAGTCAACAAGACTCCCCCAAGACAAAACCAAACGATCGAGAAGCTATACCGCAGGACCGTCGAGTGAAGGAGGTCGATGGTATTAGCTTCAACCGTGGAGAAGGGAGGAGAGTAGGGAAAATTGTTCCGAAGTTTGGGATAATTGGAGAAGAGAGGAAGATGAAGTGGGGAGTGATCGGAGAGGAGAGGACGAGGAAAGGATAAAGAGTATGATGCAGCTTGAAAGCGCCTCCTCTTTAAGTATAATGCATGAAGATAAAGAGTATGATGCAGCTTGAAAGCGCGTCCTCTTTGAATGTGATACATGAGGATAAAGAGTATGAAGCAGCTTGAAAGCGCGTCCTCTTTGAGTATAGTGGATGGTGTTACCTATTATGTAGTCTTGTTTTCCCCCTATTTTTGAGTTTTATAGCCCTTTTTGTCTGTGTACTTTGAGTCATGACATGCATTTCTTGTACTTGGAAAAATTTGGTCCTTACATTTATTTTCGCCATCTGCTACCAAAGTACAATCGATTGTGGATGTAAATTTGAGATTCATGATCCGAAGTCGCAAAGAAATGGCTGAGGCTCGAGAAAACGAATGCAAGAAATTCAGAGGAAAGATGTGGTGACAGTTCTGGAGAAAGATCTGAACTCTGATGCACGTGAAGAGTAAAGGCTCAAGTGCGATTTAATTATTTTCGACGCGCCTGCCTACTTCGGGCATGCCCCGAGGGTGACACTTTGGCGTCGTGAGGATTGCCCGAAAGTTTTCTGTTGGCACCGACTAGTGTATGGCTTCACCTTTCGCTAGCTACGTTTGAGGATCTTATGACTACCACCGACTCCACTGGCCGATGCCATGGTATAAGCATCACGAAGAATTGAACAGGAAATTTATACGAGTCGGCCGCAGGATTGAGAGAGAAGTTCATGAATTCCAGAAGCGCCGTTGGGTGACATTTAAATATCATCCCGCCACCCGAACGATCGCATGAAGTACCCTTTTTTTCTCACTCTCTAATTCTAGGCTCAACATAAGAGCCAGGATCTCCCTCAGGATGTTTTATGGTTTAGGTACCAGCTCGAGCCAAACGACCATCATGTCATAGGCAGAGAATCAGAGGTATGAGCTGCATGTCAGCCTCGCTTTTTTATGACAACAGTGTCAGTAACTACGCAAGATTCTATTTTCATTAAGGTCCTTAAATGACTCCCGCTTTGTATCAAGGTCATCAAATATTGATTGGGGTTGCTACCCATTCCCATGGGAAACTCGAATCATTTATGGAGGAAATACTGTTGACTTTAACTTTCACACTATGGCATCCCTCTCTTTTGCTGCAGTAAGCTGAGAGCTTAGCCCGAGATCCCCCATGTTCCAACTGACGTTAAATTCTTCCAAAATTCTCCCTTGCAACCAACTCAGGATTTCACCCCTATGCGGATCATAATTGTGCGGGGGTGATTCCATGCTGCTTTTCGCATGGTGTCTAAGAATGTTGTTTTGGTTGAAACATCTAAGGGTATAAAGGCTCTTTTCGAAACCCTACTAACCCCAAAACAACCCTCATCCTCTCCCCACATCCTCTTCCCCAACGCTCATTTGGCCTTCATTCTTTTTCTTCCCGTCCTCAGAAAGATGAAATATACAACCACTGTCCTTTTTGCTCTCACATGCACGACATCATTCGCGGCTGCTCGTACATTTACGGTGAAGAATAACTGCGCCTATACTGTATGGTTCGTGGATACCTCTCTTCAGGTCTACTCCAATATTCATACTGGTCTCTCTTTAAGGCCAGGAATGTTCACTGATCCTAATGTTGGTTCCGCTAGACCTTCCCATGAGACTGGGTACATCCATCCAAAGTTTTTATTTTCAACAGACTCACAGCTCTTAGATGGCATGCCGCTCCGAAGACCGCTGTTCAATTCAATGTCCCTAATGACTGGAAGTGAGATCTTTGACATCTCATACCCTAAAGTTTTTGACCTAACACTCTCTAGATCTGGTCGTATTTGGGCTCGCACAGGTTGTGATTTCTCGAAAGGACCTCTAGCGTGCGACACTGGAGCGTGCAATGGAGGGCTTCAGTGTGCCGCCTCTGCTGGAACTGTGAGTCCAGCATCCTTTCTTCTTGATCAGTTCTCCTACTAACTCCTGCTTCGCATACTAGGGTGTACCTCCCGCTTCTCTTGCAGAATGGACCTTGAACGGATCCGGCGGTCTCGATTACTACGACGTTTCCCTTGTCGATGGGTTCAACGTTCCCATGCGCATTGACAACAACAAGCAATGCAACATCGCAGCCTGTGTCCACGACCTCAATGACGGATGCCCAGCGCAGCTTCAACAGAAGAACTCGGCTGGTAAAGTTGTTGGCTGCAAGAGCGCTTGTGCTGCCAATCTCGACGGGAACCCCGCTAACTCGGCGAATTGTTGTTCGGGCAGTCATAATACTCCTGCTACTTGTATGTTGCTCTTCTCTTTCTCTCATCCTCTAGGAGGTGACATCAGGGCAGGTCCATCCAGCGGCGTGGCATTTTACAGCCACTTTAAGAAATGCGTTAACTCATATGTTTACGCATATGATGAAGGTTCCCACACTGCACTCTGGACGTGTGAAAGCCACCTCCAGGTACGATGACTCTTCAATTAGACCCCAGTGAACTAACCGTAGTCTCATCAGGCTGACTACACTCTCACTTTCTGCCCCTAAGCGTTTGAGGTCTCACTAGGAAGCAAACTTTTATATCTCACACATTCCTTTCATTGTTGTGCTGCTTGTTACTGTAAAGATATTTGTATACCTAGTGTCTGCATAAATATCAGAATTTTACACTTTGGATTATCAACATGCATAAGGGCCTTGACTAAGACTTGTAAACCGAGAAACCGTTTATGATAGATACATACAGCAATGAACAAAACAGAAGAACGAAAACATGTGTGTCGTAAATTCCATAACGAAAAAAAAAAAAGCCACCAAGACCAAACTCAAACATATTCCTGCACCTTCCTCCCCCACATTGACCACCACTCATCCGCAGCTTCCACACTATCATAGCTATAAGTCTGTATAAACTCACTCCACAACATCTTCAACATCTCACTCTTGTCTAAATCAGCCTCTCCGTCCCCTTGTACCAACGTTGCACTCAGCGCTGCATCACGTTGTTTTGTAGCCTCGTCCTCAGGTGAAAGCACCATGAGTTTGAACCGCATATAGTCAGACCGGGATATGGCTGTTGTATGCGGCTGACGGATTTCTTGGAATGCGCTGAGGAGGAAGGGGATTTGTAGGGTGGAGGTTATATGTGAGAAGAGGTGGCCAAGGACGACGCCGTCTTCTGCCTGTGAGACGAATTTAGAAATTGTCCTGAGCAGAAATAGAAGGAAGACTTACAGCCATTGAGGTGTTGTAACCGCCATTAACTGACGACGGATGTGCGGCGTCACCAATGAGAACTGCCCGAGATTTTAGACCAACCTGAGTAAAACAGTGAGCGATGGGAGATGGGAGAAGAGAGCGAAGAACATACCCATTCCCCTACCTCAAAGTCTTGAAAATGTTGAGGTTTTAGTTTGTCAAGATCTGGTGCAAGAGCTAGGAGAGCTTGTATCCTGCACATTCGTATGAGGAAAATGTGCTTTGTTGTTCTGCAGAGGAGACTCACCGGTCATCGAGACCAGCAAAATAGGACATAGTATCCTCTACTTCATGAGTGAAAACAACGGCGACGTGGACTTCATTTTGAGCGGGCTGTAAGGACAGTCAGATATCTGGCCGCATGAGGTGCAGAGTACCAAACGTACGTGAGTTGCCAGAGAGACGAAGCAATCCTCTGCACCAGCCATCACCCATTCATTAGGCTTGTCGAATATGGACAATTCAGGATTTTTTTGGAGTTCCGAATATGGAATCGAGAATCGAATGCTATAAAACACATTAGTAATAGAAGAGTGGATTGGAAGTGAACGACGTACGCCCAGGCATCAGTGGTTGGAGTAACCTCCTCTTCCGCAATTATCTCGCGAAGGGTGCTATTGCGTCCATCCGCGACTATAAGCTTGGAAATTTAGATGAGAAGGTAATTCGCCAGATTTAATTTAATGGGAACTTACCAGATCCGCATGAAAGGCGTCACCATTTGCCAAATACGCCACACAGCCACTCGAGCTTTCTTGTATCGTTTGGACGTAGGAACCATATCGAATAGAGACCTTCAGTTTTTCGCAAAGTAGTGTGAGCAAGTCGTGGACATCTTGGTACTAGGTTTCCAAAGTCAGCTGGAAATATTCACAGTCAGAAGAGAGCACTTGCAGGAATGAGGTAGTATTCAGCGTCGAATTCCTTCATAAGGGCATCAGAGAATTTCATATTTCCAAGGAGCTTGCAGTCTGTTGCCCGTCTGAACGTTACGCTGGAATTCTAGTCATAAAGGTGTGGCGCGTGGAGAGACGGAACCAAGACACACCATCTACATCTTGTAGCTCGCTCTTCGAGGACACGGTCACCAAGACGGGTTTGGTGGAATAGTCTTGTCATATTTGGGGGACTTCGTATTGATCCACCCTTCTGTTGGACGAGGTCTGACGATCAGAGACGAGTTGGTAGAGGTGTGGCGTAACCAAGACATACATTCATTCCCTTTTCGCGCATCTCGAGCACTGTGACATGGTGCCCGTGTTCTGCCAGCTTAATGGCAGCTCCCAATCCTGCGATGCTCCCTCCTACGATGACCACGTTGAGTGAAACAGATGCCATTCGCGTGACCCCGATGTTCGCGCGTCGAATAATAGCCCAATGGGATGATGGATCGTCAACGTAGCGTTGAAAAAGTTCGTATATGTGCAGGTAAAAACCAATTCAACCAATGAATGGTCGACCGTGGTGGTGGTGTAGACGGGAGAAACGGAATGGCGTTTCCGAAAAGTTGTCGAGTAAATCGGATTAAAATCAAACGACCCTCGTGGATCCGAGTTCCGTCGTGCGCTTGATCGAGCTATGGTAGCCGGGGGTGTTGGTGGTGCATATGTATAGGCGATGGAACACACCAACAGAAAAACATGCGCTGGCCAAAGTTGGAGACTTGGCCCCTTCCCCGGATAGACGCTTTAAGCATGGCACTTTCGGGTGGAAGATTCTTTGCCGGTAAGAATATGTACCGGTCTAGGCTCAGCACTCCTGTGTGCGTTTTTTCGAAAGAGAGTTTCGAACATTAAAAAGTCGTGCTTGAGAGTCGAGACCAAGGAATCATGACTGTTCGATTCAGGAACCTCGGGACCAGTTGATTCTGATCGTCTTCTTCTTTCCCTTTCTCTCTTGGCGACCCCTGTGAGCTTTTTCCAGCAATGTCCCATCACCTTACGAGAGCATCGCTCCTCTATTCTCAGAGGTTCGTGCTTCCTGCGCTTTCCATCAAACTTGTTCTGGGCTTGTCTCCTTTTTTGATATGTTGGTTGATCATGACATGTTTGGGCTCGCGGTCATTCTCGCCCTGCCCTGTGACTAGTGCTTTGTCCTCGAAAGGGCTTTAACATTTATGCCTAAGCATTAGCCCAGACAATATCCCGTCTCCCGCTGCACTTATTGATAGAGTCCCTCCGCAGCACGCCGAACGAACACGCGTCTGTCTCGTTTGCACCTACTTAACCAGCTTCGTTGATTCTGGTTTTCATCCAAGTCAACGCGAAATAGACGATGCCTATTCTCACTTGGATCCTCCCCGCGCATTTCTTGACGTACAGCAGCCTTCTAGGCATGCAACTATACCAGGTTCGTTTTGGCCCTGCTAAATTCCCTTACAATGTGTTCGGCCAAGCGGCTTATTGCATACTTACCCTTTCCAAATTTAGTCCTTTGTCATGACTAAACTTGCCTTCCTGCATCTTCCACTCCCGCAATTCCGGAGTCTTCAAAAGAAAGTGTTCCCCTTCTACTTCAAAAGCCAGACTGGGCTACTTTTGGGAGTGATGGCAACATACCCATGGCTATTTACAAAATCAACACTCATTTCTAAGACGGATTCTACTTGCTTTGCTGTAGCTGTCGGCACGTCTCTTCTCAACACTTTTGTCTATGGTCCACGGACGAATACAACTATGATAGAACGCGTTCATCAAGGTATTATCCCTGCTCCTTGACCTCTACTGGCTAGACCGCAGTTCTGATGCGGATATAGAAACGCGCGATACAACAGCTGTTCCTAAAGCAGAGAGGCCTGGAGAAATAGCTTCAGTGAGCGAAGAGATGAAGTTGCTCAATCGCAAATTCTCTCGCAACCATGCTATGAGCATTCATCTAAATGCCATTACTATCCTTGCTACTTTGGCCTATGGTATCTCCTTTATTTCCAGGGTAGAAGTGCATCATTGAGGAATTCATGTCTTCAATCTCCTTTCCTTGTGCCAGAATTCCCTCAGCTCCCTTGGTTATCTAAATATTGATTCTCCTCCCAGAGTTCAGCTGATCTGAAATGAAAGTGATCTAGGGTTGATTTGATTGCCCGGTCATTATTTGAGAACACCCTGGACTGTGGGACGCAGAGACAAGAGCGATGAATTCGACACATGTTCTCAGGTATTGAGAGGGACAGTCACAGCTCGCATGCTCAATCAGACGGTCGCGGCTCAATTTATGGTGGAGGTTCGGAACCTGCTCGCCCCTATAGCGCTTGTTTGTGTTTGGTGAATGCGAATTCGTGGTAAACGTTTTGGGAGAGGTAATTTCTGCTGATTAATTCTCTGTTTGTGATATTCGCTCAAATCTTTTCTGTAGGTAACCGCAACTCCGGGGTCCTGGAATTTTGACTCATCAGCCCCTTTGAACTACAACCTCCATCATGAACGACGATTCTGTCCCTCTCGTTTGCGATTCACCCCACGATAACCTCTCTGTGCTATCGAAATCCGTGCAGGCGCTTGGTCTGGAAGAGGACAGGACGCTCTTTGATGTTCTGTAAGAAGATTTAAAGCTCCTTTCTCGCATATGCTAACGTTTAATCTCACCCCAGTAATGGGGACGTTCTCGAATATATCTTCTTGTTTCTTACTGGGCTAGAGCTCTGCCTCCTTCGCAGTGTTTGTAAAGTTAGTCACTCCACCGTCGACGAGTACATGAGCAGGGCTTTCTCAGTGGATCGCATCTTTTCTCGATTCTTCGCACCACATGCAATCCCTGAATTTCGCAGAATTCAAGGGGAAACCAACTTCTTCATGTCTGGATCCGCTGCTGTTCAGTTCTTTGGGTGCGTCAACTACCCAAACAGCAACTTGGACCTATACATTAATGAGGATCATATGGTGAGCTCATATTGTTCCTGGAACGATTGGGATACAAGTCAAAAGCAGTAAAACTCGTGCTAATTTATCTCCGCAAGAAAAAAAGTATCCAAGCCCCTATCATAAAGTTCCGAGTCCCATTTGGTTGAGATTCGGGATGTCCAATCGCTATTTTCCCTTTCAAAAACGATTTACTTTCAGAAAAACTGAAAAGGTTCAAGTCATTATGTGTACTGGTGCTGTCTTTCGTACTATCCTCGCTACTGAATCTAGTTCGTGAGTGTCTCCACTACCGTCGCTTAATGGGAAACGCATTCAGCCACTATACAAGACAAAGAGGCACGTTAAGAATGTATTTCGAGCTCTTAAACACTATTATATGGGGGCTGAAACGAAAGGAGACTGGGCGGGAGGAGGAGGAGGGTTCGTTGTGGTTGCATGAGCGAGAGGTCTGGTGGGAGACGCCATATACGCATCGTCAATGGGAGACCGCATTTTCTTTCAGTTATATGTACAAAAAAGTAGATTCGGACATAGGTGAAGGTGGATTGAGAGGTTGGTTCACGGCGGTCAGCGTGGTTGCAAGTTCCTTCCTTGTTGTCAGTGTCAGCGATCATCTATGTAACTTCAGGAAACATAGCTACGACAACATTGATAAGTTTACATTTGAGTATTCATGGTGATCAACTTGCCCCGCCCGTAAGCGTGAACAACATCGGGCTAGTCAGACGAGAGGTGGTGTCCGATACCAAGCTTTCATTAAGGTGACTCGAGCGTGACTACATACTTTATACTCGAATATGACGTCAGACAGCCCAACGGCTGATCAATGGTTTTTATGGTCACAAACGAAGGCCCGAGTTTCCAATTACTGGATATGGTGAAATCCGAGACGCGGCAAAAAAAAAAAGCGCCCAGTGCCATTCTTCTTTGGCGCAGCTGTAACGGCGTGGCTGATAGTCTAAGCACTTTTGCGGACAAAGTCACAAGGGTTGCAACGGAGGTGGAAAGGGGCAAGATTGGAGGTCAGGTGGATGTGCGAGGCATCAGTGGGATGTGGAAAGATATGAATGTCGCGACAGGAGTGGGAGAGCTGCGGTTAACTTTTTGAGTCCTTCTTCTAACCTCCTTAGCTAGCTCACTCTTCCAGTTTGAAGTATATTCTAGTCTGAGACTAGGAAGTTGTTGTGAAGTTGGAACTGTATGGTATGTCGCTCGCAGAAATCTGAACGGGGACTACTACCGCTCATTGAACAGCTCTCGCACAGGTCAGCACTGGAAACATGTCTTCCCGTGCATCGAAGCCCAAAAAAAATGCAGCAACAAGAAAGTAAACAAAAGATGTAGAATGCAATGTAAAAAATAATTTATAAGTGAAAGTTCATAGTAAACAACTATCACAACGTATGAAGACTAGCTGCCTTCACTCATCCCAATCAATCCCGTGGTTTGGCCATGGTGAAATATCAACTAGATGTCCTGCACCGTTGGTCGGATTACAGGGGACTAAGTTACCCATGCCTCCAACAAGAATTCCTGCCGTTTCCAACCTGCGGATGATAGCAATATAAATTTGCATTCTTGGTCTCTTTATCGGTTGCACATCTCGAAGGAAAATTGGACTAGGTTGCCCGTGACGTGGAACGTACAGAAAATCTGTACCCACTCTCCTCATCGAGACTCCAATTGCTCCTGGTGTAATTTGGAAAGTCAGATATTCGAAGTAATCATTCAATGTGATTGAAGGGCAGTTATACTCCAAGGCGTATCTGAATGGACATATTTAGAAAGGATTAAGCCTGAGAAAAATAACAATTCACCGTTTCAGCTGAGGGAGAATCTTGCCAACGTTTTTAGAAGCGTTCTGCGTCTCCTGGAATAACTCGGGATTCGTAAAAGCCATTCTATCAATGATGCCAGGTTTCTAAAGACGATGTAAAGATGGACGTATGCTCCTCATTGCAAAGGTAGCAAACCTTGTTCTCAATAATGTGCAAGACCAAACAAGGAGCACCGAAGGCGCAAGCTTCGATCTGTCCAGCCATGCCGGGCGGCTGGGCTGCTATAATCTGTTGAATTGCTTGGTAGGTATCCAATAGGCGAGTCCCAAAACGTTCAGCACTCGCCCATCGAACAGAGCGTAGAACACTCTTTCTTTCGGGGATAAGGAACGTGTCAGGACTCTTGTCGTTGCATGAAAACTCCAAAGTGATGAGAATATCAGCCTTCGCATCTGAGGCAACACCATTTAAAATTTAGTGGTTGGGAAGTTAAGTCTGCAGACACACTGACTTTTCACGCTTGGGGACTGATGTCGAACTTGGATGCCATACTGAAACGACGCGGGGAACACTTGTTGTAAAACTAGGTTCAGATTAGCCAGCCATTGGCCCAGGTGCATCTCCAAGGCGGCCACCACTGATGCCACGACATTAATGGTATTCGCAGCGCTGAATTAACTCGTGAATTTACAAATTACCGAAGATACATGGCTACAACTCACTTGACACAAGGTTCGTTGACAATTATTTGGCGAAGCTGGGCCGGCCAAGTAGGACTGTTCCAGGCTAAATTCCAGATATTGTTGTATTGATGTTCTAGAAAATAGTGGGAGACTTCTATGCGGTTTCGCCTATGTAACTTCGCTGCATCCTCTGGGACGCTAACTTCTGAAGCAGCCTCCGCGGTGATAGGCTGGTTACGATGATATATGGTCGCACCATCTGTTCGATTATCCCGTCTAAGGATATCACCAATATTGAGTGGCACGACTTCCGCTTGCATGAAAGGGGCTGGTATTTGAATCACATTACTTGGTTCGTCTTCTGGAGGAGCAGCTTGGCTTGTTTGGTTGGGTTGCTTTTTTGATGGAGCAAGGAGAAGGAGGGTAATCAGCATGTCAATGCTCTCCTAAAATTCGACAATACGTGCAATAGAAATAAGATCGGGGATAACCCACTTTCCGAAGGGACTGGTCTCTCTGTGACCGGGCATTAGAAGATGCTAACACTTGCGGCATATTAGAGTCAGAGCAGGAGACGATTGGGCTTATGACGACTGAGTCCTTACTGTACACTCTGTTTAATATACTTAACAAGGGCATAGAGGTACCGCAGAACACATTGAGGATCGCTTCACAGGAATCGCCACCGGAATTACACCGTCCCCGCGGCTGACAGAACCCTATGAAGACCAGCTGCCTCGTCGAATGCGGTGAATCAAGGCATTGAGATACCTCAGAACACATTAAGGATCGTTGCAGCAATTCCACCGTCCAGACACCTCTAGAGGCTGACAGAACCTTACGATGATCAGATGCCTTGCGGAATGCTATGACTCAGGGCATAGAGGTATCACAGAACACGTTAAGGATCGCTACAGTAATTCCACCGTCCGGACACCTCTAGAGCCTGACAGAACCTTACGATGACCAGATGCTTCGTGGAATGCGGTGACTCAGAGCATAGAGGTACCGCAGAACACTTCAAGGAGAGCCTCAAAAGAATAACCCTAAGGCCCTAATGCAAATACTCCTTACTCGTCGGATGTAGTGTAATAGGAGCTTCAAGTCAGGTCACCGGGAATTGGGAAAGGTTATGCGTTTTACGAAGTTCTTGCCTCAATCTTTACATTTAGCATACAACGTATGTTGGAATAAAATCTATTTTGCATTCTTTCCATTTTCTACACTCGACCCGGTGAGATATGGGTAAGGAAGCGAGAAATTGGTTGATTCGCTTAACCCACAAGAAGGCTCCAGGCGTGCATTGGATGTAAAAATCGGTTAATTTGGTATTTTACTGGGCAGGTACAGGGTATAAAGGACTTTGGATATGGAGCAAAGAAATTTGTGAGATAATACTGCATATAGCCTGTTGTGGAGGGGACGGGGGTTGTGGTCGCGTGTGGTAAGCAATCGGTTGATGACTGAGCGACTACAATGGATATGTATAGATCTCCCTAGCACACTGTGAAACCGACGGAGGATGATGGAATGGGTGATTGGCCGAGTCTTGAATGTGAACCGGACAGCTGGGAACTACCAGCAAGCAAAAATAAAATAAAATGCAGCTTTGCAATTGCTACCGCCTGTTCCTCCCTGCTGGCGCCTGCTCTGAGCCGTGACGGCACCTTAGTCCAGTGGAGCGGCGTCAGGCTTTGAATTCTGTGGCTCAGGAACAATTCTTGGCCAGCACCACCCTAGGACGTCGATGAAGGGTGCTGGAATTGACTACACCTATCGCAATCTACAGATTAAAAAAAGCGTGGGATCGCTAAAGAACTTACTGTCTAAAAAATACGTAACTATTATTGACCGCCATCGAAACACTTTGCATGCTATATCGTAACCTTCGCTCCATGATTGCTGATGGGAAGTTAGCCTCTTCAAGGTCGTATCGTTCCTGGTATTCTTGATGCTTGTTGGTATATTTCTCCACTTTTCCAGATGCATTATCGCGAAAATTGGATCTCTCGGATCACGATAGACCAATTGTTGCTAGCATGGCGGTGGTTTTGAGTATGGGAACTGTGGCTATTACAACAACGACTACTGACTCCGGTAATCCCACTTAGCCCTAGGATGTTATTTCTTTCGAAATAACATCGGTTAGTGGAAAGGTGGATATGGGGTCGTGAACCACAAAGAATCAAGAATCGTGTACAGTTTACTGGAGCTTCTCGTAATATCAATATGCAACGATGGTATCAGTATTTGTACAGATAGCAAGTTTCCATTTTGTATCGAGAACAATTAGGACATGGCGCACGAGTTATTACCAGTTGACGAGAAATTCGGAATGCATGAAGAACGATAACCCCAACCTGTTTGCAATCCGTTGGGAGTCGAAAGAATTTGAAGGACTCAGCACAGGGCTGGTCCGTTCTACATTACTCCTGCAGGCTATGTGCAGTCGTTACTGTAAACAAATGTCTCACTGAAAATTCCCCTTTACAGTACGAGCATCTATGCACGTCAGCCCTTCAGCTTCCAATGGCGCTTATTTCCTATCCCTTGGACTGCAATTTCCATTACGAAAAAGAAAGACTATCGATATCACCCATCTCATTCCTGATTCAACGAGCAATAACCTCCCTTTTCTACCACAGCCTGTCCACGCTCCTGGTTTCGACCGGGATATGACGTTATTCAATGCTCTGTGAGCAGCTTTGGATTGGCGTTTCTCATATGTGCTAACGCTGGGTCTCCCATAAGCGACTTGAACGTTATTAGATATATTTGTGTGTTCTTTACGGGTCTAGACCTCTGCATCCTTCAAAGAGTTTGCAAGACCGGTCGCACTATCGTCGACCAGTACATGCGCAGCATATTCTCGGTAGATCGTAGTCTTTCAAGCTTCTTCACACCCCAAGAGATTACGGACTTCCGTCATATTCAAGCAGAAACTAGACTTGTCTTGTCAGGATCTGCGGCAGTGCAATTCTTTGAACACAATCGCAATCGTTACCCTGACAGTGACTTGGACTTGTATATTGAGGAGCGTCATGCGGAGAAGGTCGATCTATTCATGAAGGTATCGGGATATACTATCGAGAAGGCACAATCTGAGCCTCATGATATCTTGACAACTTTGCGACGAAAGGCCTCACAGGTCGCAAACAGTGACAGGGATGAGGGCCAACTTTATGATTGGGATATCGAATTTCCCATAACCATATTCTCTTTCCAAAAACAACTTACATCTGGGCAAATTCGAAACGTTCAAGCTATCGTTTGTACTCGTGAAGTCATTTCTGTCATTCTTGCTTTGCACTCTAGTTCGTGTTTCCCGCATAAACTGCATATTTTTTAACGATACCCAATATAGCCGCTGTTGCAAACATGATTACGCACGAATATGCCGTCTCCATCTTTCCTGTTTCTTCTTTCCACCGATACCACGCAGTCGTAAAAAAATCAAATGTGACGCTTCGATCCTGGCTAAAATATTTCCGACCCCTTCGAGAATGGTCTGTAATCGAGCTAGATCTGCCTTCAAGTACTAGGTCATTACATTTTTACACGTAGAAAAACACCCTCTGCATCGCGAAAAATTAGGGTGAGAGCTTGATTCAAGAGATATCGACGAAGGATTTGGATGGAATGGATCGCGATAGCTTCAACTTGTTACTCCAGCCAAACCTAAGGATGTCTCTTCGCGCAAGAACAACAGAACGAAACAATGTGGCCGAGTCGAGGTTAATCAGTGTATGAAAAAGGAAAGAAGAGCTGGCAGAATGAAACATGCAGGCGCTTAAGATTTAGTTTGCGGGCTCCCTTTTAGACGCTGAGGCCAGAGGATTGCCTCAATTCGACCATGATGACCACACGTGGCCTTTCTACACAGCTTGACGAATGCACTCACCACTCCTCGTTGTGGTTTCCGGATGGGAACATCGTACTTCGAGCGGGACTAGTCTTGTTCAAAGTCTACAAAGGGATTCTCGCAGCAAAATGTACAGTTTTCGCCAACATGGTTTCCATCCCTCAGCCCAAAACGGGCCAGACAGACCAGCAGTACTATGGGGACTGTCCTTTGGTTTGCCTTGACGATGATGAAGAGGAAGTAACTGCATTCTTAACCTTGCTCTTTGACAGTATGTATGTGCATCATCCTATCAATATCACCAAAGTTCTCTTTAGCTCATTTTAGGTCGCTTCGAAATATTAAGCAGTGCTCATTCAAACAATCTGTGGGAATCTTGCGATTGAGTCATAAATATGATTCACCGCCGTTGATGAGCTACGCTGGGGAAGCCTTGGATGCTGTTGTCCCGCTGACATTGGAGAGTTTCAGTATCACTGAGCCTCCATACGAGTTTCAAGATTCAATCATTTCCCTTTGCAGACTCTGAGAAGAGACTAGGTCTCTGGATTGGATGCTTCCCTGGGCTGCGTACGTGGCCATTGCAACACGCAGCACCAGCCAACTCTCTATGGCGAATATTGTTTTCAAATCGATGGAACGTCTGCAAAGGGCTCTAATTTTTGATTTTATATCCTCACTTTGTCAAACATCCGATATGTGTATCGAGCATGCCTGTCACCAGCGACGTTTTGGATATATTTCCATTTTTGTCAAGGCTATTGGGTCAGGGGACTCAGACGCCGTTCTTTGCGCGATTCGCAGTTACACTGGAAAACCATCTCACGATTCCGTCGTCGAGTCACCCCTTGGACTCCAGTTCAAATTCGGTATGTCGTCTCCCATCTGCGGTAGATGTCAGAACGCTATCCTTGATTCCATCCAACGTGACCGCGAAAAGTTCTGGAATGCGATCCCACATGCATTAGGATTGACTTCTTGGGAGTTTATCCTTTCCCAAAGAACCAAATGGCTCAATAAATTGCTAAATGAATGCCAAGTATGTTAGTCTGTTGGACCAAGCAACGAATTGACCCCATTTCTATAGGAATAATTTGAAAATTGAAATACGAAGGGTCATTCTATTATAACTTTAGGTCCTGAAGTTGTGGAGAGGGCAGTTGCACCAGGAGAGTTTAGTGAGGTTATTTCCGGTGAAATACGAAAGTACTAGAGTGAAGATGTATGAGCTCACTGTAGAGTGTTCTTTGAGTTTTTTTAAATTGAGAAGATTGGATGATCATTTTTCGCGCTCACCACCAGTTCTCAGCCGCCTTGATGCTTGGCTTCTTCCCGCCTCATGCTATACACTCGGCCCAAATAGTTGAAGTGTTCGTACGTAGGCATTACACTCCTAAAGTCCATAACTGAACAAGTTTGGAGAGTTTGACGTAGTAAACTTCAAGTACGACGTAGCAAACACCAGCCCAGGGCAGGCGGATGGGTCAGGAACGAAATTCCAAGGTTCGGGCTGGCCAATTTCCAGTTTGAGGAACCGCAGCGTGAAGCAGACGTCACATAAAGTCCTTATGTACCCCTTGAAAACTTGTACGCATTGTCATGCAGACTCTCCACTTGGGGAACCTCGGGAACTTCTGCCTTCTGCCTTTCAGCCTAAGATTTTCGGCCCTGAAGCCAAAGAAAGCAAGGATGTCCTCCATATTGGACTACACGATGCCAGGTGGTGCCCAAAAGAAAATCACACAAAAGGCTTGTTGATTTTTTTGATTTTACTTTTACGATTCTGAGCATGGAGACGGGCATGGTGGACGTATGCGACAACAAAGGCAATAGAATTATATCAAAGAGGAGCGACGAACGGCGAAATGTGAAACCACTAAGAAATAGGTATGTCAGCTGAAAGGGATTGAAGGAGACAAGCTAGTAGGGACATACATGTTTGGGTTATACTCGTTGACGTTGGAAGCTACCGCCAACCTCTTGAATGCATGTGAGACCGAGTATCAAGCAGGAGTAGCGGGAGAAGCGAAACATACGTTCGACCATGACATCAATAGAATCTGAAAGAAGGCTGTCAAAAGATGGCCAAAGCAATAGGGAATTCTACGTACCACCTTCCTCCATATCTAAGCTGGAAGGAGTATCGTCATCATTTATACGATTACCCTTATACAGAAACCTTAGAGAATAAGTCAGGGGCTGAGTCGTTCCGACCGATGACCATTTCAACATTTTGTGCGATGACGGCGGCCAAGAGTGGCTTTTGGTGAGAGAAGCCATGGTATTGACAGAGAGTTTTAGAGACAAATAGTCTCCTGCAGTGACAGACAGATCCTATGAACGGCTATTGTCGTGAACAGGGCGTCTCCTTATATGTCCCCTTAATGATCTGAGGATCTGTACATGCCCATGTCTAACAGATTTCAAGGTAGCCTTAACGCTGGCCTTTGAACCGCAACTTCCATGATGAAAAAACAGACTTCCGATGTTATCCCACCTATTTCAAATTCAACCGGCGATAATCTCTCTTCTCTGTCGCAGTCCATGCAAGCCCTTGGTATCGAAGAGGGCAGGACGCTTTTCAATGTTATGTGAGGAATTTTGGAGCTGTATTCCTCCCATGTGCTGACAGCTCATCTGCCATAAGCGACTCCGACGTTCTTGGATACATTTGTATATTCCTTACAGGTCTAGAACTCTGCCTCCTTCGAAGAGTTTGTAAAGCCAGTCTCACCATCGTCGACCAGTACATGCACCGGGTGTTCTCAGTGGACCGCATTCTTTCTCGGTTCTTCACGCCTGAGGAGATAATAGAATTGCGTCGTATTCAAGCAGAAACAGATTTCGTCATTTCTGGCTCTGCCGCAGTCCAATTCTTTGAACGCATCAGTTATCCTAACAGCGACTTGGACCTGTATATTGATGAGCAGCAAATGGAGAAGCTAGCTCTGTTCATGGAGAAATCAGGATATGCTTTTAAGAAAACTCCATCTCAGCCTGATAATATATTAACCGTCTTGCAACAGCGGGATACTTGGGTCACAATCAGCGGTGAGGAACAAGACGAATATGGTTGGGATGGCCAGTCGATAATGACGGTGCTCTCTTTTGAGAAACAACTTCCCACCGGGCACATTCGAAAGGTTCAGGCTATCGTTAGCACTTGTGAGGTCATTGCTACGGTTCTCGCCTTTCACTCTAGTGCGTATTCTCTATATTGAACCGCACACCTCGAATGGCCAACAACGTAGCCGTCGTCATGAACATTATTACATATCAATCTGCTATTTCCTTCTTTCCTGTGTCTTCCTTCCATCGATACCACACCATCGTAACAGCGTCAAATGAGAAGGTCGAGGCCTGTTTGGATAAATACCGAGCACGGGGATGGAAGGAAATTCGACCATGGCCGACCTCTAGTATCCCCTTGCACCAAGAATGCATGAAGGGAATGGCTCGGAGAACGACTGATCGCTGGTGCTGGACAATACCTCTTCCACCTCTCAAAGGTTGCACCGTTGCTAGAAATCCTGGAGCTTGTTGGTATATATCTCCACTTTTCAAGATGCATTGCGGTGAAAGAGAACCACCCATATTCCAAGAGGCGGCTTTTCGTGATTATGACTATAAATATGGGAACAGCAACGATTATGACAACGACGACTATCCTTGGTAATCCTGCTCAGTTCTAGGGTAGTACTTTGAAGAAAGGGATGGATATCTGGTCGTGAATCCTAAAATCAGGAATCGTCTGTAGTTCATTGAGGCTTCCAGTAATTTCAAATACGTAACTTTGGTAGCTGTATTTATCCACATAACGATTAGGGCAGAGAACTCGACTCCTTATGTGACAAAATTTGCATGGCATGGAGCGACGATTACTTCGATATGCCTGCAATCAAACTGAGAAATGTCTCCAACGTGAAGACAGGATGAAATATTGTGTCAGAATATGGGCTGATCCCCAAAGGAAAAATAAAGAAGTATCATTAACGGACTGAACCCGTGTGGGCTCCCATTTAGACGCTGAGGCAAGAGTGTTGCCTTCAATCTACCATGACCACACACGGAGTTTCTGTACAGCTGGATGAATGCACTCACCACTCCTCTTTGTGGTTTCCGGATGGAAATATCGTACTTCGAGCAGGGCTCGTCTTGTTCAAAGTCTACAAGGGCATTCTTGCAGCGAAATGCACTGTTTTCGCTGACATGCTTTCCATCCCTCAGCCCGCAGAAGCTGATACAGACCAGCCGTTCTATGGGGACTGTCCTTTGATTTGCCTTGACGATGAAGAAGAAGAAGTGACTGCCTTCTTAATCTTGATCTTTGATAGTATGTAAGTGAATTGTCGCACCAATTTTGCATCGCCCCTCAGCTCATCCCAGGTCGTTACGTAACCCCAAATGGTGCACATTCAAGCAAGCTCTTGGTATTTTACGATTGAGTCATAAATATGACTCACCACTATTGATGAACTATGCTGTGGAAGCCTTGGACGCTGTTGTCCCACTGACGCTTGCTACTTTCGATAGCACCGAGCCTCCATCGGAGTTTCAAGATTCGATCATTTCCCTTTGCAAACTTTGTGAAGATACCAAGTCTCTGGATTGGATGTTTCCATGGGCTGCTTATGTGGCCATTGCAACAGTCCCAACTAGCCAGCTCTCCATGGCAAATATCAATTTTAAAGAGATGGAACGTCTGCAAAGGTTTCTGATTTTTAATTTCATATCTTCAGTCAGCCAATCATCCGACATGTGTAATGGGCAACCCTGTCATGAGGAACGTTTTGATTATATTTCAGCATTGGTGCAGACCCTTGCGACAGCGCACTTGGACTCCATTCTTTGCGCGGTCCGAAGCCACACCGGAGAGCATATACAGGCTTTCATCACCGATTCGCCACTAGAACTCCACTTTGAATTCTGTACATCGTCTCGCATCTGCAGCAGATGTCAGAACGCTATGCTTGATTCTATCCAAAGTGATCGCGAAAAGTTCTGGGATGCAATCCCAGACGCATTAGGATTGATTTCTTGGGAGTCTCTCCTTGCTCGAAGACTCAGTTGGTTGAATAAATTGCGCAACTCACGCAAGGTATGTTAGCATTTGGGCTAAGCAATTAATTTTCACCATTTTACTTAATCGGTATGATTTCAAGATTGGAATGTGACGAATGATCCCAGTATAATGTTTGTATTTCGAAGTTACAGACTGGGAACTTAAACAAAGAGACTTTGGCGAGTTATTTCCAATGGATTTTGGGGAGGGGATATATATGAGTTCATTGTAGAGTGCTCTTTGGATTCAGTGAACTGAGGAGAGTGAATGGCCATATTTTTGTTTTTGTTTTTCACACTCAGCACAACTTTACTAATGGCCGCCTTCGCCAATGCCCTGACCAAATCCCCCTTATAGGGTGCGTTCTGTCCAAACCGTTCAAGTATTCGCGTGAAGTAGTTTACACTCTCACCTTCCGTCGCTGAACAAGTTCGAAGAGGTTGATCTGGCCAACTTGAGCCACGAACGTAGCGAGCACTCGTCCAAGATCGGCGAAGATGTTAGAAGCGCAATTCATAGTGTCTGGCTGACCGATATTCATTATGAAATATAGAAGTGCGGGCAAAACGGCCGTGCCAACTGTATGAAAGGTTGTGTGTGCTCTCATACATGGATCCAAAGGGATTCCTACCTCTTCCCGTCTGAGATTTTCAACTATAAGACGAAAAAAAAGAAAGAAAGGCAGGAGGTCTCAAAAAGCGGACTACACGGCGTCGGGATTTACACGACGGGGAGTCATAAAAGGCTTGTTGGATTTTTTGATTTTACTTTTACGAGTCTGAGCTTGGAGGCATGGTGTACGTATGTGGCAACACAGTCAAGAGAATTATATCAAAGAGGTGCGATGGGTAGAAACCTGTGGAACACTGAGACGTAAGTATGTCAATAGAGATCGATTGGGGGAGTCGTGAGCAGGACATACAAGTTTGGGCTATACCCGTTGACGCTGGGTGCTACCGCCAACCTCTGAAAGAAAGCATGTGAGACCGAGTATCAAACAGAAGCAGCGGGAGAAGGAAGACATACGTTCGACCATGACATCAATAGAATCTGAAAGAAGGCTGTCAAAAACATAGTCAAAGTAAGCACAGACGAATTCTACGCACCACCTTCCTCCATATCTAAGCTGGAAGGAGTATCATCATCATTTATGCGGTTACCCTCATACAGGAATCTTGGAGAATGAGTCAGTGACTGAGTCGTTCGGACCGATGAGTAAGGAACCAACCGAATAGAGTTGACATCCTTCCCGACTTTGCTCGCATACGCGCCTTGCAGTTTGCTCAGTTTAGTGGATCTCTTGATCTTGAAAAAGACCTCGTCGCCTCGAGAGTCAACCACCTACAACAGGAGAAGAGTATTTCATGAGCACACCCAGTTCGATTAGAATCAGATAATGGTTAGGAAAGAGCAGTCATGCTGTCTGCACTGGCAGCGTACTGCACAGCGCGAGAGCTGGATCAAAATAAAGTCTGTCTGAAATGGCTTGACAATGACTGTGCCACCGAGAGTAGCAGAAAGATATGGAGGTGCGAGCAAGTCGACACCCTGAAACGAACAACCATCTGAAAGAAGAGGGCAACAGACCTTGATGTTGATGGGAGCGTTAGGGTCTTCAGCTCCAGGCTTAGAATCGTCCTGGCTAATAGGATTTCCATCGTCGCTGGCCGACATTGTGCAACTTCACTCGAATGACTGGCTGGTGTTTGGCTGTTTGCTGAGGTGGGTGGTAGTGGCACGTGGATTAATATCCCTGTCAAATACCCAATAGGGACGGAACGTGGAGGTGGGTCAAGACAACCGTTGGCGAGAAAGTCTGAGCGCAAGGCTTCGTGACCGTTCAGGACAAGAATTCTACTCCCACTTTTGCCGCGCTGAGGAAACGCCAAAAGTGGTTACATAAGCCGGATGCTTTATCTCACTTTGATCCGCTCATTGTTGTCTACCTTTCCTTCCTTATGGCAAAGAGGAAGCAAGGATAGCAGAGTAAAGCGCGATTTTCAGAGGGAGTCACAGGTTTGCTGCAGCATATGCACCAATTAGGGCATCTCCGACTCCGCAAGTTCAAAAAAACCTTTGGTTCGTAGTGTAGTATTACTATTATCCAGACTCGCTATCACCAAATAACCAATAAAAAGGGAATGAATCATGTGACGTTCAGGTGTAGTAAAAATCAAAGGCCTCTGAAATTCCTGTACCGCGTTGAGTGGCGTAAAAGCAAACGGTTGAGCAGCAATGTTACCTCACTCTTGAGGATGCAGTTTGGGCTTCGGTCATGAACCTTTTGGAAGGACATACATCACGCAGTCTACAAGCATTCCACACCTAAAGAATAATTTAAGCCAAGGCTTCTCCACAAAAATGACCTCTTGCGTACGCATGGAGTAATGGGATACAGCATTCCTCAAGGTCGCCATCTGGGTCACATATGTCGCAGGGTACACTGAATAGAGCTTAATGCGAGCTAAAATGCAAGGGACAACCTTCAATCACTTAATGGCGTTCTGTAGTCTCTCTGAGAAGAATGCGTATTTCAGCGGGACGAGCGATTGCTTACAATATCATTAGGTCCGGATTCTCGGTACAACTTGCTATCGTTCTGTAATAAGAAGAGAACGAAAATGAATTAATGAGCTCCAACGCATCGAGCATCGCATAGTGCTTACCTTTTCGGCTCTGCGCTTACCTTTGAGGACGGCCAAAGTGGATAACGCAAGACCAGCCATGAGAACAAGAGAGAAGGGTCGTGAAGTCATGATACCAAAAGCTCCAAAAGTGTAGATGATGGAAATTATGCTGAAACCAACAATCCTTTTATAATAATCACTTCAGAAAAAAAGAGGATTAACACGCGATAAAATGAGTTCTTCGATGTCGCCTCATGGAATTGCTTAGGAGAGTTCTCCCAGACATGACATAGTATTAGTGGTTTACTTCTGCGGGGACTCGACACTTTCACGTTCAAAATAATGGCTCGGTGGAGCCGGATACCTGCGAGTCCAATGCGAGGAAGCCTAAACTTGCCCAATTTGGTGGGGGGTGGAGCATAGAGCTCAACTTCAAACTTTAAACAGGCACTGTATGGCTTGAGATGAATACCGGCACCTGCTTTGCCGCAATGTGAGGAAGGGGACTCACCGTTCCAACTGAAGATTTTACAAAGAGACTGTCGCCTCCTATAACAAAGATTTCCTGGCAGCACCCAGAAGAGGATGTACTTGTATAAGCTGAACCTAATCCCGTTTGTACAGTTGCAACACCAAACATGGTGAACGAAACAGCCGAGCCCCAGCTTGTGCTAAGATATTCCACAGTTTTCTGACCCGCTTCGAGTGGGAGGTTGGAGTGGATCTAACGCTTCTATTAGTGTTTTTTTGGTTGAATTTTGAACGAGGAATAGGCTGACAGCACCACTTTAGGAGGAAAAACACCACCGTGATCTTTCGGATGGTACTCCTGTCGATCCCGGACGAGGCAGGTTGAGTACTCGTAGTAAACGTCCAAAGTTGTGCTTGTGGCGTAGAAATGAACGAAGAGCTGGTATAGCACACGTTCTTAATCAAAAAGACTGGGGCGGGCGAAAGTTACCACGACTGTCTGCCTCTGGTCCGTGTCGGGAACCACCCAACAATGGCTACCCAAGCCAATGCGTTTTTCACGTTGATCCTGTTGGAATATACGACGAAGCTTACGTAACGACTCGGAAGTACTTACACAAGCGCCTACTAGTTTACACTCTTTCTTTACGCGATTACAGAGCTCAGCTAATCGTGATATCCATTGTTTGTTTCCTGCACGTTCTCTGACTGGCCCGATCAATCTAACAACAGATCCTCACTCTTATAAACTAGCTCCCTCCATGTCGCGAACGTGAAGGCAGACAAAGTGTCAAGCTCAAAATCAGGAGTGCACACCCCATTACATGGGCCGAAGGTGGGTTGGGTATCACGATGATATCTTCAATGTTCCTGCTTAGAGTCTCAAAATCATCGATTATGTGTTGGCCTCATTTGCTACGGTTCAAGGGTATCTCCAGATGAAATACATCCAAAGACAGATATGTCATGTGAAGCTCTGCCGTTCCCTGGTTGATTTATACTGGATTTCGTTGTCCTTATCTCGGATTTTGGCTAGTTTCATAACATATTATACCATTCATTATAAGCTACGAGTCTCAGATTCCTCGTCAAACCCTACTAGGAAAACATATCTCACTGGGGACTCTCATGATTGTGAGGTATACCTCAGGTCTGAGCTGTGGAACAATGCTCAGTTGGAAACTTATGAATTCAGACAGCTTCGTGGCCCTTGTGAAACAGCACTGTGCAGCGACTGTGTGAGACATTCCGAAAGAATTTTAAAAATAGGAGGTTGCGTGAGCTCCTTGAGATTCATCGGCTATAAACGTATGCTCGAGGTATGGCTTTCATGCGAGGAAATGAAAAGAGAGCGAATGAAAGGAGGGAAAGCCGTGAGAGTCAAACTATATACTATAGAATGTGAGGCATGACCTTCTAGAATTTTGAGTATGGGGGGAAGACAAAACGTGAACTTAGGTTTCCACAACAAATTCAGGTCGACTGCTCTGGCCCTTCAATCACGTCAAGCAAATCCGATTCGTGAACGAAGTCGCGCTGTATTGCCTCTGTATCCATGCGATTATACCTGCAAAGACTGATTTAGTTATCCAACACTAACGGTAAGTAGAAAATGCCCAGACCCGAAATGTCTGTGGATAACGGACGTCCAGATGATCCTATGCTCTTCACTCCCTGTGAGAGACTGAGGAACCCATTGGCTTGCAGCCATTCCGAGAAATTGCATCTGGGCAACGAGATCACGTTCTTGAGTTCTTGCCTGTGAGGTGGTCCAGCTGTTAAGGCAAAGAGGGTCGAGAGCGCTCTTTGGGAAGCCATCAACTGGAGGTAGAGGTATAGTCCAGCATTGGCGATCACCAACTCGACGAGATACCCCATTTTGAAGTTCAGCATGTCTCCGTGATACGCCGCTCCGTGCTAGTCTAATGACCTTCCATCCGCGTGAGGCATACTTCTCAAGCCCAGCCTCTCGACGGATTTTCTCGTTCTCTGGGGCAGCGATGAGGGTCTCGTAGCGATGAAAAGATGTAACTGGGAAAAGGGCGATAGCATTTTGGTAGGTGATGATATTCATGACAACCGCTATATGTGTAATGTGAGCTCAAAAGGCATAAAGTGAGGTGCTCAGAACGGTACGAACTGGAATGAAACTCGAATATAGCAGCCATGACCGGCCCCTTGCTAACAATCATTTGAACATGGCGAGTCTCTCCGCCTGGGGACAGCTCCTTCTCGAATGAAAAGACTTCTCGGATCCCGGGATTGTTGTATGCAGGATGGGCACCAAAATAACCAGGCAGATTCCTATCTGAAAGAACTGCAAGAGCGGTTTTCAAGGAAGGGTTTTGTGAGACATTATTCTTGAATACATATCCGGCGCTCTCAATGAAAGAGGCCAATGGGCGCATAGCTTCAAGGTCAACATACAAGTCAAGGTCGCTATGTCTGTATTTAACGCGATCGAAGAATTGTACGGCCGCAGATCCTGAGACTACAACAGAAAACTTGGCTTGTATCTTACGAAGATCTATTGTTTGCTCTGGCGTGAAGAACGGCGAAAAGACGCGGTCAGTTGTGAAGTGTCGACCCGTGTATTCGTCGACCATTGAAAGCCCAGCCTTGCTGACTTGGCGGAAAATGTACAGTTCCAGTCCTGTGAGGAAATCGAGAAAGTATTCCAGAATATCGTGGTCACTGGAGATCGTGTTTTTTGTTATTATTGGCCTCTTATTAGGGGCAATGCCAGAAGTGAATGCGCGCTTACAGAATGTTAAAAAGGGAAAGTTTCTTATCAAGATTCATGGAATTCATGGATTGAAGAATGACATCATGGCCGGATGCCATGCCGAAGAGCGATATTGGATGACACAAGATTTTCGAAGACGGACGTTGTTGCGAGAACAGCGGCCGAAGCGCCCACCGTCTTGACCTTGAACATCCATCACCCCATACCCATTATTCCATAAGGTTTTATCTATTATCTTTGCCACTTTCATTTGCTTCACGAATAACCACAAGTGTGACCTCCCACGTCACAATCATGGTCTCGCCAGCACTTGAACGAAACTCTCAGTGTCCAGCGGTCCACGCCTTTGGATCTCACATGGCGCCAAGCGTCCTCATTCATAAATGATATTCAATTGACAGTTCCAAATACATATTCGGTACCGAAATATGTGTACTTGTGTCGAGGCCCCACCCACAACTTGTCGCGACCATGCCAGAAATGAATTTTGATGGCTAAAACGTCGTCGTCGTTGTCACCATTCTCCGGGGTTCAAGCGCTTGGAGACCAGGAAGTCATTCTTGACCCTCATCTTCTTTTGTTCTTTTCTCTCTTTTCAATGGCTTCGCAGGCGGATGAGCTGGCTCTCCTTTTTTCTTCTCTCCACTTGACCCAGGTGGTTGGTGCTTCAAGTTGTGAGCATTTCATGCTATTTCCAACGTTCCGCGAAGCTTATGGACTTGTAGTGGCGACGGTGGCTTTTCTGGTATATGAGACTCTTCTTTGCCTTCGTATGGAAGTGGAACATATTTGGTCGTACGTCATGGTTCGTCCTTCGACAGGTATTCTTATTGGCTAATTCCCTCTACAAGTGCCCGGTGGTCAGTCGTGAAAGTTTTATATTTATTTGCAAGATATTATGGCTTAGCTGCTGCTGGGTATGCTTTTTTCGTGTGGTTCTTTTTTACCTTCTGACTAACGTCCCGGGTAGTGGTTTTGCTTGGGGTATTTTTCCGGGTGTTCTCTCCTCGTAATGTTCTTGCTGAATAGTGTTTAGTCTCGATGACCATTGGTCCAATCGGGGATGATGTGCGTTGCGTTCGTGTTCTTCTTCATTTCGTACAACTAACTCCAGAATTAGTTGTACGTGCTTTGTTGCATTTGAAAGCATCTTGGCCGCGTTTCCTAAGTATATCTAGCTGCCGAGGTTTTTTGTGGTGGTTTTGCTTGTACGCCCCACCTCAAGAAATTGATTTCTCAGAGTCTTATCCATTTGAATTATTGCAGGAGCTTTATCATTTTCGTGCTTTCTGTCGACATTGTCCTTTCCATCCGAGTGATGGCACTGTACGATAACAGTCTCATCAGTAAGCTGAGATATTTCCCATTAATTGAACCAATATAACCCAATTTGATAGTTGGGGGAATCTTATTCTTCCTGATGGCAAGTTACACTGGGGTATGTGTATCATACCTGTTCACTATCCCTAAGACTCTCGATTGATTGACCTGTGTTT
This sequence comes from Flagelloscypha sp. PMI_526, assembly GCA_021399455.1. Lineage (NCBI taxonomy): Eukaryota > Fungi > Basidiomycota > Agaricomycetes > Agaricales > Niaceae > Flagelloscypha > Flagelloscypha sp. PMI_526. Next base: position 143,689 of record JAJTUO010000035.1, on the reverse strand, counting down.
TTACAGCTTGGAATCTTCGGAGTTAGCAGAAGTCTTATGGCTGCAACTCCTATTCCGTTCCCGCAAGAAGTTCCACTTCAAGGTTGTATTTGGCAGCAAGTTAGTCTACCTTACATTGGATGGTGCGTCTCCGTTTCTCTGGTTCTGGTTTCTCTTTTAATAGCGCCTCTAGGATTCCAAACCTCCTGATGTCGAGTATGTTTCAGGTCCCTCACATTGTTTACTGCTCTCACATCGTTTAGCAACGCTCTTTGTGATGATGATTGTTCGAATTATTCTCTCCCCCGTTAACGTTCTCACCTACAAGGAAAGCGGCTTTCGCGAAGCCGTTAAGCAAGCCTTTAAACAAACCGGTGGAGTCTCTCCGTTAATGACAACCTTTGTGAGAGATGGAACCATCTTTTTCTTCTTGTAAGCTGAAAGTTCCTGACTGATTGTGATTTTACACCAATGCTTATTTTATTACTAGAACACTTGGTATGCTATTCATTCTCCCCTCCAAACCTCAACTTTACCTGGATCACAAGTGACCACAATCACATACCTTCTCGTTCTTCAACTATCCCAGACGGTCGGAGCTCCAATTTTCCAATCGTTAGTCCAGCGATAAATATCCTTACATACGCCCTTCATCTCACCCTAACTCAACAGATGGTTTATCGGAATTTATTCGTTTTCCGTGAGTTTTCTACCTGTCTTGGTTCGTACCAGGCTTATTTTTTCTCCTTATTTAGGCGACACGTCTGATCCTCAATCTCAAGGAGCAAGGGAGTCGACGAAATGAGTACGAGACGAGTGTTACAGATGTTGGTCCTCTCGAGTTCAAGCCAAAGTCGATGCGTAACATAAGTGTGGATACAACCTCTCAATGGTCGACAGTCTCTTCAGAAAGAACATATTGTTGACATATCGGGGTGTATAATGCACATTTCGTGTAGTCGCTTTCTACCATGTTGTATTATTACAAGTTGCCGCCAAATAGGCCGTTGCCAACCTAAACTACAGAAGACTGGCTTTCGCTTCCGAGAACTGAACGAATAGAATCTACAACAAGTTGGTGATCATGGGCTTGAGGAAGTCCGCTGACAGCGACAACTCCGATTGCCTGATTGACATGGCCTTGGAGGAGAATTGGGAAAGCTCCCCCATGGATAGCATAATCAGCCTCAGGAACAAGGATCTGGAAAGAAATTTTAGGTCCCCAAATGTTAAAGAGCAAAAAACAAAAGACACATACATGGAAACGGTCTTGCGCGACATGTTCCTGCTCGAAGCCCTTGCTCAATCCTTGCAACGTCACAGACCTTCCTTGGAGGTAAGATGACCGCCCAAATCGTTTGACTGTATTGGTCTTCCTTCGAATCCAATTCCTTCAATATAAAATGGGTATTTGTCTGTGCCAATGAAAATGGAAAATTCTGTTACCAGTTATCCGGCTTACAATCAGGACCAACTGAGGTCTGGAACAAAATATGATCGTTGAAGAGCGTGATAGAAATGACTACAGAGGCATGTTCGTATTCAGGAACTTTCTCATTCTTGCGTTCTAGAAATAGTGAGCGAATCTTGTTTCCCAAGTTCCACCTGCAGTTGCGTCACAAAGGCAAAGGAGGACGTTGGTGTAGGAACGAACGCCGTTTCTTCATTGAACGCAGGCCATTTCAGTTCTTCTTCGTGCTTAGTAGCAATATCGATCTTTGCTTGTAGATGTGGATTTGCTGTGTTCGATTTCATCATAAATGGGATAAGGCAGACACAGAGCCCGCCGAGGAGCTGTAGTGGTGGTTAGGGTGAAAAGAGCAAATCTAGATCCTCGTACTAATTTTCCTTTATAACGCTGCCTGTTATGTGTATATTTAGACGGATTAACCGTTTTGGTCGTAAATGACCTAGATAATAGAGAGCTACATATATTTCAAACAAACGAAGAAAAACCAAACACCGGTCAAAATCATATCTGCTATGTTTCTTTTTCTTGCATAACGTTATATAATCCACATCTGAGCATGTAAAACGGAATCCAGATCGTAACGTTGAGAAACTTCCCAAGAGGCTTCCAAGATGCCAGGGCTGACACAATCTTCAACGGGCGAGAGCGGAATCGTCCAGCACCAGCGGTCAATTGTCGAGCGCGATATTCCGTTCTCGCACTCTTGGTGCATGTCCTCTCTCAAAGTCTCTCCTACGCGAATGGCCTGCCATCCTCGAGTCCTATATTTCTCCAGGCAGGCATCCACCGTTGAGTTTGATACTGTGACCAGAGTGTGGTGTCGATGGAACGATGAAACAGGAAAAAGGGCGATAGCAGAATCATATGTGATAATGTTCATGAAGAGGGCTATACCAAGTGAATAGGATACAAAATGGGAATGAACAAGCACGAACTCGAGTGGAAAGAAAGAATCATAGCCATAACCTCATCGTTCCGATCAGTAACAATGACTTGAACCTTTCGGACTGCCCCAGAAGTAAGTTCTTTTTCGAAGGTGAACACCGTCATCGGAACTGTGTCGATGAAACCATATTTTGTTGGACCTTCCCCACTCACAGTTATCGACTCGCTTCTATCGTTTAAAGCGGCCAAGAGAGTACCTGGTTGGTGTGGAGAGCTTTTAAACACGTAACCCGAATGCGTAATAAATAGTGCCACCGCCTTCATGTGTTTCTCCTCAACATACAAGTCCATGTGACTGTTCGGAAGAATGGTTCGTTCAAAGAATTGTACTGCAGCAGATCCAGATACCACGAAATTAGTTTTGGCTTGAATTCGACGAAGGGGTGTGATCTGGTCAGGCGTGAAGAACCGAGAAAATATATTGTCGACAGAAAATGCTCTGCGCATGAATTCGTCAACGATTTTGAGACAGGCTTTGCTAACCCTTCGCAGACGACAGAGTTGTAGACCTGTAAGAAACACACAAAGGTACCCAATGACATCAAAGTCACTTCTCGGGTGCCTAACGTGAGCAAATGGGTGAAACTTTGTACCAGGAACACCCACAGTGCCATGGAAAGCGATGTGTCTTCGTGAACAGCAAGGGTGTGAACAGAGTTCGATAGAGCGCCCACAATATCACTAGGTGAGAGGGAGTTTGGAGAGGAATTTTCAACGGCATGTTTTTTCATCGTGGGGGTCGCTGTTCAAGACGAGGGGTGAAAACCCTTTCCTCCTGATGAGCCAAGGCGCTCAGGCGGCAGTCGACCAGGCGGCAATCATACACAAGTAGTGCTGGCCAAATATGATGTAGACATACCTGGCCCTATATTATATCTTAGCCATATCCTATCCATCTTCACAGGCAAATATTGTGTCCATATTCATATCTATCCATTTATATCCGATATAGATGAGTAAATATAGGTTATATTCAAATATATCAGATGTTTCACATTTTTTTTTGACGTAGAACGCTGTGCTAGACATAGACATCCACAGACCGGTTATGGCCGCAGGAGTCTCTGCAATTTGACCTCTAACAGCAAAAAGATAGGTATAATGATCACCCGTACTGGGTGCCAGGCATAAAACTGATGATAGGAATGAACCACAGAGTGAGAACGGAGAGGGGTTGCAGGTGAAACGGTGCAGAGGAAAGCCGAGGCCATGTTACCGAATATGACAAATATGGTGTCATTACGCGGTTCTTGCTCATCACGTTCTTTTGGATTTTGTGCGACTATGAGCACTGTCTGAGACAACCCATTTCGTCTGAAATTTATATTGGTTACCAGTCACAGAGAAAGGAGCGTCGGAATCAAAATATTGGATGTTTGTTAAAGGTGTGGCTCTTTCTCTTCTTTCTCCTCAGTGCATTGACATCTTCTAGTCATTTCCCACTCATACGTCTCAACTTGTGTGCTCAACAGAAGAGCAAGATTAATGTAAAAACCTCAGAAGCAGTCGGAACTCACAGCATTTGCCGCCGGTGGTTGTCCTGGGAGATCTTATTTTTCCATTGCGCCTGCTTTTCTTTACAGCTGTGTGCATATATGATGGCACAAACGGCCAAAAAAGAAAACTCGTTGCGATTTCGTGTTTGAGCTGGTCGGGGCGAAATAGACCTGGTGGACAATTTTGTAGTATATTAGATAGTAAATGGATGATTTTTCATCTATAAAGTGGTTCAATTTGTGTAGAATTGAGTGGGTGGTCAGCAGGGCGAGTGTTTTGGATACCATCGTCGCCCAGTCGTGCCTGAATACCGCGTCGACGAGAAAGAAATCTAAAGAAAACTCAATTTTAGGCGGAACTAGACCTTCTTATGTATATAGAATAAATGCTACAGCGTGAGTACATCGAAGAATGAAGGAGACATCGAGCGTGGGCCCTGTCTGTCACTGCCAAACAGCCAGCCACCTCGACCGCCCAGACACCAGGCGGAAAGCACTCCAATCACCGTTCCTCGCTCGATACTCGCTTTGTTCCTCCACATACACACACCGGAATATTTATTTGTACTTCATATGTAGATTTAGTTTTGATTAAAATTCACCATCCTCAAGATTTCTTTACCTTTGAAGAGAGATTCAGGCGCGACTTTGTGAGTTCAGCTCCCAAAACTCTCGTGGAGCTGACCCCCCACCCAATTTCGCATAAATTCTTTTGGTTTATAGATGAAAAATCCTTCATTTACTGTCTAATATGATACAAAATAGCCCCCCAAGGCTTTCGCCTTCCATAACAACTGGAACACGAAATCGCGACGAGTTTTCTTTTTGGCCGTTTGTGCCATCATATATGCAAACAGCTGTAACGTGGAGCTCTCCGAAATGCCCCGTTTTAGCGCTAAAACACTGGGAGCTGACTTGTACATCGGAGACAAGGAGTTAAGGGTGGAAGCGGTCTGCCGGAAGAACAATTGATTTGTTTAAAGTGTACAGGCTAGGTATTGCTTTAGCTGACACTGAATTAAGTTATGTTGCACTGGTCAAGAGAGATGCCGAAGGGAGCTGGGCATGTGAAAATGAAAAAAGTCACGTGAGGTGAAGACCCACGTTTCATTGTACTGGGCTCTTACATGTTATGAAGCGTCGGAGACCCATTTAGGACCATGGAAGGCGGCCGAATCTAGTATATTACCACAGATATCAATGTTATGGCTCTTCAGAGGTGCGATCAGGATATAGATTGAATACAGGATATCAGTCTCCCATTTTTGTATTTACCTGTATCATATCTTCTGAATACAGATATGGTACAAATAAAAAATCCTCACCCAACTCATGTCCATACCGTATTTTATTCAATATGAAACGGATATATCCACTTCGTATTTATCTTTGGCCAGCACTGTTTATTGGAATTTACTCGTTTTCCGTGAGTTTCTTACCTATTTGTACTCTAGCCAAGCTTAATTTTCTCCTATTTTAGGTGACACGCCTCATCCTCAATCTCAAGGAGCAAGGAAGTCAACGAAATGAGTATGAGACAAGTGTTACGGATGTTGGTCCTCTCGAGTTCAAGCCAAAGTCTATGCGTAACATAAGTGCAGATACGACCTCTCAATGGTCGACAGTCTCTTCAGAAAGAACATATTGTTGATAAATTGGGGTGTATAACGCACATTCCTCGTACTCACTTTTCACCATGTTGTATTATTACAAGTTGCCGCCAAATCGGCCGTTGCCAAACCTAAACTACGGAGGATTGACCTTCGCTTCCGAGAACTGCTGATCGCCCGTGCCGGGGATCACAGCTGAAACAAGTGAACGAGTCAGGAGCTGGAGAATGGAGAGAGAATGAGAGTGAGACAAAGAGCGGAGGAATGGCCGCCGACGCACTTTTACTGATTATGGAAATCGGGCTTATGTGGGTCGACGCGTCTGCCTTTCTCAAAGTCGCGTCCTCGCGCTTTCCACATGGCAGCTAGGTCCTCCCGAGACAATACAGTTCGCCTGAAACGTATAGTAAGAACGAGTCAAGAAAGAAAACGAGTCAGTAGGACTCAAGTAGATAGGTGTTTGAAGGAGGAACCGAGGGGCCGGTTTAGTATAAAAAGGCGAGTAGTTTACCCCAATACATCAGGTTATTCCCCCACGCAGAGTCAGAGTCAGAGGTCAGAGAAGCAGAAGAGCACGAAGCTCAGTTGGATTGCGTAGAAAGTACAACGATTGTACTCGAATTTTGTATCTATTAGGGACCGCTCGGTGAGAGCCACCCTAGAACACTACGAACTCTTCACCTCCCGCTCGTCCCACTTCAACGTAAGGCTCTCCTTGAGCTAAACGCTTGATTCGAGCGTCTACCAGAGGTACACGAATCACTGCACGAATAGAGTCTACAACAAGTTGGTGATCATGAGCTTGAGGAAGGCCGCTGACAGCAATAACCCCGATAGGTTGATTAACATGGCCTTGGAGGAGAATTGGGAAAGCCCCGCCATGAATAGCGTGATCGGCTTCAGGAACGAGGATCTGCAAGATATTTTGGTGTCTGAGAAACAGAAGAAAACGAGAGAACTTACATGAAAATGCTCCTGTATGAGAGACTCCGCTATATCCAAACCCGGGCGTTGACCTTGCAAAGTTACAGACCTTCCTTGCAGGTACGACGATCGTCCGAAACGTTGGACTGTATTAGTCTTCCTTCGAATCCAGTTCCTTCATTGCTAAATATCTTTGCTTTCCGCGAGGAGAAAAGACGTTCTCTCACCAGTTATCAGGCTTGCAATCGGGGCCAACTGATGTCTGAAACAAGATATGGCCATTGAAGAGCGTAATAGAAATGACCACAGAAGCAGATTCGTATTCAGGTACTTTTTCATTCTTGCGTTCTAGGAAGAGCGAGCGAATCTTGTTACCTAAGTTCCACCTGCCGACGGATCAGCTAATAGAAAATATCAGCAAGCGCAAGTTTATGGACGAACGCTGTTTCTTCATTGAATGCAGGCCATTTGAGTTCTTCTTCATGTCTAGTAGCAATATCTATCTTGGCTTTTAGGAATTCTTCAGTATTCATATTTGATGTTGGTGTAGTTGGGATGGGGGCAGAAGCAAAACAGAAACTGCCGATTAGTAAGTGATCGGTGGTGGTTGGTAGAAGAACGAATCAAAATCCTCGTCATAGATATCTTTTATAACGGTGACGCCACATTTATTTTTATGCGTACGAGTTAATTTTCTTGTAATTGCTGTTAGCGCTAGAGAGCTGCATGTACAGTACTTCATCCAAAGAAGAAAGATAACTCTAGTCAAAACCATGTTTGTTCCGCTTCTTGTTCTGGCTTAATGTGAATCCACATCTCAGCATACATTACAGAGTCCAGATCGCGACGCTGAGAGATTTCCCAGGAAGTCTCAATGACGCCAGTACTGTCACAATCTTCGACGGGCGAGAGCGGAATAGTCCAGCACCAGCTATCAGTTGTTGAGCGAGAGGTTCCTTTCTTGCACTCTGGGTGCAGATCATCACTCATGGTTTCTCCTACGCGAATGGATCGCCACCCTCTAGTTCGATATTTGTCCAGACAGGCTTCCACCTTTGAGTTGGACGCTGTGACGAGAGTATGGTGCCGATGGAAGGATGAAACTGGAAAAAGAGCGACGGCAGAAGTGTATGTAATAATGTTCATGACGAGAGCTACATCAGATTTATCAAATTGCCGCGGTGCAAAGACCCGAAAAGAAACGGACGAACTTGAGTGAAAGGCAAGAATTATAGCCATGACATCATCAGTGCGATAACTAACAATGACTTGTACCTTTTCGGACTGCCCCAGAATTAAGTTCTTTTTCAAAGGTGAACACCATCATCGGAACGGTGTCGATGAAACCATATTTTGTCGGACCTTCCCCGCTCACAGTTACCCAGTCACTCCTATCCTTTAAAGTGGCCAAGAGAGACCCTGGCTGGTGCGGAGAATGTTTGAACACATACCCCGACTGCGTAATAAATAGGGCGAGCATCTTCACATGCTGCTCTTCCACGTACAAGTCTAGGTCACTGTCTGGAAACATGGCTCGTTCGAAGAATTGTACTGCAGCAGATCCAGACACCACGAAATTAGTTTTGGCTTGAATTCGACGGAGGGATGTGATCTGATCAGGCGTGAAGAACCGGGAAAATACATAGTCGACAGAAAAAGCTCTGCGCATGAATTCGTCAACGATGTTAAGACAGGCTTTGCTAACCCTTCGCAGACGACAGAGTTGTAGACCTGTAAGAAACACACAAAGGTACCCAATGACATCTAAGTCACTTCCCGGATACCTCGCGTGAGCAAATAGGTGAAACCTTGTACTAGGAACACCCACAGAGTCATGGAAAGCGTTTTGTCTTCGTGAAGAGCAAGGTTGTGAATAGAGTTCGATAGAGCGCCTACACTATCACTAGCTGAAGGAGCATTTGGGGAAGAATTTTCGAAGGCATGTTTTTTCATCGTGGACGTTGCTGTTCAAGGCACGAGGTGGAAACCCTTTCCTCCTGATCGGCCAAAGCGCTCAAGCGCCAGTCGACCCGACGGCGAACATGTACAAGCGCTAAGGAGAGTTCTCTATCTTATTCACGGTACTAGTTTCTGAAAGACTATAATAAAATTGTTATAAAACATGACTCGGTCTATCAGACGGTAGGAGACACAGATCAACCCGCCGCTAGAGACGAATCTATGCGAGTAAGTAGAAAGCCTTTTGGAAATTAAACATTCGACAGCGATGTGAGCATGCCTGTACTACCAATGGCACTTGAGGTTCCTTCTTCAACCTTGGTCTGTATCCCTGATGAGCCGGCGAATTGTTGCTGAGCGCCCAATTTACCAATGACATCATTCTGCAACTGATACCCATATTAGGAGAGGTTATAGCACCAAGGTAAAAGCGGCTACATACTTGCATAGGAACAAAGACAACCTTGCTATCCGCGCTTTTGGCCATCTGTTGCAAAGCTTCGAGTTGTCGGATTTGCATGGCTGCAGGCGAAGCAAGAATATCCGCAGCCTGCCTCATTAGGCGTGCAGCCTCAACCTCTGCCCGGGCTGCAATGACCTTAGATTCGCCTAGGCGTTTCTGTTGGGCAGCAGAAGACAACGATGCAGAAACCTCGGGGCTGAAGATAATGTCCTTGATGAGGATGCCTTCGATCGCAACACCCCATTTCTAAAACCATTCAATTAGGACGGAACTAAGCGTAAATGGCTGGCTTACGTCCGAGACGTCCGAAAGAATCTCAGCAATTTCAAAAGCGATGGCCTCGCGTTCTGTCACTACAGATTGCACAGCACGAGCGCCAACAACATCTGTACAAAGGTCAGTTTTGAGTTAGGGACCTTGGGTTGGAGCACTAACGGCGAAGAGTCGTCTGCGCTCGTTCAGTTAAAGCTTGCCGTAAGTCTGTGATGTTGTATGCGGCTCTGTACGGGTTCACAATTTGGAAATAGATAACAGAATCAATGTCTACAGTGACATTATCGCGGGTCCTGAACCAGAACATTAGCGTATTGCTCGTAAAGACAACGAGCAGGCTCTCACATAACTGTTTGGCGTCCTATGGGTCGTGTTTGGATCTTGACGTCAACGAAGCGTAGCTCTTCCGTGCACACATTGACCTGAACAAGACCAGGGTCTACAGACTTGTAGAACTTTCCGAAGCGAGAAATTAAGCCGACAGAGCCTTGATGCACCTCTCTGAAAGGGTTGGTGCAGGGACAGCATGGGAAAGCTCCGTAGAATCCTAAAAGACTACCAAGACCATTCATCAAATTTCCGTAAAAACCATGAGGAACAGTTCCCCTGCCAAGATTTTCAGCGTAGGATGGCTATTATTATGATAAGAAGTTCGAATCGAAGCAATGATGGGAGGCACTCACTTGCATGTCAGACTTCTTCAAAGGTTGAACGTTTATCAAACTGGGCTTCCCCGGGCCAGAATGGTCAGGAATCTCATCTATCATGTACGTTAGCGATCGGTCTACGAAGCTCAGAAGTATTCGGTTGGCCAAATACTGACCGTGTGCATCATCATGGTCCACCACCCGCGAATTATCACGAACGGGTATCGAAAGAGCTGCAGGGGCGAATCGGTCTTTGCGTTCAGAGGGATTGTAAACCGACATAATGTGAATAGAATACTCTTCGTCTCTGCAGCTTTTATAATGTTTAAGGATAGATGCCGCCATCATGCATTTTTGATCACAGCATCATGGCCTACAGCTTCCCAAACCCTTACACCTTCACATCTTTCTTTGCATAAACCACCCGGAATAAAATCTGACTAGGTAGCTTGGGAACCGTTTGTGCGGTGGAGGATCACTCATAAGTCTCGGCGGATGAAATACCAGCGTAAGCAAACATGGAGGGGAGATGCAAGTTTCTGGAAATTTCTTTTTTTTAGATTTTGCGTCCTACACCAGCTGTTACCATTACTTGGCACGAAACAGGAATTGACTGCGCATTTCACAGGTGACCGAGAATGGCAAGAACCTAGACCGATCTTCCATGTCGTCCATGCGTGCAAACTGGACCCAGTCTTTCACTCATCTAACACCCTTTTCAATCATTAGAATAACAGGCGGTCTCATATCAAGGTAATCTTTCTACTATGCCGTCTGAGGAACTTTGTTCATATCAAGCGCGATAGCAGGCCCATGAGCTCTTCTCGAGAATGTGGGCGAAGTTTCTTATTCGCCTGGGCCCTGGACGCGCTATAACCGGGGGGGGAATGTCTGGTTCCATTCCTCAAGGTCGCAGAGGCTCGTAACTTGGCAAGCCATTTTGAATAGTACGCTGAACGAGGGTGCTCATTTCCCGTCTTCGACAAGCCTTTTACAGCTAATTTCCACTATGACGAGATCATAGGACGTCTTCACTTTTTTTCGGCAAGCCAGAAACCACTCCTTCACCTGCCTACGCTACCACCGCACTCGACTTCCCAACTCCGTCCCAGCTAGCTAGCTAGCATGATCCAGCCCTCGAACTGGTTCAGAACCTTCTGCAAGGTGGGGGGGGGGGGGGGTACCAGTATTCGGTAGTGAAGTGCCCCTAGTGAAGTGAAGCTCCCGGACCCCGGTACACTATTACAAGGGGGCTATAATACATGGATAGTCTCTGTCACATAGTTAGAGGATCAACATCTCTTCACATGGTACATCCACAGTCCGATGTTCCCATCCAGCCCAACCTTCTCCATTATAAAATAATGTATGTGTGCAGCGAGGTGACAGTTGTCGGTGTACACCAATCTACGGAACGTGCAGAATATGAGGCCAACAAAATGCACGGCGTTCGACGTTCACGCCGGACGCTTGATTGTCCGTTCATCGCACGAGGCCAAGCATAAGTCAAAATCGTATCCCGCTTGTTTCCTTTCCAATAGGCCAAATAGATCGCATTTCAGCAAATGCGACGTCCTCACTGTCGAAGCGTTGAGCAACTACCCAGGCAGTCTCGAGGGCTATCGGACTTTCACACTCATCAACAGGCGAGAGCGGAACGGTCCAGCACCAGCGATCATTTGTCCAACGAGATACCCCTTTTTTGCACTCTTGATGCAAATTATTGTTTGAGCCTGGTACTGGGCGAATAACCTGCCACCCCCGAGTACTGTATTTCTCTAGATACACGTCAACTTGTGAGTTTGATGCTGTGACCAGTGTCTGGTGCCGATGGAAAGACGAAACAGGAAAAAAGGCAATAGCCACATGATATGTAATTATATTCATGACGACCGCTGGGTTGGATATCGTTAGAGATACGAAAAGAGGAAGTATAACGCACGAACTAGAGTGGAAGGAAAGGATATTTGTCACGACGTTATTGGCGCTAGCGATAACTTGAATCTTTTGAGGCTGACCAAATGAACTTTTCTTCTCGAATGAGAGAGCTACTGCCGCATTTCTACCATCCCAGCTATATGCATTCTGTTCTTCATCGTTTATCTTTTTGCAGTTGCTTTGGGGGAGTGAGGCTGCTGATATACAAGTGGACTTCGACGAAACCACTTTGAGCTCATAACCTGACTGTTCAATAAACAGAATAAGCCCTGATCTATGCCTCTCTTCAACGTACAAATCCAAATCACTGTTTGGGTAGTCGACACGTTCAAAGAATTGTACTGCCGCTGAGCCAGACACAACAAAATTAGTTACAGCTTGAATGCGTCTGAGCTCCACAATTTGTTGACTTGTGAAGAAAGGTGAGAAGATTCGGTTCACAGTCAAGACTCTGTGCATGTACTCGTCAACAAAGGTAAGACTGGATTTGCAAACTCTCCGTAGGAGGCAGAGCTCTAATCCTGTAAGAAAAGCACAAATGCACCCAAGGACGTCCATGTCCCTTACGACAAGCGAAGGTTAGCTAGTACCTGCCACTCGGCGTTAAGTTTGCTCACAGAACATCGAAAAGTCTCTTTTCCTCTTCAATAACAAGGGCTTGTACGGGCTTTGGCAGCGTCAAACTACTGTTAATAGAAGAGGAAATGGAAGGAGAGTCGCTGGAAGTGTGCGTTGTCATCGTGGTACTTCTCGCAGTTATGTAGCTCACTAGACCGGGGTGCGGAATCCCATGTCACGACATGAAACACTGATATGACTGTCATTCCCCAAAATCCTGAGAGTGGATTGCCGATATGGTATAGGAGTCGATGAAGGCCAGAATGAGAGGTCCAAAGGGTCTGTGGCTGTATCAAGGAGCTGATAAAATGAGGGGTAAGAATGACAGGAACGGATGTCATGGAATATCAGGCATACATTCTGCCAGTCGGACATCTCTCAATTCTACAGTTCTCTCAGTAGCTATCTGATTAGCTTTCCGCGATTCCATCCATTGTGTGAGCTTGTCTGAAACGACTCCAGGCTCAAGGCCATAGGGCTTCCTAAACGTCTCAGTCCAGGCATTTCTAAACTTTGGAATCGGAAGATCCGACTCCAATACGTCTACAGGCTGGCCGAAAAACATGATTGATATCTACCATATGTAATAGTATCAGAAGAGTAGAGGAGATAAGTTTAGCCGTGGTACATACCGATGGTTTCCGCTTTGAGGAGAAGATCGGAGCGGCACCAGAGGGAAGCGGTCATAGTCTTTCGGAGAGAATCTATAGCTTAAACCCAAATAGACCATACTTATCTTTGAAATCTCGGATACAACACAACGCCCTTTTCCGCCGGTCTTTCTATTTGAAAACCAAGTTACAATGCAGTCATTTCCCTCTAATCAGCTACACCTGAGCCAGGAAGTGATCTACATTTCCGTGGGCGAACTTCGTTCCTTATTCAGGATTCTGCAAGGAAACTCAAATAACCAGAACTTACGAGAGATGAAACAGATAGCAGAGTTTGGGAGCGAGGATCAAACCTATCGACACCTACTGACTCTGGTCCTCTTTGAGCAACGATCTTAGACCTCTGCAACCCGCAGCTCATTCCAGGAACCTACACACATATGCAATGGTCAAATTAGACTTGGCCACCGATTCTGCCTAGTAAAGCTATCGACACTCCGTCGTGTTCTGAGTGCATTGAGACGGAACTGCGAGAATTTACAGCCTTTGCGGAAAGTCATGTCACACGTCAAAATTCCACGCTTTTTCATCAACAATCCCAAAAACTGCGAAAACCGGTATTCGCCTCTGTAATCAATACTAATGTTATTTTTCTGTATTCTAACGTAAGGCTGTTGACGATAGCAAGCTGCAGGACCGACTCAGAAGCGTCGAGGTGTCCCAAAATATTCTCTCACGTGACATGACCGTCCACCTAATGGAAACAGTCTAGAAGCTTAAGGGTCAGCGGGGAAGCTTGAAAAAGGAAAGAATCAAGATGTTATTCTTCATATACAAAATATTTCTCGAGAAAGAGGCTTGTAGTAAGGAGGCATAACGGCAAGGAGTGATGAGGAGAGAGCTGCAGTGTGTGCGAGGGAGTAGGGCATAATGGCGCTACAAAAATGTCACCTAGCATTTATATATACATAATAACATAATAAATAGCTCTGTTCCAGCTCTAAGACATCGCAAAGAAGATCGCTTTCTGGTGTAAGCAGATGGGCGTCTATATCACGTGAGAGAATATTTTGGGACGCCTCGACGCCTCTGAGTCGGTCCTGTAGCCTGTTATCATATACAGCCATGCTGTGGAATACAGAAAAGCAACATTAACATTGACTACAGAGGCGAATACTGGTTTTCGCAGTTTTTGGGATTGTTGATGAAAAAGTGTAGAATTTTGACGTGTGACATGACTTTCCGCAAAGGCTGTACTCGTTCGCCTGCTACTGTTTGTAGCTTTCTTCGTTACTTGATCCAAGACCTACTTTCCTTCCTCAAATATCTTTCTGGAAAACATAACAGCAAGCACGCTGACCAGTCGATTAACGGAGCTCACCAGTTTCCAATTTACTTTGGGTTTACAGCATATTCCCCTTACTCAAGCAAAGCCTCTCCATAGCTGAAGATGCAATACCTGAAAACCTCGTTAGACTCCATTCTGCGTCTTTTCCCTTCTGGGTTATAGCTTCGAGTTCTATCTCTAACACAATCACAGATGCACTAGTCATGGCTGCCATTCTGCTGGTGCTGTCTCCCTCATGTCTGAATATTAAGGTAGCCCTTCACGTGTCCGAGAACATGGCAATTTATCGTGCCATCGTGGAAGTTGGATAGATGTCGATGAAGAGCCGCTCCAGTCTTCGGAGCTGAGGCGGTCTTCATAACCTTTTTGCATGAAGACTGTGCTTCCTCCCGCTATTCCGGAGCTATCACACCTCCCATTTGGACTGTTACCTTTTTAAGTGCTTCATTTCCGCGTTGTATCTCGCCATCAGCATGCGTGAGGTCAATGTCAGTGACGCAAGGAAACCCCATCACGAGGCAAGGGGATTTTGCCTCATTCCAAATCCACAAACATCTGAGATAACAATGAGGATGATTATACTACACATGCACAACGAAATAAGTATCTACCTAATTATTAGCTACACAAGGCTCTCAAGGCTACAAGCGTAAAAGACGGATTCATAAAACATCATATCAAAAAGCTAACACACACAACCACTGGCATGGAAGAAAGAAAGAATCATGCCCGAGATCTCTCTTTGCCTTTCTTTAACGCGTCCAACTCCTTCTGTCTCGCCCTTGTGAGGGGTCTCTCAGCCGCCACCACAGGCCGACCTCGCTTCTTCGTCGTCCTGCCTTTGCGCTTGGGTGGGACAATATCACCAGGCTCGTCGAGATCAAGTGCAGCCATTGTTGCAGTTCGCTTGGTACCTCGGGAAGTGGTCGCATGGGTCGAAGTAGGCGTCACAAAGGATGGTTCGACAGCTAGGCGCTTGGGCGAAGGACCCGCCAAAGCATTGCCAGCATCGTTCTCGTCGAACTTGCGTTTCGTGCTTCTCCGCCGTCGTTTCTCTTCTTTCTCTCTCTCCTTCTCTTCAGCAGCAGCGGCTTTCTTCCTCTGTGCTTCAAGCACCATCTCGACGTCTAAGAAGGGCATCCCAGCATCCAATCCAATCGCGTCCTTCCGAATGCCTCTCGGAAGGCCGCCCTGCGTCTTTCTCAACTCTCTCGTTAACCTCCTCTTCTTCAATGGCCGCCCCTCCCCATTCCGACGTCTCTTGTACTCCTCTTCAGCCTTCTTCCTCGCCTTCTTCGAAGACGGTGAATGAAGATCATAAAAGAGTTCCGGTGGATAATGACCCAAGTCTTTCGGATCACGTTCCATTACGCCGACCTCCTCGGCAGTCTTCAAATGCCGAGCACGAGTCTTCCAACGTTCGATGACAACTTCGATTTCTTCTTCGTCCTCCTCCAAGTCTTCTTCGTCTTCCTCGGTCTCTTGGCCTTCAATGACACCGTCCTTCGCAGCTTTTTCGGCTGCCTCACGAGCCTTCCTGTCATCATACGCCTTTTCCCAACCATCTGGGATCATGCCGTTATTCGCCATAGCCGCCTTCGTCATCGCTTTGGTCTTCTCAAGACCCAATAGGAGTCCTTCACGTGAACGAGCATAAGCCATGTAAATGGACCGACGATCACGATAGCCGGGAGTCCATTTCCCCTTCTTCCAACATTGAGCATATGAATGGACGCCAGGTCGAAAGTGAACGGACGTCCCAGATGGATCGTCGTGATCTGGAACATAGAAGACGGGTTGCTTAATGATGCAAATGGAAGGTTCCTGCCAGAGCCGTTTGGCCACGAGTTGCTTGTGTCGAAGAACAGCACCCCAGGTCTCGTACCACTCGCTGGGGTCATAGAGATTGAGTGCTGGGATCCATGGGTAACGTTCTTCGAGGTGGACATTCTCCCAACCCACTGCCGCGTAGGCCTCCTGGAGCGCAGTCGTGTCTTCATCCGGAGACCGCTTGTATACTCGATCATAATCTTCAAGAGCTTTGAAGTCTTTCCGAAGCCAGCGAGCATTCGCTTCGTCCATGGTGACCCAGCCAATTGTGAGAAGGGTTCGTAGCAGGTGACCCGCAATGGGAGTCCGTCGCAAGTCTTCGGTGGGGATAACTTCTGGTGTGGGAGCTCGGCGAAGGGAAGACTCAGGAGCGCGGCATAGCTCATCGTCTGAATGTTCAGAGGGTGCTACTGTAGACGCCGTGGGTTCCCTGCCAAATCGGAATTCTTTCCCGTTCTCGACAGTCCGGTACCAGTTTTCTAGGGTCTCGTATTGTCCATGAGAGAGATGCATTTCGTATTGTGCAAGCATCAGGTAAGGGTCACGAACAGCTGGAATGGCTAGTGCAGGAGGAGGGGATGGTGGGTTCGTGGCAAAGTCGCGGGATCCCACTCGATATTGGGTCATGTCTACGTCAGGTAGACAACCAGGGCCACCAGGGTTGAGAATTTCCGTGGGGACAGGTGAAGGAGGCTCGTCGTAAAAATCGTCGTCTTCGTCCTGCGTGTATTGAGGAAAACCAGCGTACTACAATTATATGGATTAGAATATCACTAATGAAAAGAAATGCGTTGAAAAGTTACATCGCGGGAAGGCAGCTGCTGAGGCTTAGAAGGGCCGGCATCGTTATTATCCAAAACAGGCGTAGTCTAGAAATGGTCATAAGTTATCACGAATCAAGTTGCAAGGGGCAGACGAACACTGGTCATCGTGGAGGTGGTTGTCTATTTATGTTGTTAGCTACCATTCGCAAACATCAAAAAAATATAAACAACAGTACCTTGCTCGGAGACTGCATCAGAACTCGCGCATCCGTGCGTAGCGAGAGGGATCGTGCAAGTGACTTGGCTTTAGATTTGCCCTTTACGGTCACTTCTTTGGACTTCTTGGTCGCGGCTCGAGAAACCATGTCCCTTCCGTATTTCGTAGGGTCCCAAAGTGTATCGAAGGTCGAAAAGGGACGGTGTGAGGAGAGGAAGGTGATGGTTCGTATTCAAGGCAGAAATTGCATCCGAATTTCTCGATCAGCAGTTGATCGCAAGCGAAGTCATGTTCCCATTCCTTTTTGGTGAGTGACTCTTCACTGTTCCTTGACTCAGGCATCCTTGCAAATTGGGACGAGTTGTACTGTTTATCTCTGCCATTGTTCTGTCACGCCACGGTGTTCGACCTGCCTATTAAACAACCTTTCTTCACTCGAGTCTCTTGTCGTTGCGTCTTGAATTCTTGTCATAACAGGAGAAGTGCCAGGTATGCTAGCTTCACAGACTATGCTGCCCGAACCCAGTCACCTCCGTTGGAATTTCCTTCCTCTATCTTCATTGGTGGACTGGAGATTAAAACTGCGAAGACAACCATGACTCATGCTCCCGAATCCCAGTTTAGAAGTTTGACACTATCCTTGTGGTATACATGCCGAATGATCGTTTGTTCTTCTGGATATGACGGATACTTTGTTAATTGCTAATTCATGTTGTTGTTCAAACTACCCAAATCGTAGTGGTGTTTCTCTACGTCTCAATTCCCTAATGTGGTCAGTCGCGTTACTCCATTGTTATGTCGCCCTAACTCATCCGCACCGCATTCCCACATTCAATTTAGATTTTCCCATTCGGCATTCAATAAAATCATGTTCGGTCAGCCAACTAGAAGAAGTTGCCGAGTCATACGACTCATTCACCTTGGGCTCAGATCTCGGTCTATCACCAGCGTCACGGTCGGTCCCTCTCACAGCTTATTTCTCCATTGAATAAATACAAACAGTCGATGTATTGGCCATGACTGTTTTCGAGCCTGTTCGGCAACCGGCTCGGTGCAGTGGATTTAACGATTATGAACGCCTACATCAAATATTCACCCCCAAGGAGCCAAGCGGTGCAGACTATGACTCCAAAACTATTACTTCTTCAATCGAATGGCATCCCTAGTCAGGGGCTTGGGGCATAAGAGCTGTCCTTCTCACGGTTAGTAAAGAAGCGTTCAGGGCTTGTATAATCATCGCTAGAACTGAACACATCATTTTTAGTATTTACAAAAAATGCCCGACCTCCAAGGAGGGAGAGAAGCTGCCTAACAGGCGTAGCAACAACGAAAATGCCGAAGAGCTCATCTTGACAATGGCCAACATTGTCGAGAAAATGGTATACATCAAGTTTTCTGATTTTACAATGACATTGAGCGAAATTCCTGGAAAAATGCTACGTTAATGCCGTTTCAGAACGGTCTCTTGCATCTCCCAAAGCAGAGGGTGAGATTCGGCTATGAAAACCTAAGCGCCGCCGCTACTTCCTTTGACACAACCATCATCCTAGAATGAATTCCTTGAGCCACCCATCATCAGACCCTGAAATTCCCGAAGAAATCGTCCTTTATATATTAGAACTCTTCTTGAATTCTTCAGTTCCAAGCACTTCCCTTTCCATGCTTCTAATCTCACGAGGAATCCACGAATGGTATGTAAAATTCCACGATCTCATGCTATTTGACCATTCCCGTCATCGAGAAACCAGGGCTTTGCCACGGATTTACTACAACTTCGATCTCTCTCCTCGTAGAACTCCTCGCACCCATATTGCAGGCGCTGTAGAGCGGCAGCGACTAGTCCAATACGCAACGCCCAACTCACTTGCACATACCAAGCAACTTCAATGCTGGATATACAACGAACCATTTTCTCTGGCTCCATTTCGGAATCTTAGCCATCTCTTGTTTTGGGGCACTCAGAGGCTCACGTCTGAGATGGCCAATGTCATGCTAGAACTCGCACTTGAAGAACTATTCATCTGGTCATTCAATGACGTCCACGTCCTTCATACGGCCCTCACTACTTCCTTGCAGTCAAGGCTACAAGATTCATTGAGAAGATACGGCTTTTATGCTCCCAACGACATGTCCTTGCAAAAAGGGATTCACGTCCTCCTTCCGAATGTCACTCACCTTTTTGTCTTGTGTGAGAGTGTGGACAGTCATGTCCTGTTGAACCCATCCCTAGGAGACTTTCACTGTTGCATTTTCCATTTCCCATTTACTCTTGAGCAGCATAATCCTTTGTCAAGCTTACGTGACAGGATGGTAGTGTTTGCCCAAAATCTGCCACGCCAGTTTACTCCCAAACGGTTTGTATTGAAGCGGAACTTTTGGGTTGAGCAGGCACAGATGTGGAAGAATGCCGAAATGAGCATAGCTCAGAATTCCGATTCAAAGGTTAATTTTATTCCTTTCCTCTTACTACAATGCATGCTGACACTCTGATACCGGCAGACTTTGACTCTATTGGAACAGTTTCTCGGATGAATCAAATCCTGCATCGGTATTGAAGGGTGATCCAAAGGCAAAAGCTTGCTGAAGTTTCTAAACTTGATTATTGCTGCAGCTCGGTAGACTATCTTAATGGAAAGATATGCCATCCGCCAGAGTTAGCCAAGTGGGAGCAAATTATCACCAGGCTTCATTGCCTGATTGTCATCCTCGTCGGGATTACCTCCTCCAAGATCCCATTCATTAGCATGAATCTCTTGCAGAGAGAAAGGCAGAGGAGAGCATCAAGAGAGATTGAACAGGTTAATGTTAAAAAGAAGACACAATAAAGGAGACCATGGATTGACAGCGTGCACAGCTCGAAACTGTAATATTAAACTGAATGTTGTTCTTTGTAGGTCACTGCATGACATGCGAGGCCTCTTCTCGCAAAAACGCGGTTCTCTGTCGAGATCGGTTCCTTATTTATCACATTTGTGATCAGCGAGCAAGACCCTGATGTACCTGCAGCGGCCAACGTCAAACAGGTCGAGGTTCACGATGTTTGTCAAATATTCTTTGCCCTCATCCACCACCATTTACGCGGTCAGCAATGGTCTATTTGACCACCTTAACGACTTCAACGCCATACGCCACTGCGTTCTGGACTGCTCCTCCAACGCCAGGGGTCATATTTTCTCCCCTCTACACGACTATCACCCCCTTTGTTTTGACATCACATGAAATGAGCAAGATATATCTTTCAAGTCCAACGGTTCCGTGGACGACAATGACTGGTGGGGTTATTGGTGCGACAGACGTGAATGGAGCTTTTACGGGACAAGGTGAACTTCTGAAGCTACCTTAATTTTCACCAGCGTCCGTTCAATGTCTCTCGTTCCCTTTCTAGTTGACACAATTCAATTCGACATATACACAGAAACATTTTTCAATATACAAAGTCTTGGGAGCACAGACTACCGCTATGCCCTTTACCAATTTTGGCCCCCCACTCCCACAGCGACCTTATACCCATCAACGACAATCACCGATTATGTGCATACCCTTAGGCTTACTCGCACGTACACGGCATTCGTCGACCACTATACTTGTCTAGGACCCGGAACTAATGGCATTGGGGGATGGTGCGATCCGATGCTTGGGACAACATCTCTCACCCAAATCACTGGAATTTCGGCTCTCTATCTCCAGCCTCAGTTTGCTGTAACAACAATGTACGATAAGACAACTATAATCCGTCAAGTGACAGGTGTTTCGGAATCTAGCGAAGGCAGCGGAGAATTGGCACCGGGGTTTATTGCCTTGATTGTGATAATCGTTGTAACGGCACTGTCTGGATTTTTGTTCCTTTGGTTGATAGTGCTACCGAGAGAAAGACGAAGAGAAGCATTGAGACAGAGATTGAGGAAGTCATTCAAGGAGAAAAATGCGCCATATGAGGAAGTAGACAATGGATTACCAGGTTACACGGCTTAATTGCACATGGATACAGATATGGGCATTGTCTTCGTTGTAATATATCTAAGAAGATTCAAAGAGCATCTCCATTTCCGGTGCATGTGCAGTAACACTCTACGTATGGAGAAGAATACGCTCTAATGAGGGCCTCCATTTCATCCATAACGATGTACCTCCCAATATAAGGAATCACAACGATCCATGGCGAGACAAGTAAAAAAATGCCTCAAGGGTAATGTATTTATGGTTTATCGTAAGTGCAAGGATTTTGATTGTAGTCACACACTTTGATTGCAATACGCCTTTTACTTAGTTGCGGCCGCCGTGCTACATGGCTATCCGCAAAGCTCACAATATGCCAAAGTCAAAACCTGAGCATCAAGGAACCCATTGACAGTTCAGGCTAATCGTGATGGCAAAGAAGGTTCACAATGTTCTTGATTTTCCACAGGGTTCTTAAACCCGATTATCTTGGTTATTAGGTAGCAGTGGATTATTATTACAGGCGATGGGATTGTCAGCAAGAGTACTCCTAATGAATCGAACCAAGGCCTCAGTATCTCGATTTTGAGTCGATTCCTGTCAGACGATTGTTGAGAAGAGCTGATATCCCAATTATACTAGATCAAAACCTTTTACTTGCACTGAGGACGATTCCTGTCATTCGCAGCATTTTCATTGAACTACCACCTGTGTTGGTTGGAGATGGGCGTGTATACCACCACAGGCACCACCCCATATGCTACTATCTATTGGACTGCTGCGCCAACTCCAGGACTCGGGGTTTCTCCTCTTTACGCAACATACTCCGTGCCACAGTCTTACAAAGATACCCACGGGTCATTGCTTTCGAACCGCCCTGACCAAGAGACGGGCTCTTGGGAGGCCTTGACTGCTGCGCTTATTGGCCCAACGGATGTGAATGGTGCTTTCACGGGAAATGGTAACGGTCCAAATTGCTGTAACGAAGATGACTTGCATTTTCTCACTGCATTCTCCCCTTTTTTTTTCCTTAGTCGACACCATCCTATACAAACCAAACACTCAACCAGAAGATGCCCTAAACTACGCCAAGACGTATTTCAACTATCGGCTGTTCGATTTTTGGCCGCAAACAGGCATCGCCACCACTTCCCAAGATTACAGGGGAGCAATTAGCACATTGACCATTGACCACATTTCATGTGACATTTACTTGGATTGTCAGAAGATGGTTGGGTCAACGCTTTGGAATTCATACAAAGATCCGTCGCCAGTACAGATTCAACCTGTATTGACAATCTACGATGTGGGTATCAGTCTTGAATACACCCAAACTACAAGTCATTCAGTACAAGTACCTCCTTGGGTCATTGGGATAATTACCATCGCCAGCGTCGCAGCTCTAACAGGATTCCTATTCCTTTGCATGGTGGTCTCGCCAAGGGAGCGTCGGAGAACTGCGATGAGAGAGAGATTAAGGCGGTCTATTAAAGAGAAGAATGCACCTTACGAGGAAGGAAATGATAGGCTACCTGAATACTCAGCCTAGGGAGAAATTTGTTGTAAGTCTCAAGCGGTAGAGTAGTCCCAATGGAGAACCTCAACATCCCTTGTTTGGGACACCCAAGCCACGACGGCCACTGTAGGTTTACCACCTGCAACCCAGATGAGAGTCTGAAAGACTTTCCTACAGTGTTATCCTCTCATTATATATATTACTGGATCTCCTGTCTCGTAGAAACCACTAAAATAATGGCATGATTGTCGTTACTGCGCCTCACCATGTAAGAATTGAACAGTGTCTTCGGCGAACTAGTCGTAGGCAAGTGTGCAACTCATCTGCAAAAGTCAAGGACACCGACAATGATGCCTGCCGCTGGAGTACATCCAACGTACATTCCCCGGTGCTAATCTAACCTCACTGGGAATAGTAGTGAACATTCATATAATAGATTAGAACATAGTTTTCTGGCCCCTTGGTGTTCTTTATCTCCGATTGAATAGCCTGAATTATCTGAGATGTAGATCTGGGGAAAATAGTTGATGCCGGACATATGCAAGGACCGATAACCCAATCCTCCCAAACGCACGATGTTTGTCACTTCTAGTCTTTAAGTTGGAGCTACACGGTCGGGTACCAAGATCTACCTCAGAAATGGTTCAATTCACCACCTTCACCCGCACAACCCCATACGCCACAGTGTATTGGACGGCCACCCCACCTCCAACACTAGCGGTTTCTCCTCTTTATTATACAAACACTCCGCCAAAGTCTTATGAAACCATGTCGTCGCTTCGTACACTTCGTTGGGACGAAACGGCTCCATTGGCGCAACAGATTCGAATGGTCAATTCACTGGCTCAGGTATACCTTCGCGTAGCAGGAGGAGTTGTTTTTGGAATTCTCATTACTCTTATTTTTTTTTATTTTTCTGTCTAGTTGACACCGTCCGTTTCAGCGCGACTACATGGAAAGGATATTATTTAAACTTCGATAGGACGAACTACAACCCCAACTTTTTCGAAATTTGGCCGGCCACGGAAATCGTCACTCTCTACCCTTCGCACCAGATGTATGCGTACGAAAATATACTCACCCACACAGAGACTATCGACCATATTGTTTGTGACGCCGGATTTTGGTGCGAGCCATGCACGGAACGACAACTCTTACCGCCTTCACTGGAATAACTGAAGCCCCACTTGGACCGACGTGGTTTCCCGTGACTACGATGTCTAGTGAAGTATGGGATGTCTATGAAGTACACCACGATTCCAATACGGTGACAATAGCACCATGGCTCCTGGTTGTGATTCTTTGCATTATTGTGGTGACTCTGTCTGGACTTTTATTCATTTGGTTGGTGGTCTTGCGAAGAGAGCGGAAAAGAGCGGTGGTGAGGCAGAGGTTGAGAAGATCATTCAAAGAGAAGAAGGCACCGTATGAGGAAGGAGACAATGAATTGCCAGGGTACACAGCTTAAGACGGGGTGCAGGAGGTGTTCTCTGGAATAATCATCGCAGTCCAATGCATTGTTACCTACGAAGACCTCAGATATACTTCGGATGCATCTACATTTTGAGGTTTTATAATGTGGTAGGACCAGTGTGTCCTACTAACTCCCAACCGCATTCTAAAAAATTCACCTAATGACAATGATTATGACCTGGGGAGTGACGACAACAGCCACCTAGGCCAATGTCAGCTGCACACGGGACTGAGTGAACAAAATGAACTATGTCTTCCAAATTGAAGGGTATAGTGTAAGAGACGGGGAAGCCAAAGGAGAGGAGCTCTATTGGAATAGGGCATATGAAAAGACAAGATGGAAGGCTTCAGGGTACCAAACCTTTCCAAGAACTCGGAAGGGCGAGGATTCTTCGAAAGGCATTTTGAGATTAAGGGAGAATCATCTTGTAAGTGTTCGAAAATAACGGTTCACATGTGCAGGCAGTCAGTGGACATCGATCGAGAATGAGTAGAGCGTGTAATCAATAGCAGATGAAGAGAATAATACGAGTGAATGTAAATGCTAAAAGAGGTTACTTTCAGAAAGGTCTCCAGGCATATGGACTGAAGCTCACGGTATACTAAATAACACAATGACACCTGAGAAACCGAACCTGTGGAAATGGTCTAGGAAGCGGTAGTAGTCAACGCGAGTTGTTTAGACAACCGTTGATGTAACTCACCAACCCACAACTTTGGCAACAAGCGATTTCCACAACCGAGCGGCAGGACTAGGAGACCTCCCAATCTCTTTCGACTTTTCAGTCTGGCTATTATCCGCGGATCGAGCATCCAAAGTGCTTTTCCAGCTCTGGTCGAGGTACTGCCGATACAAATCCTCCATACGCTGTTCTGGGTCTGCCACTTCTCGCACAGGTCTAGGTGCAAAATCTCTGATCTTGATATTATGGGTTTCTGTGAGGAGAGTGTATATCTCTGATGGAGTAGGGGATGGTGGAGGTGTAGCCCATGAGGCCAGTGCGGCAGCGCGGTCTTCTTCTGCTGGTTCGACAAAGTACGACTCGTCTTCTTCTTCGTCTTGTCCTTCGGGGATTACTTCGGCGCTGTAATTAGGGAGGTTCAGAGCAAGTCCATCCTAAGTAAGAATAAAAAGTCAGCTAAGTGATCTTTCAGGATATGCGCAAAGGACGACGGACCACGGGTGCAGAGTCAGAATCGGGAATTCGTGCGGTTAAAGAGTCGCTCGAACTGCGAGTACTCGATTCGGGGGAGGCATCGCTGCCGGCAGCGGTCGTCGTAAGCTGGGTAGACATCTTTCGAGGGTTTCTTTGGCTAGGCTGTGGTGCACAGGGATACGGAGCAAAGAGTCGAAAAGAAAGCAAGGATGTGGTAAAAGAACTTTCAAAACCCGAATGGAAAAGAAAAGACGAGGATTCCGAGAACAAGAGCTGTGTTCGTGGTTAGAAGCAAAGCAAAACCACGTTGACGCTCGTGCCCCACCTGAACCCGGCGTGCTGATGTCAACGCCAATGTCACATGTGATGTAATACCGGATCACTGTCGCAAAGAGGCTTCTCGGAGGAAAAGACGGAGGTATAATAAGTAATTTAAAAGGACCTCATATACCATTACAGCTCTCTTTAAATCTAACATCAAGGACAGACACATAAATTAAACGTCAGTGATCTAGGCTACTACCAAGCACAACAAGACACTTCTTCACCAAGGTTTGACTGCAGGATCATGTGTGGTCGGGCGTCTTCTCAGGATAAACCACGAATCCCGACTTTCCAGAAGATTCCGAGAACGATCCAGGACCAGGATTATTAGCGGCTCTAAACGTAGTGTTACAGTTGGCCTCGGTATCTCCAGAACCCTCCTCTTCTCTTGCCCACACATCTCCCGTGACAAGCGCCATCCCAGCGGGGTGAGCATTCTATGACGAAATCCCATTAACAAAAGCTACAGTCATGAAAGTGGGTGAAGGAGCGCACGATAATCATGAAGGCAACGTCAACAAGGACGTTTAATGCCACAAAGCCTGGGTCCGCTGGATCACCAGAGGTAAAGGTGACAGCCAGTATGGCGACAAGAAACTTCAAAAAAAAGTAAGTATCTCGTAGGAAACAGTATATAAAACTTAAATACTGCTGGACGTACTTGGACGGTAAGCAGTATGACTCCAGTTTCAACGAGCCGAGCTAGAATAGTGTACACACTGGACCGCGTCGGGGTAAGACCCACATCCTTCAGCATTCCTCTCAGCTTCCTGTACAAGCGATTAAAATTGAGCATAGAAATTGAGGCGGGAAATACCATGTCCGATAACCAATGAGTATTGTAGCCACAAGGTTGAGTGCGAATGAAGACCACCGAGAAGAGTACATGACGATATTGGTTAGCATTTGATGTTTACTTCCTTCGTGGGTCATCCATTTGAACATTATAGCGACTGATACTCCAAAATATACTATCCCAGCAGCTAGTATGCGATGCAAGAAGCTTAAAAGAAGGGTCAACAGATGAGAAATATGATGTTAATGCACACCTAAGTCACAGAACCAGGCAATAACCAAGAAATACTTCATCCCTCTCACTTCCAAATATAAGGTCCAAGCTCTCCAAACCACCACCCCATTGGCTAAAGCTTCCTATAATCAAGTTCAGGCATCCTCAAAACAAAAAATTTGACGGGATTGATAACTCACCACGAGCCGTCCAGAAAAATTAACAACAGTATTGATCCCTAATCTAGATGTTTCCGCTGCCACATTACTTATTTTTTCGATTCTACCATCAGGATTCGGTAGAAATCTTGTTTGCTTGAAGATAGCTAGATTCTCTCCAATTTGGCAACTGAATCGAAGGGTTACGAAGATGAGCTGGGTTAAAATTACGAAGTAAAGCCATCGAAGCGAGTGAGTCGGTGAACTGCGACGCCTGTGACTGTAAGATAAAGTTTGAGAGGTAGAGCAGCAGAGAAAGAACATAGTACGAACCGTAGACGTGCGAGGGCCGTTATAGAAAGTATCAAAACCAATCCTAAAAACATGTATAGGTAAGTCTTGTAGTCTCTCTTCAACTGAGGCTATGAAACTCACCGTAACACAAAGACATTACAAAAGTCTCCAAATTGTACATGTAGGCGATATTAGAAATGTTGTTGTATCCCTTTGCAAGGCTTTGGATAGACAGAGGCGTTGCGCTCATCCTGTCGAAGTGGAGTGCTGGCAAGGCGGAACCAACAGCACGGCGTTGTTTTTTTTTGAGCAACGCAAGCCGTTTTAAGCAAGATTCTACATCGGGATGGATGGCTGTAGAGATTGCATTGATAGTCGATCAAAAACTCGATATGGAAGCATTGAAAAAGTCGCGTGCTCGAAAGATAGTCTTTGTATCATCAACTATTTAAAGTGTAAGTTGCAGGGGAACCATGACTGAAGGATCTCCTGATGGCAGGAGGACTGCAACAAGGCCCAAACAAAGTGAGAGACACAGGTCCCTGAAAGATGACATCTAAGAGATGGAGAGGAGTTAAGTGTTACGAGGAGGTGTGATTCCTCATCATCTTCCATGAAAGCAGTGACAAGACATCGCCTGAGGAAAATAACGCGCCACAAAGCATTGGGGTTGGAAGGAGTTAACCTAAAAATCAATGGCAGAAAGTCAGAAGATATGTAAGAGAAATGCCGGAAATTGCAGAAGAGGTTTGCGCTTTTGCCAGTGGTGGTTAACAATTGAGAGCAATTGCTTCCGCTAGCATCAACGCACGTACCTCAGCGTGGCTAAATCCTACACTGAATGAGTAAGAGTTGAAATTAATAACCTGATCAGTAGTTCCTAGGTAGTCGATAGATATTGTCAGTTATCAACCATGATGCAGTCGTGGGTGGCGTTCCACTTTAATATCACGCTCTCCCAGAAGATGTTAGCATTTCCGTAAGCATAAGTATACGTTCAAGAATCGGTGGTATAATATTTTGTTGGATTGTGAATATATTATAGCTATCAGCTAAAAAAGAACACAGCGGGACCATTAAAATATTATTTGAGCCGAGGAGAGCTGGATTTTCAATCGAGACGATCGGGAATGCTTCTCAGAGTAACACAAGTGCCATTAGCTCTCAGGAGAGTCCAAGGACGACTGATCTGCAAGTGTACAAGAGGCTTTGAATGCAATTGACATGGTGCGGTCGTTGGCCTCTCGGTCTCCGGGAACCCGCCGCTCTCGAGCCCATACATTATTCGAAACCAGAGCCATCCCAGCTGGGTGCGCATTCTATAGAGAAATACAATGTATAAGAGAGGTTGAATTACGTACTAGTAACTTACAATGATCGTAAAAGCGGTGTCGCCTACAAGAGTCGAAGCGAGATAACCTGGATTCGCAGGATCGCCAGAGGTATATGTTACAGCTAACACAGCAATAAGAAGCTGAAAACCATGTAAATAGTGTATATGTCGAACATGACCAAAAGGTGCAGCATACTTGGACGGCAAGAAGTATAACTCCAGTCTCAACAAGGCGAAACAGGACCATGTATACACTTGACCGGTTTGGGATAAGTCCCGCATCATTCAAAGTTCCTTTAAGCTTCCTTTACAATATTATTAATCAGCTTGAGGATGAAACAGGGAAGCGGAACACACCAGGTACGGTAAGCAATGAGTACTGTGGCCATGAGATTCAATGCGAATGAAGTCCAACGCGATGAATACATGACAATATAGGCTAAAATGATATGCTGAGTATCCCCTCGACTCAGAAACCTAAAGTTTATCATCACAGAGACCCCAAAAAATACCATCCCAACAGCTAGTGAGACCAAGGCGATTTAGAGATAGCTCGACAGGCATCAGAACTTGCAAACTTCGTACCTAAATCACAGATCCAGGCCGTAATTAGAAGATATTTTATCCACAGAACGCCGGAATACAAGGACCAGGCCCTCCAAACGACAACACCATTCGCTAGTGCTTCCTATATTCATTACACTTACGTTAGTGCACAGGAGACTTTGAATTTACTCACTACAACCCGGGCAGAAAAATCGCCAATAGTAACCATCCCGATCCTCGATGTTGCAACCAGCGAATTATTTATCTTCTCCACTCCGTTGTCGGTAATTAAGAGAAGGCGCCTTTGCTTAAATGCAACGATATTCTCTCCTAATTGACAGGAAAACCTCAGGGTTACAAAGACGGTTTGGATTAAGATGACGAAGCGAAGTCGCTTGAGTGGGGGAGTGGTAGGCTCTCTAGACCTGAGAACGGAAAAGTATTGGGTGGAGGAGAAGAAGACTGTAAACAAGCATTACATACCCAAGGTTTGCGAGAGCAATAATGGATAATATCAAGACCGGTCCTACGTTTACATCAACTTTGTGGTTTTCCAATCGAGAGCCAGACGCTCACCGAAACACAAGGAGATCACGAAGGTATCCAAGTTGTACAAGTAAGCAACATCGGATATGTCATTGAACTTCTCTGCGACCTCTTGAATTGAAAGGGACGTAGCGTTCATCTTACCAGGCAGCGTGTGGGGAAGCTAAACACCTGGCAGCATCGTCCGTTTTAACCAGAGCTCTATATTTGGATGAAGGGTGGTAGCGATAGCATTTATGGTCGACTAGAATATATAAAGTTAGAATCAGAGAGTGTAGCGCGTAAAAATCGCTCATGTCCTGTCGATGAAGAACAGTCTGTTGATCAGAGTATCTCCGGTCAACAGAGAGTACCTGAAACATGGCAAGACGTGATACCAATGAGTTTGGAGAAGTACATGAGTGAAAGGAAATGCAAGATTAAGGACAAATAAATGTTTTGAGGAAGGTGAGATTACTTGCTTCGTGTAAAGATCCTAATCAGGAACAGACGAGTGGCGGGATGTTGTGACAAAGGGATGGGTATCATAGTTACGGACTCAAATCCAAACACAGGCGTTCTGCAAGCTAGGAAAATTCTCAGCCCCTCATGAATGATGATGATATTCTTCAATTTCTCAGCGCAAGACATGGTTTTAGGAAAAATGCATTATTGAAAGTAAAGATAAGACTTTGGAATATATATGCCACCTTTTCCTGCAGCAATATAGGGAGGGGGGAAAAACTACTTTCCCGGGATAAGACAAGGATCTTTAACTCCCGGGAGAGTCCAAAGACAACTTAGTTACGGAGACACTGGCTGGTTGAAATGCAATCGACATAGTACGACCGTTAGCCTCCGTGTCCCGGAAACCATGCTGTTCTCTAGACCACATATTGTGTCCAACCAGAGCCATACCAGCCGGGTGCACATTCTATAGAATGATAGAATGAATGGAGTCAACAGAAAAATGGAAGAATAACCTACAATAACCATAAAAGCGGTGTCATGGATGACTGTCAAAGCGATAAAACCAGGCTCTGCCGGATCGCCAGAAGTATATGTTACAGCCAATACGGCAACAAGAAGCTTAAAAGAGAGTAAATGTCGCACCGAGCCATTTTAGAGATAGCCAAATATCTGACGTACTTGGACTCCAAGAAGTATCACGCCAGTTTCAACAAGGCGAGTGAGAATCGTATATGCGCTTGATCGGCTGAGGGTGCGCCCAGCATCATTTAACATTTCCCTCAGCCGCCTTTGTAATGTCAATCAGCTTCAAGCTTAGAAATTGAAAGAGACCAAGCATACCAAGTTCGATAACCAATGAGCAGTGTCGCAATGAGATTCAATGCGAACGAAGTCCAACGTGATAAATACATGACAACATAAGCCAACCAGATATGGTGAGCAGGTGTAGGACCCATTGAAGTGAACGTCCTCCAAGCATAGACTCCAAAATACACCATACCGGCAGCTATTAGATCAGGGTATGTTAGAGAAACAGTGTCTGACATGAGTGATAATAATTTCATACCCAAATCACATAACCATGCAATAATCAGGAAATATTTTATCCTCAAAACACCGGAATACAAGGACCAAGCTCTCCAAGCTAGAACCCCATTTGCCAGAGCCTCCTATATCAACAAGGTCATATCTACGTAAATAAACCATTGAATTTACTCACCACAACCCGCGCCGAAAAGTCACCAATAGTACTCATCCATATCCTAGAAGTTGCGACCGTCGTTGGGCGTATCTTCTCGACTTCGTTATCAGTATTAATTATAAAACGCGCGTGTTTACATTCTGCAATGTTCTCTCCGATTTGACAGACAAATCGGAAAGTTACGAAGACTGTCTGAACTAGAATGATAAAGGAAAGCCATTTAAATGAAGGAGGGCTTTGAGAGCCACGTCTGAAAGGTTGAATTCTCTGAGTAAAGTTGATATGCAACACAGTATTACATACCGAAGACGGGTGAGTGCCATGATAGATAGTATTAAGACCGGCCCTGGGAGTATCCGTCAACCTGGCTGTCCCATTCTAATGGAGGATCTGACGCTCACCATAACATAAAGAGATCAAGAATGTTTCCAGGTTATACAAGTAAGCAATATCGGATGAGTCGTTATATTCCTTCGCGATATCCTGAATCGAGAGTGGCATGGCGCTCATAGTGCCCAAGTGGTTTGAAAGAGAGGCGGTATGCTAGAAGCCCTAGCACAACATCGTTCTTTTTAACCAAACCTTTATATTGATATGAAAAGCTGTCGAGGTAGCATTGGCGGTCGACGAGAAAATAGGCAGTTAGGATTGGAGGAATTCCTATCGAGTAGTACAAGTTCTAAAGTAGCCAATAGCGACCAGAGAATCACTGATTGACAGATGGGAGTTGAGCTGCGGCGGGGAATAGAGCCAATGGCTAGGAGAAGTGTATGAGAGATAACCAGCATAAAATTAACGTGAAACAAATACTAGAAAAAAGTGCGATTGCGAGCCGCAGTTAGAGACGTCGAGAAAAGAACTTTTAAGTGCGGCAGGGATCGCCCCGAAGGGCCAAGATATTACAGGCCGCCGAGAAGACCAATAATCCAAGGCTATGCCGGAGAATCTTAGGTGCGAAACCGGACTACGAGCAAGGGAAGTTGTCCTTCTGCGAGGAAGTGACTGACTGTTGAAGACAGGCTGAATAGCTTCCGTGTCCAATATCCCTTCTCGCAAGCATACCACATATTCCTCAGTGGGGGCTCTGCAGTTGGTGGTAATGGTTTCTTGGGGCGCTGGGGGTCTTAATAATTAGTGTGCAAAGGTGTGACCGACGCTTAAATTACTTTGACATGGTAATGTTCCCTCTACAACTCTGTTGGAAGATGGGCAGACAAGCAAATAATGAAGACCCTGCATTTATAACTTGGATAACAGGAGGAAATGCGATGATCACCAGGTCCGGGAGAACCGAGCGCGATAACATCTCACATACCAATTTTATCATCCTTACCTTTGAAGTAAAATTTTCGCTCAGATACCTTGCAAAGACGAGGAGGAAATGAATGTGAAAGTATGAGAATAAAATTAATGGGGGGCGGCCCCGGGCGGGGGCGTAGTGTTGAGAGTTTCAGGCGGCCGCTCTAAGGTCGAGGGCAACAGAATGAGATCCAAGGGATATATTCTATTATTTACTGGAGGCTTTTATACTGTAAGAGAAAAAGAAAGGATACCATGCCACAAGACTCGTAAGAGTATCGTGCATTGAAAAGGTAGTAAGTAAGAGTCAGTACACTAAGGAAGAGTCAAAGTATAGAACGGTCCGTCTTCCTTACGCGCCGCCATCAAGTCGTGTGTGCGTAAACGACTCGATGTCCCAAGAGACTTACAATACATGGTACTCAACGTGGCGAGTGTGAACTAGGTTTTCCTTCAGAACTCCTAGACATCGCCCCCCACGCGAAGCAGTATATCTCTTTGGCATGATCAGGTCAGATGGGGTGCTTTCACGTACAATGCCGCCTAATATGTTTGCGTTTCGAGAACAAGACCGGCCAGGACTGCTTGTCCTACAGAGTATCGTGAATGATAGTGCTCAACATGCTCGATACATTCCCCTTTCTTCGTATTTTCCTGTTATAATCTAATGTATTTGCGACATTTATTTACATCTATGGCATCACCTTATACCATCATATCTGAACTAGCACACAAAATGAATGATGGGATAACAATGTTTCTGCTCATGACCAGTGATGGATATGGGTTGCTGACCACTCCCTCACAATGTTCAGCCTTCCTGATCTATTTAACTGGGGGAATGTTGTCTTTATGAGCTCGATTATTGCCCCATACGCAATGTCGTTCCGTTGCTCTATTTCCAACACTTTGGCCTCCCGACCTTCTATCACTGGGTCGTAGGACTGTGTCTTGATCGTAAAATCAAATCGAGCTCCATTCAAATGCGCGCTCGTATCATCGAACTCTTCGACATTGATGGAATTAGGTGTGAATTGATCTTTCAAGTAGCGAGCCGGCTCCCCAGTGAAGTGGATGTTTTGTAGAATGGGAGGAAGTAGTTTTTGTGCAAGGCTTTTAGCCAACCAAGAGAAGAAAAGTGGCCATTCACCATATTGATCTCGATCAAAATGGATGGCAAACTTTAGCCGCTGAAGATGTAAAAGCTCCGACATAGGCAACAGAAGTTCTGGAGTCTCACTATGGACAGCCGATCGAGAGTCTAGTTGTCCAAATGATGTTAACACGAACCAGCAAACCATCAATGAGAGCCATACCACATACCATGTGATCGATAGAAGTCAATGCCAAGCGACAATTCAACCAATGATGCGCGGAATGGTTGAATGAGAAGGATCAAAGATGGGTATGGCATGGGATAGTATCCTGGGTGAGCAGTGTCCACGTGGAGAGACCGAATTGTGCCACGGCTCGTGGCAAGAAATGTGGAAAACACATCAGTGTTGCGAATAGCTTTTGTCGTAAACATAATTTCAGGAGGGAAGGATGGACCATAAGTCAAATTGTCCAGAGGATTGTGTCCGTCCCAATGAACTTCCAAAGACCGGTCCCAGAACGCTTCAACTCTGACATGTCGAAGAAGAGGACACTTAGATGTCAAAGTTAGCAAAGGGATATAGTCAAAGCCCCGTATAATCAATGAACGTATTGAAGGACCTAAGAATTTCCAAAATACGTCGACGACTTCGTCGTCAGAATTCGTCCAATAACCGCCGGAACCCTGGATACACAATCGTGAGATATGTATTGGACTCAGAAATTCCAACATGGCCTCCAAAGGAGATAAATCTGAATGCAGGGGGGTAGAATAAAGATACGTGTACGTGAGGGATGTCACATATCGAGCTAGAGTGTTGCTTTGAAAGAACTCCAGCATAGCTGGGAGTCGCTTCCCGACAATAAGAAGGTTGGAGAAGAGAATTGGCCGCGAGGCATCGTGGAAGGCCGTATTGACGAGGGAACAGGATTTGAGCTGCTTATTTGTGAGATAGGGTGTAACTTCCGCGAAGAGATCGTGCGGGAAAGTGTTCATGGTGAGGATGATAGTATGTGCAGAGAAGAGTATTGGGTCAGAACGGCTGTCCGCACCTGTAACGATTGTGAAGTGTGAAGAGTCTTCGAGATAATTCAAAGGAGTTATCATACATGGTACCCAGGTTCGCGCGGCGGACCACGGGCGCCAAGTGTGAATCGGAGGTTCCAGCTACTAAAGACTTGCTGCGGCTGTAAAGAGATGCATTGTTCTCAGCAGCGTTCGTAAGCTGGGCAGACGTTCGGAGATTTCTCTAGGGCTCAGGGGGACAGCAATTCCGAGCAAGGAATAGAAAAGAAAGCGAGGAGGTCTTCGAGAGAGCTTCAAAACGCGAATATAAAAGTAAAGACGAGGACTCAGGGAAATAAAGGTGTTTGTCGTTGGATGGAAGCCAAGAACTGTTGACGCTGATGTCATGGCATATGTCGCATGTGATGGAATGCAAAGAGAAGTAAAGGCAAAGTTAAAATAACTTATAGAGCGCAAATGCTATCCCAGCTCTCTTAAGCTTAGCAGTCCACCATCTAGGCTACTCGTAAGGACAATAGAATACTTTTTTTCACCAAGGCTCGCTGCAACATCATCTGTGGTCGGACGGCTTCTCAAGATAAACCAAACGGTCCAACTTTCTAGAAGATTCAGAGAACGATCCAGTCCTCGAATTATTGGCCGCTCGAAACGTTGTATCGCAGTTGGCCTTGGTATCCCCAGAAAGCTCCTCTTGTTTGGCCCACATGCCTTCCGCAACGAGAGCCATTCCAGCTGGGTGCGCATTCTATGACATATTAAAGTAAAAATGTGGCCTGTAAAGGTGATCACTTACGATAATCATGAAGGAGATATCAATTACTGCAGTCAAAGCGATGTAACCAGGGTCCGCAGGATCCCCAGATGTATAGGTTACGGCCAGTACAGCAATAAGAAGCTTCAAATAGAATAAATATTGCACATAAAAAGGTCAGAGTTCACCAAAAATTGAACATACCTGGACGGCAAGGAGTATTACTCCAGTTTCAACAAGGCGAGCGAGAATGTTGTACACGTTTGATCGATTTGTTGAATGAATTCCAGACTCACTGAGGCTGTGCTATTCATGACTTGTTTCCGTGACTCATTTCAGTGTCGTCACACTTGGACTCACATGTATTATTATGTCGTCACGTCACTACCTTACAACTATATAAGGAGCTCCTCTCCTCCATACTCAATAACAGTTGCTTTACTCTTACCACCACAAACACTCTTGTGAACTATCAACACCCAGGTAGGTGTTTGTGTTAGTTGTGTTATGAGTTTCCCTCTGGACGTTGCCACCGTATACCTTCAATAGGTTATGGGCCCTGAGCACTCTCATCAGCGCTGGCCTTTATGGCTAACAGCTGCAGTTGAGGAGGTTAACTCAGTGGAATGGTCAATGTGCACATGTCTAGTTTGAGCTTGCTCACTGACTGTGACAACCATGAAAAGCCATTGAAATGATGAGCTTAAATGATGGGTTCGATTTGAGCTTGCTCACCGACCATCTAGCCACCTATAAGGGTGTGCTGTCACTATCAGTTTGAGCTTGCTCACTGACAGATGCAATGGAAACGATGGTTCATCGTTGCCGAGCGCGTCACCCATTTGGGTTTGATCGCTGCTGGCATCAGATACCACATATCGTTCACCATTGTGTGACATTGTTGGTGCCAGACCCATGCTAGCTGTCGTGGCTTGTCACCATTACCAAAGCATGACTGACACAACACCCAGATCTATTATCTCTATCGAAATGTCGTCTTCCTCCATTGAACGTCTCGTACCCGTCTTCGACGGCGTCGACTATATCCCCTGGTCCAAGAAGATGCAAGCCTACATTCAAGCACAAGGCAATTGGCTTTTTGTCAAGGGCACTATTCTTTGCCCTGCCTCTACTGAAGCTGGCTACATCGATTGGCTCAACAAGGACGATCAGGCCATTGGTCAGATCAAACTTCGTTGTTCGTACCAAGTCAATGACGAGATTACCCGTTCCAACAAGACTACCTCTAAAGGTATTTGGGACTTTCTCCAGACGAAGTATGACAAGAAGTCTGTATCCAGTAGTTACTCTCTATTCCAGAGAGTTATGAGACTAAAAATCTCAGGGACTCGTGACCCCACTACTGAGATTGCTGAGTTTGCTACCCTGTTTGGACAGCTTCAGGATCTCTCTTTGGAGATTCCAGGCACTATTCGTGCTATGATTTTACTCAATGCTGTTCCACACAATTGGGAAAGCATCGGCCAGACTATCTTGAACACCAAAGCCACTGCTCAATCTACTACAGTTGCTGGCGTTGCTACAGAAGTCTATGTTATCTCTTTTGATGATGTGGCTACTGCTATTAGGAATGAGTATGAGAGAACTCGCAAGGGATCTTCTCAATCTCAGGCCAAATCGGCTGGGATGGCTAAAAAGATTTCCAATGTAAAGCGGAAACCCGATAGCCAACCTTCCTTTGAGCAGCAACAACAGTCCAGCAATAAGCAGAAAGGCAAAGGTGACAACAAGTTTCGCGGCGAGAGAGCTGGCAAAAAGTCTGGGAAAGGCAAGGCCAAATCCCATTCTCATGTCGCCTCTATGTCCATCCTTGATCGGGTTCGTCTCTACAACCCATCTTTCGTTCAACCCACTGTCAACTCTAATGTTGACATCGTCAACGACACCCCGATCATGACACCAGAGGAACGTGCTGAAGTGCACAATCGTCAGTTCCCTGGCCCGATGCGTTATTCTGGACGCACCATCCATTCTTCCAAGTACCCTGAGGTTGCCCGTGCTCATGAGCTTGCTGATT
The DNA here is from genome assembly GCA_021399455.1 of Flagelloscypha sp. PMI_526. Lineage (NCBI taxonomy): Eukaryota > Fungi > Basidiomycota > Agaricomycetes > Agaricales > Niaceae > Flagelloscypha > Flagelloscypha sp. PMI_526. The sequence goes on along the minus strand of JAJTUO010000035.1, from coordinate 106,443 downwards.
CTATTGGCGCTCCTGGCAAGGTTGAGAGCCTCAAGATTCTTGAAGAGGTAGCTGCACTCCGTCAGCGAGCTTTAGCTTCGACTAAACGTGATGCAGAAACCGGCGAACCTTCTCCGAAGCGAGCCAAAATGGATGTTGACGGGGGTTCTCTGTCTCCAATTAGCTCTCCTGATCTTGGAGATATTGGTGACATGGCTATTGATGTCAATGACGAAATAGCTGAAGCAGCTGGTTTGATCACCGGTGCTCATGATGACAGGCAAGTCTCCTGCTCTTCACAATTGCATGGCAATGCTGACTATGTTCAGGGATCTCTTTCTCCCCGAGTAAATACTTTTTACGAACATTTGTCTATGCCTACTACCATATCGTATGATTTACCTAGCAGTAATATGCTTAATAATATCAACGATCATATTGCAACTTGTGTGAGATGTAAGACTAAGGGCAATTCTGTCCTATGGATCCAAGACAGTGGTGCTTCGGCACATTTTACCAACGATCTATCCGATTTCGCTGAGTATGAGCCTATTGATTTAGGAACTTCTCAGACAGCGAACGGTTCAGCTTCGGTTGAAGGACGTGGCACTGTTTTTATCGATCATGAGGTATTGCTTACCAATGGGACTAGGGAAAAGAGGACTTCACGTCTATACCCTGTCCTATACATGCCCTCACTTTCCATTCGCCTATTGTCTACCGGTCAATTGCTTCGCGACGGACATTCCATTTCTGGGAATGCACATTGCTTGACCTTCCACAAAGGTTCAAAAGTTATGATGACTTGCGAGCCACATGACAAACATGACACCATCTATTGGTGTGAGTCTCAGATCTCCGAGATTCAATCTTATTCAGTCGTTTTTAACGCTGATTTTGACACCTGGCATAAACGTCTTGCGCATCCGTCGAAAGAAGTTTTGCGGGCTGGCAAAAGAAACCTCCGTTCTTTCCCTCGGGATCTTAGTATCCCTGAGAAGGCTCCTGTTTGCCGAGGTTGTGCTGAAGGGAAGATGCCATTGAAGCCATTCCCTAGATCAGACAATCGGGCATCAAAGCCATTTGAGAAATTCCATTCGGATCTCAAACAGATGAAGACATCATACCATAAATATGAGTATTTCATGCTTATTTTGGATGATTGTTCCTCCCATGCTTGGACATACAACTTGAAAAAGAAGTCCGGCGCTGCTCAGGCCATCAAAGAACATGTGGCTTTGATTAAGCGACAGCACAACGCTCAAGTCCAGCAATGGCAATTTGACGTTGGGGGAGAATTTATTTCTGATGATCTGTTGGATTTCTTCAAATCTGAGGGAATCAAAGCCTTGATGAGTGTCCCCGAAATGCATCAGCAGAATGGACGCGCTGAGAGATTTGTCCGAACGGTGATGGACAAAGCCCAAGCCATGAGACTTGAAGCCTGCATTCCTGAATCCTATTGGGAATTTGCAGTGGAGTACGCGGTCCATATCTACAATCGCACTCCAAAGAAGTCCAGTTTTTCGAAAGGGACTAAATCTACCTGGAAAACTCCTTATGAAAGGATGTTCGGTGTAGTACCCGATGTTGGACATTTGCGTGTATTCGGCTGTGGTGCCTATGTTTACATACCTTCTAATCGAAGGGCGAACAAACTTGCCCCGAAGTCTGAAATGATGACTTTCATTGGGTTCAAGGAAGGCACCAAAGGCTACATGTTTATGCGGTCCACTAATCGAATTTTTCTGGCTACTACTGCTACCTTCGACGAAACGTATTATCCACGTTGCCCTGACAGCCAGAAACGTCGTTTTGTTCCACAAATTGGTGAAGATCCCACCAACTCTGAGGTGTCAGGAAGTAAGAAGTCAGTCCCTCGTCCTCCGCCGAGCGACTCATCATCATCTTCATCTTCGGATGATAGTGATTCTGATGCCGACTTTCCTGTCCTACCTCTCCCTCCCTCTAGGAGACAGCAGCGTGTTCAACCTCCCCCTGATCAGGGAAAAGGTAAACAAAGAGCACCAGCTGCCTCTGGTAGTGGTTATACCACACCTCCTAGGGACGACGCTGATCAGGAACCTGTTGTTCCTGCAGCACCACAAAAGGCAAGGCGGGTACCTAAGACTAAGGTCCCCACGTCACCTAAAGCCAGGAGACAGCCTTCGCCTCGGCCCGATTCTGATTTAGAATCGATAGCCGCCGCTCGTCCCAAAAGGACTACCAAAGCTCCTAGACGCGAAGGGAATGTCTACGGGGAATTGCGAACCCCATCTGATCTCGCGCGAGATGTAATGCAGTCAGATGCAGATTGGGATAGGCAGATTGGGTCATCGCGCAATCCTAGAAATGATCGTGCCCCTGCCGGCGATAATGAACCTGTTCCCGAACAAGGCGGTTCTAGCTCCACTGCAGACCCTGACGCATCAGTAGATCCCCAAGCGCACCTGAACCGGTTAATTCGGGAAGGAGGAGAGGAGTTCATAGCTTTCATGCTAGCCCAAGCGATACCAATCCATTCTTCTGATGGAACAGTTGAAACTGCACCTCAACACTATCGCGACATTCTGAAGCTTTCAGAAGAAGCTCAGAAACAGTGGAGATCAGCTTGTCAGGAGGAGATCAATGCCCTGATCAAGCGCGACGTCATTGAAGTCGTTGATCTACCACAGGGATATCGCCCACTATCTAATAGATGGGTGTTTCTTGTCAAACCAGATGGTCGACGACGAGCTCGACTTGTTGTCAAAGGTTTCCTTGAAATAGAAGGAATCGACTATAATGAGATATTCTCTCCTGTCGTCCGATTTGAGACGGTTAGGATAATGTTAGCCTTAGGCTCCCTACAAGGGTGGCACTTCGAAGGGCTTGACGTGGTCACTGCTTTCCTATATGGCGAGCTGACTGAGAAGATCTTCATGAAACAACCTGAAGGTTTTGTCATTCGAGGCAAAGAACATAAAGTTCTACGCCTCAAGAAGGCTCTCTATGGCCTTAAACAGGCTTCCAACGCTTGGTGGAAAGCTCTGTCCAAGTCGCTAAAGAAGTTCGGCTTCAAGCGCACGAAGTCCGATGCCGGCATCTTTATTTGGTGGATTGGCAAAGACTTTGTTATCCTCATCGTCTATGTTGATGATTTGGTGTTTTGTGGGCCTAATCAGCGCCTTGCTCGAAAGAAAAAAGCTGAAGTTGCGGCACACTGGGAATGTAGGGATTCGGGTCCTTACCTGATTACTTTCCTGGCATTGCGCATTCGGTCTATAGACAATGTCATATCCATTGATCAACAGGAATATCTCCTCAAAGTGATCGATCGACTTGGTCTGACCAATGCCAAAGTTGTCAAGACGCCGTTGCCTGAGGGCTACAAGCCTTTGGCCAACACTGGTACTGCCACTGCCCAATTTAGGCAGGAATACCAACGCGCTATCGGATCATTGCTGTATCTCATGATCGGCACTCGACCTGACATCTGTTATGCTGTCACCAAGATGGCACAGTTCTCGTCAAACCCATCCCAAGACCACATGGATCGTGTCAAGCATATTGGCCGATATCTTGTTGGTACTAAGGATTATACCCTGACGTATAATGGAGCTGGCAGAGCAGGACTCATTCACTATACCGATTCCGATTGGGGCTCAGATCCCATTAAGCGTCGTTCCACTACTGGATTTTTTGGTACACTGGCAGGTGGAGCAATCCACTGGACATCGAGGATGCAAAAAACTGTTGCACAATCTTCGACCGAGGCCGAATACATGGCACTTTCTGATTGTGGACGCCAGGCTGCATGGCTTCGCTCCCTATTCTCAGAACTCGGCATTAAGATGGGTCCATTACCAGTTTATGGTGACAACCAGGGTTCGATATTCTTAGCCTCTAATCCCCTCACGGAGAAACGGACAAAACACATCGATATTAAATATCATTACATCCGTGACTTACTTGAGGAGGAGAAAGTTGAGCTTTTCTTCGTCTCTGGCAATGACAACCCTGCCGACCTTTTGACCAAGAGTCTGGGTCACATCAAATTCAACCGCTTTAGAAGTCAATTGGGTCTAACCTTCAACACATAAGGTTAACAGATAGGCACTCGACGTCCATCCTTTACTTGATTTGTCGAAGCATGCTATATCCCTCTCCTTGATCTTCATAGCAGTTAATTTTCTCAGTACGCCTAGCACAATATACCCCTTGTACTTTGCGAGGAGGAGTGTTGAATGAATTCCAGACTCACCGAGGCTGTGCTATTCATGACTTGTTTCCGTGACTCATTTCAGTGTCGTCACACTTGGACTCACATGTATTATTATGTCGTCACGTCACTACCTTACAACTATATAAGGAGCTCCTCTCCTCCATACTCAATAACAGTTGCTTTACTCTTACCACCACAAACACTCTTGTGAACTATCAACACCCAGGTAGGTGTTTGTGTTAGTTGTGTTATGAGTTTCCCTCTGGACGTTGCCACCGTATACCTTCAATATGTTCCGCTTCCCTGTTTCATCCTCAAGCTGATTAATAATATTGTAAAGGAAGCTTAAAGGAACTTTGAATGATGCGGGACTTATCCCAAACCGGTCAAGTGTATACACGGTCCTGTCTCGCCTTGTTGAGACCGGAGTTATACTTCTTGCCGTTCAGGTATGCTGCACCTTTGGTCATGTTCAAAATATACACTATTTACGCGGTTTTCAGCTTCTTATTGCTGTTTTGGCGGTGACATATACCTCTGGCGATCCTGCGAATCCAGGCTATCTCGCTTCGACTCTTGTAAGCGACACCGCCTTTACGATCATTGTAAGTTATTAGAACTTAATTCGACTTTTCTTACACATTTTATCTCCCTATAGAATGCTCACCCAGCTGGGATGGCTCTGGTTTCGAACAATGTATGGGCTCGAGAGCGGCCGGTTCCTGGAGACATGGAGGCCAACGATCGCACCATGTCAATTGCATTTAAAGCATCTATTACACTTGCAGATCAGTCGTCTTTGGACTCTCCTGAGAGCTAAGGGCACTTGTGTTGCACTGAGAAGAATTCCCGATCGTCTCAATTGAAAATCCAGCTCTCCTCGGCTCAAATAATATTTTAATGGTTCTTCTGTGTGCTTTTGTGCTGATAATTATAATATATTCACTATCCAACAAACTATTATACCACAGATTCTTCCTTACATGAAGAACGTATATTTATGCTTACGGAAATGCGAACATCTTCTGGGAGAGCGGGATCTTAAAGTGGAACGCCACCCACGACTGCACCATGGTTGATAACAGTCATATCTATCGACTACCTAGGAGCTACTGATCAGGTTAGAAATTTCAGCTTTTACTCTTTGAGTGTAAGATTTGAGGTATGTGCGTTGATGCCAGCGGAAGCAATCGTTCTCAAGTGTCAACCACCACTGGCAAAAGCGCGAACCTCTTTTGTAATTTCCAGTATTTCTCTTGCATATATCCTGTCTCTCCGCCATTGATATTCAAGTTAAATTCTTCCATCCCCAATGCTTTGTGGCGCGTTATTTTCCTCAACCCGATGTCTTGTCACTTCTTTCATGCAAGATGATGAAGAATCACACATCCTCGTAACACTCGACTCCTCTCCATCTCTTAGACGTCGTCTTTCAGGGACCTATGTCTCCCACTTTGTTTGGGCCTTGTTGCAGTTCTCCTGCCATCAGCAGATCCAGCTGTCGCCATTCTCTTGGCCCCTTATGCAAGGCTCCAACTTACACTTTAAGCAATTGACAAGGCAAAGGCTATCTTTCGAGCACGCGACTTTCTCAATTTTTCCATATTGAGCTTTTGATAGACTATCAATGTAATCTCTACAGCCATTCATCCAGATGTGGAATCTTAGTTAAAACGGCTTGCCTTGCTCAAAAAAAAGCGCCATCCTGTTGGTTCCACCTTGCCAGCACTCCACTTGGACAGGATGAGCGCAACGCCTCTGTCTATCCAAAGTATTGCAAAGGGATACAACAACATTTCTAATATCGCCTACATGTACAATTTGGAGACATTTGTGATGTCCTTATGTTATGGTGAGTTTCATAGTGGCCACTACTGGAGAGAGGCCGCAAAGACTTACCTACGCATGTTTTCTAGGATGGGTTTTGATACTTTCTATAACAGCCCTCACACATCTACGGTTTGTACTTTGTTCCTTCTCTACCACTCTTGGCGCTCTGAATAATGTCTCTTTACTTTTACAGTCACAGGCGTCGCAGTTCACCGACTCGCTCGCTTCGATGGCTTTACTTCGTAATTTTAACGCAGCTCGTCTTCGTAACCCTTCGATTCGGCTGCCAAATTGGAGAGAACCTCGCTATCTTCAAACAAACAAGATTTCTACCCAATCCTGATGGTAGAATCGAAAAAATAAGCAATGCTACAGTGGAGACATCTCGATTAGGGATCAATACTGTTGTTAATTTTTCCGGACGACTTGTAGTGAGTTAGCAATCCAATCAGTTTTTTTTTTGTTTTGAGGATGCCTGAACCCTAACACAGGAAGCTTTAGCCAATGGGGTGGTGGTTTGGAGAGCGTGGACCTTATATTTGGAATTGAAGGGGATTAAGTGTTTCTTGGTTATTGCCTGGTTCTGTGACTTAGGTGTGTATTAACATCATATTTCTCATCCGTTGACCGTTTTTTTAAAGCTTCCTGCATCGCATACTAGCTGCTGGCATGGTATACTTTGGAGTCTCAGTCGCTATAATGTTTAAATGGATGACCCACGAAGGAAGTAAGCATCAAGTGTTGTCCAATATCGTCATGTACTCTTCCCGGTGGTCTTCATTCGCTCTTAACCTTGTGGCTACAATGCTCATTGGTTATCGAACCTGGTACCTCCCAGCTCGAATTGCTATGCTCAATATTAATCGCTTGTACAGGAAGCTGAGAGGAATGCTGCAGGATGTGGGCCTTACTCCGACCCGGTCCAGTGTTTACACCATTCTAGCTCGGCTCGTTGAGACTGGAGTCATACTGCTGGCTGTTCAAGTACGTCCAACCGTATTCTTAGCCGTAGATACTCTCCTCTACAAGCTATTTACTTGCTTCGAAGTTTCTTGTTGCCATACTGGCTGTCACCTTCACCTCTGGTGATCCAGCGGACCCAGGCTTTGTGGCATTAAATGTCCTTGTTGACATTGCCTTCATGATTATCGTGCGCTTTTTTCATCCGTTTTCATGACTGTGGCTTTTTTGTCAATGATACTTTGTCATAGAATGCTCACCCCGCTGGTATGGCGCTTGTCACGGGAGGTGTGTGGGCAAGAGAAGAGAAGGGTTCTGGAGATACCGAGGCCAAGTGTACCACTACGTTTAGAGCGGCTAATAATCCTGGTACTGGATCGTTCTCGGAATCTTCTGGAAAGTCGGGTCTCTTGGTTTATCCTGAGAAGACGTCCGACCACAGATGATCCTGCAGTCAACGCTTGGTGAAGAAGTGTCCTGTTGTAGCCTAGATCGCTGAAGTCTTAATTTATGTGTTTTTCCATAGGATGTTAGACTTACAGAGAGCTGGAATAGTATATGAGGTCCCTGTAAATTGCTTATTATGCCTCCGCCTTTTCCTCCGAGAAGCCTCTTTGCGACAGTGATCCGGGATTACATCACATGTGACATTGGCGTTGACATCAGCATGCCGGGTTCAGGTGGGGCACACGAGCGTCAACAAGGTTTTGGTTTGCTTCCAACCACGAACACAGCTACTGTTCTCGGAATCCTCGTCTTTTCTTTTCCATTTGGGTTTTGAAGGATTTTCGCCGACATCTTTGTTTTCTTTTCGACTCTTCGCTCCGTATCCCTGTCCCACCAACAGCTGTAGCCAAAGAAACACCCTTCCAGATGTCTACTCAGCTTACGACGACCGCTGCCGGCAGCGATGCCTCTCCCGAATCGAGTACTCGCAGTTCGAGCGAGTCCTTGACCGCACGAATTCCTGATTCTGACTCTGCACCCGTGGTCCGTTGTCGTCCGTTTACCCTGAAAGATCACTCCGCTGACTTTTTAATTTCTACTTAGGACGGACTTGCCCTGAACCTTCCTAATGACAGTGCTGAAGGAATCCCTGAAGGCCAAGAAGAAGAAGAAGATGAGTCGTACTTTGTCGAACCAGCAGACGAAGACCGAGCTGCCGCACTGGCCTCATGGGCTACACCTCCACCATCCCCTACTCCATCAGAGATATACACCCTCCTCACAGAAACACATAATATCAAGATCAGAGATTTCGCACCTAGACCTGTGCGAGAAGTGGCAGACCCAGAACAGCGTATGGAGGATTTGTATCGGCAGTACCTCGACCAGAGCTGGAAAAGCACTCTGGATGCTCGATCCGCGGATAATAGCCAAACTGAACAAGCGAAAGAAGTTGGGAGGTCTCCTAGTCCTGCCGCTCGGTTGTGGAAATCGCTGGTTGCCAAAGTGGTTGGTTGGTGAGTTACATCAACGGTTGTCTAAACAACTCGCGCTGACTACCGCGCTTCCTAGACCATTTCCCACAGGTTCGGTTTCTCAGGTGTCATTGTGTTATTTAGTATACCGTAAGCCTCCCGTTTCGTACGCCAGTAGACTTTTTCTGAAATGTAACCTCTTTTTAGCATTTACATTCACTCGTATTATTCTCTACATCTGCTTTTGATTACACGCTCTGCTCCTTCTCGATCGATGTCCACTGACTGCCTGCATATGTGAAGCGTTATTTTCGAATACTTCCAAGATGATTCTCCCCTAATCTCAAAATGCCTTTCGAAGAATCGTCGCCCTTCCGAGTTCTTAGAAAGATTTGGTACCCTGAAGCCTTCCATCTTGTCTTTTCGTATGCTCCCTTCGGAGTGTGAAATTTTCTCATGCGGATGAAATTTCAGTTGCAACTGCAGTATCCAGCAGAGTCAGGGGAAATACAAATGCTTTGTCAATAAGATTTGGCGCTTTTGGGACATAGAAGACGAGAGTATGGTTAGGAAATGTGGTGTAGTCGCGACTAATACTGCTTCTAATAGGGATACATTACATTGAATCTTCTCACTGACTAGATAACAAGGCCTCGCTTGGACGTTCTACTCCAATAGAGCTCCTCTCCTTTGCCTTCCCCATCTCCTACACTATATCACTCTATTTGGAAAACATAGTTCATTTTGTTCACCCAGTCCCGTGTGCAGCTGACATTGGCCTAGGTAGCTGTTGTCTTCACTCCCCAGGTCATCATCGTTGTCATCAGGTGAATTTTTTAGAGAGTGGCTAGAAGTTAGTAGGATACATCCGTCCTACCACATTATAAAACCTCAAATTGTAGATGCATCCGAAGTAGATCTGAGGTCTTCATGGCTAACAATGCATCAGACTGCGATGATTATTCCGGAGAACACTTCTTGCACCCCATCTTAAGCTGTGTACCCTGGCAAGTCATTGTCTCCTTCCTCATACGGTGCTTTCTTCTCTTTCAATGATCGTCTCAACCTCTGCCTCACCGCCGCTCTTTTTCGCTCTCTTCGCAGGACCACCAACCAAATGAATAGAAGTCCAGACAGAGTCACCACAACAATGCAAAGAATCACACCCAGGAGCCATGGTGCTATTGTTGCCGTATTGGAATCGTGGTGTACTTCATAGACATCCCATACTTCACTGGACATCGTAGTCACGGGAAACCACGTCGGTCCAAGTGGGGCTTCAGTTATTCCAGTGAAAGCGGTAAGAGTTGTCGTTCCGTGCATGGGCTCGCACCAAAATCCGGCGTCACAAACAATATGGTCGATAGTCTCTGTATGAGTGAGTATATTTGAGTATTCATACATCTGGTGCGAGGGGTAGAGAGTGACGATTTCTGTGGCCGGCCAAATTTCGAAAAAGTTGGGGTTGTAGTTCGTTCTATCGAAGTTTAAGTAATCTCCTTTCCATGTAGTCGCGCTGAAACGGACGGTGTCAACTAGGCAGAGAAATGAAAGTAAGAGTAATGAGAATTCCAAAAACAACTCCTCCTGTTAAGCGAAGGTGTACCTGCGCCAGTGAATTGACCATTCGAATCTGTTGCGCCAATAACAGCCCCGGTCATTGTCCTCCAAGGAGCCGTTTCGTCCCAACGACGTGTGGGAAGCGACGACATGGTTTCATAAGACGCTGGCGGGGTGTTTGTATAGTAAAGAGGAGAAACCGCGAGCGTGGGAGGTGGTGTGGCCGTCCAGTAAACTGTGGCATATGCGGTTGTGCGTGTCAAGGTGGTGAATTGAGCCATCTCTGAGATGGGCGCTGATACACGACAGTGTGGTTCCTACTTAAAGACTGGAAGTGACAAACATCATGCTTTGGGAGGATTGGAACACACGGTCCAGGCATAAGTTCAGTATCAGTTATTTTTCCTCAGATATACATCTCAGATAGTTCAGGCAAAACTGTGAGTCAATCCAAGACAAGCGGCGGAAAACTATGTTCTAATCTATTATATGAATGTTCACTACTATTCCCAGTGAGGTTAGATTAGCACCGGGGAATGTACGTTGGATGTACTCCAGCGGCAGGCATCATTGTCGGCGTCCTTGACTTTTGCAGATGAGTTACACACTTGCCTACGACTAGTTCGCCGAAGACACTGTTCAATTCTTACATGGTGAGGCGCAGTAACGACAATCATGCCATTATTTTAGTGGTTTCTACGAGACAGGAGATCCAGTAATATATATAATGAGAGGATAACACTGTAGGAAAGCCTTTCAGGCTCTCATCTGGGTTGCAGGTGGTAAACCTACAGTGGCCGTCGTGGCTTGGGTGTCCCAAACAAGGGATGTTGAGGTTCTTCATTGGGACTACTCTACCGTTTGAGACTTAGAACAAATTTCTCCCTAGGCTGAGTATTCCGGTAGCCTATCATTTCCTTCCTCGTACGGTGCATTCTTCTCTTTAATAGACCGCCTTAATCTCTCCCTCATCGCAGTTCTCCGTCGCTCCCTTGGCAAGACCACCATGCAAAGGAATAGGAATCCTGTTAGAGCTGCGACGCTGGCGATGGTAATTATCCCAATGACCCAAGGAGGTACTTGTACTGAATGACTTGTAGTTTGCGTGTATTCAAGACTAATACCCACATCGTAGATTGTCAATACAGGTTGAATCTGCACTGGCGAAGGATCGTTGAGTGGATTGAAAAGCGTTGACCCAACCATCTTCTGACAATCCAAGTAAATGTCACAAGAGATGTGGTCAATGGTCAATGTGTTAATGGTTCCCCTGTAATCTTGGGAAGTGGTGGCGATGCCTGTTTGCGGCCAAAAATCGAACAACCGATAGTTGAAATACGTCTTTTCGTAGTTTAGGGCATCTTCTGGTTGAGTGTTTGGTTTGTATAGGATGGTATCGACTAAGGAAACAAAGGGGAGAATGCAGTGAGAAAATGCGAATCATCTTTCATTATAGCAACTTGGACTGTTACCATTTCCTGTGAAAGCACCGTTCACATCCGTTGGGCCAATGAGCGCAGCAGTCAATGCCTCCCAAGAGCCCGTCTCTTGGTCAGGGCGGTTCGAAAGCAGTGACCCGTGGGTATCTTTGTAAGACTGTGGCACGGAGTATGTTGCGTAAAGTGGAGAAACCCCGAGTCCTGGAGTTGGTGTAGCAGTCCAATAGATAGTAGCATATGGGGTGGTGCCTGTGGTGGTATACACGCCCATCTCCAAGTAACACAGGTGGTAGTTCAATGAAAATGCTGCGAATGACAGGAATCGTCCTCAGTGCAAGTAAAAGGTTTTGATCTAGTATAATTGGGATATCAGTTCTTCTCAACAATCGTCTGACAGGAATCGACTCAAAATCGAGATACTGAGACCTTGGTTCGATTCATTAGGAGTACTCTTGCCGACAATCCCATCGCCTGTCGTAATAATCCACTGCTACCTGATAACCAAGATAATCGGGTTTAAGAATCCTGTGGAAAATCAAGAACATTGTGAACCTTCTTTGCCATCACGATTAGCCTGAGCTGTCAATGGGCTCCTTGATGCTCAGGTTTTGACTTTGGTGTATTGTGAGCTTCGCGGATGGCCATGTAGCACGGCGGCCGCAACTAAGTAAAAGGCGTATTGCAGTCAAAGTGTGTGAGTACAATCAAAATCCTTGCACTTACGGTAAACCATAAATACATTACCCTTGAGGCATTTTTGTACTTGTCTCGCCATGGATCCTTGTGATTCTTCATATTGGGAGGTACAACGTTATGGATGAAATGGAGGCCCTCATTAGAGCGTATTCTTCTCCATGCGTAGAGTGTTACTGAACATGCACCGGAAATGGAGGTGCTCTTTGAATCTTCTCAGATATAATACAACAAAGACAATGTCCATATCTGTATCCATGTGCAATTAAGCCGTGTAACCTGGTAATCCAGTGTCTACTTCCTCATATGGCGCATTTTTCTCCTTAAATGACTTCCTCAATCTCTGTCTCAATGCTTCTCTTCGTCTTTCTCTCGGTAGCACTATCAACCAAAGGAACAAAAATCCAGACAGTGCTGTTACAACGATTATCACAATCAAGGCAATAAACCCCGGTGCCAATTCTCCACTGCCTTCGCTAGATTCTGAAACACCTGTCACTTGACGGATTATAGTTGTCTTATCGTACATTGTTGTTACAGCAAACTGAGGCTGGAGATAGAGAGCCGAAATTCCAGTGATTTGGGTGAGAGATGTTGTCCCAAGCATCGGATCGCACCATCCCCCAATGCCATTAGTTCCGGGTCCTAGACAAGTATAGTGGTCGACGAATGCCGTGTATGTGTGAGTAAGCTCAATGGTATGCACATAATCGGTGATTGTCGTTGATGGGTATAGGGTCGCTGTGGGAGTGGGAGGCCAAAATTGATAAAGGGCATAGCGGTAGTCTGTGCTCCCAAGACTTTGTATATTGAAAAAGGTTTCTGTGTATATGTCGAATTGAATTGTGTAAACTAGAAAGGGAACGAGAGACATTGAACGGACGCTGGTGAAAATTAAGGTAGCTTCAGAAAGTTCACCTTGTCCCGTAAAAGCTCCATTCACGTCTGTCGCACCAATAACCCCACCAGTCATTGTCGTCCACGGAACCGTTGGACTTGAAAGATATATCTTGCTCATTTCATGTGATGTCAAAACAAAGGGGGTGATAGTCGTGTAGAGGGGAGAAAATATGACGCCTGGCGTTGGAGGGGCAGTCCAGAACGCAGTGGCGTATGGCGTTGAAGTCGTTAGGGTTGTCAAATGGACCATTGCTGACCACGTAAATGGTAGTGGAGGAGGGCAAAGAATCTTTGACAAACATCGTGAGCCTTGACTTGTTTGACGTTGGCCGCTGCAGGTGCATCAGGGTCTCGCTCGCTGCTCACATGTGACAAATAAGGAACTGATCTCTACAGAGAATCACATTTTTGTTTGAAGTGGCCCCCGCACGTCATGCAGTGACCTACAAAGTACAACATTCGGTTTAATATTACACTTTCGAGCTCTGCACGCTGTCAAATCCACGATATCCTTTATTGTGTCGTCTTTCCCCAAAAACCTGTTTTATCTCTCTCTTGATGCTCTTCTCTGCATTTCTCTCTAAGAGAGCGCTGCCAAAGGATGGGATTCTGGAGGGGTTAATCTCAACGCGGATGACAATCGGACAATGAACCCTGGTGATAATTTGCTCCCACTTGGCTGACGCTGGCTGATAACATGTTCTTTCAATTGAGGCACTCTATTGAGCTGAAACAATAATCAAATCTAGAGATTTCCCTAGTTCTTGTGTTTGGATTCTCCTTCGATATCTACGCAGGATTTGATTCATCCGGGAAACTGTTCCATCATAGTTAAAGTCTTCCAGTGTGAGTGTCAGCATGCATTCTAGTAAGAGAAAATGAATGGAATTGACCTGTGGATCAGAATTCTGAGCTATGCTCATTTCAGCATTCTTCCACATCCGTGCCTGCTCGACCCAAAAATTTCGCTTCAATACAAACTGTTTTGGAGTAAATTGACGTGGCAGATCTTGGGCAAACACTACCCTCCTGTCGCGTAAGCTTGACAAAGGATTATGCTGTTCGAGAGTAAATGGAAAATGGAAAATACAACATTGAAAATCGCCTAGGGATGGCTTCAACAAGACATGACTGTCCACGCTCTCACACAAGACAAAAAGGTGAGTGGCATTAGGAAGGAGAACTCGAATCCCTTTTTGCAGGGACATGTCGTTAGGAGCGTAAAACCCATATCTCCTCAACGAATCTTGTAACTTCGATTGTAAAGAAATAGTGAGGGCCGTATGAAGGACGTGGACATCGTTAAATGACCAGATAAATAGTTCTTCAAGTGCGAGGTCTAGCATGACATTTGCCATCTCGGACGTGAGCCTCTGAGTGCCCCAAAACAAGAGATGGCTAAGATTCCGAAATGGAGCCAGAGAAAATGGTTCGTTGTATATCCAGCATTGAAGTTGCTTGGTATGCGCAAGTGAGTTAGGCGTTGCATATTGGACTAGTCGCTGCCGCTCTACAGCGCCTGCAATATGGGTGCGAGGCGTTCTACGAGGCGAAAGATCGAAGTTGTAGTAAATGCGTGGCAAAGCCCTGGTTTCTCGATGACGGGAATGGTCGAATAGCATGAGATCATTGAATTTTACATACCATCCGTGAATTCCTCGTGAGATTAGAAGCATGGAGAGGGAAGTGCTTGGAACTGAAGAATTCAAGAAGAGTTCCAATATATAAAGAACTATTTCTTCGGGAATTTCGGGGCCTAATAATGGGGGACTGAAGGAATTCATTCTAGGATGAAGGTTGTGTCAAAGGAAGTAGTGAGGGCGCTTAGGTTTTCACGGCCTGACCTTAACCTTCTCTCTGGGATAGGCAAGGACCTGTTCGAAAAATGAATTAGTGTAGCATTTTCTGGCCATTTCACTCAACATCATTGTAAAGTCAGCAAAGTTGTTGTATACCATTTTCTCGACAATGTTTGCCATTATCAAGATGAGCTGCTCAACATTTCGTTATTGTTCCTCCTGCCAGGCTACTTCTTCCCTTGAAGGTTAGGAATTTCTTGCAGATAAAATCAGTGATGTCCTCAGTTCAAGTGATAGCCATACAGACCCTGAACACTTCTTTAGTAACCGTGAGGAGGACCGTTCTTAGGCCCCAAGCTCCTGGCCAGAGATGCCATTGAAATGAGGAAGGAGTAGTTTTGGAGCCGTAATGGGCACGTTTGGCTCCTTGGGGGTGAATCCTTGATGTAGGCGTTTGTGATCGTTGAATCCACTACACCGAGCTGTTTGCCGAACAGGCTCAAAAAGCAGGCACTGCCAATGCATTGGGTGTTTGTATCCATTCGGCGTGGAAATAAGCTGTGAGATGGGCTGGCCGTAACACTGATGTTAGACCGAACCCAAGGTGAATGAGTCGTATGACTCGACAACCTCTTCAAGTTGGTTGACCGAACATAATTTTATGGAAAACCCAATGGGAAAATCTAATTGAGTGTGGGAATGCGGTGCGGATGTTAGAACATGACAATGGAGTAACGCGACTCACCACATTAGGGAAGTGCAACACGGAGAAACACCACTACGACTTTGAGTAGTTTGAACAACCGTATCAATTAGCCGGTAACAAACTATCTGCCATATCTAGAAGAATAAACGATCATTCAACATATGTACCACAAGGATAGTGTCAAACTTCTAAACCGGGATTCGGAAGCATGAGTCATGGTTGTCTTCACAGTTTTAATCTCCAGTCAACCAATGAAGATAGAGGAAGGGCATTCCAATGGAGGTCTATTCTAACAGCACGGTCTGTGAAGTTGGCATACCTGGCACTTCTCCTGTTATGACAAGGATTCAAGGCGCAACAGCAAGAGACTTGAGTGAGGAAGGAACATTAAATAGGCAGGCCGAACACCATGGTATGACAGAACAATGGCAAAGAAAGTGCGTACAGCTTATCCCAATTTGCAAGGTTGCCTGAGTCAAGGAACAGTGAAGAGTCACTGACCAAAAAGGAATGGGAACGTGACTTCGCTTGCGATCGACTGCTGATCGAGAGATGCGGATGCAATTTCTGCCTTGAATACGAACCATCACCTTCCTCCCCTCACACCGTCCCTTTTCGACACCCGATACACTTTGGGACCTTAAGAAATTCGGAAGGAACATGGTTTCTCGAGCCGCGACGAAGAAGTCCCAAGAAGTGACCGCGAAGGGCAAATCTAAAGCCAAGTCACTTGCACGATCCCTCTCGCTACGCACGGATGCGCGAGTTTTGGTGCAGTCTCCGACTAAGGTAGTTTTGTTTTTATTTTTTTGGTGTTTTTGAATAGTAACTAATAACATAAATAGACAACCACCTCCACGATGACTAGTGTTCGTCTGCCCTTTCAATTTGATTCGTGATAACTTATGACCATTTCCAGACAACGCCTGTTTTGGATAATAACGACGCCGGCCCTTCTCAGCCTCAGCCTCAGCCCTGTCGCGATGTAAGTTTTCAGTGCATTTCTTTTATTGGAGATCTGCTAATATATATAATTGTAGTACGCTGGTTTTCCTCAATACACGCAAGACGAAGATGACGACTTTTACGACGAGCCTCCTTCACCTGTCCCCACTGAAATCCTCAACCCTGGTGGCCCGGGTTGTCTACCCGACGTAGACATGACCCAGTATCGAGTCGGATCCCGCGACTTTGCCACAAACCCACCATCACCTCCTCCTGCGCTAGCCATTCCAGCTGTTCGTGACCCGTACTTGATGCTTGCGCAATACGAAATGCATCTCTCTCATGGCCAATACGAGACCCTAGAAAACTGGTATCGGACAGTTGAGAACGGGAAGGAATTCCGATTTGGCAGGGAACCCACGGCGTCTACAGTTGCACCCTCCGAACATTCAGACGATGAGCTATGCCGTGCTCCTGAATCTTCCCTTCGTCGAGCTCCCACACCAGAAGTTATCCCCACCGAAGACTTGCGACGTACTCCCATCGCGGGTCACCTGCTACGGACCCTTCTCACAATTGGCTGGGTCACCATGGACGAAGCGAATGCTCGCTGGCTTCGGAAAGACTTCAAAGCTCTTGAAGATTATGATCGAGTATACAAGCGGTCTCCGGATGAAGACACGACTGCGCTCCAGGAGGCCTACGCGGCAGCAGGTTGGGAGAACGTCCACCTCGAAGAACGCTACCCATGGATCCCAGCACTCAATCTCTATGACCCCAGCGAGTGGTATGAGACTTGGGGTGCTGTTCTCCGACACAAACAACTCGTGGCCAAACGTCTCTGGCAGGAACCTTCCATTTGCATCATTAAGCAACCAGTCTTCTATGTTCCAGATCACGACGATCCATCTGGGACATCCGTTCACTTTCGACCTGGCGTCCATTCATATGCTCAATGTTGGAAGAAGGGGAAATGGACTCCCGGCTATCGTGATCGTCGGTCAATATACATGGCCTACGCTCGTTCACGTGAAGGACTCCTATTGGGTCTTGAGAAGACCAAGGCGATGACGAAGGCGGCTATGGCGAATAACGGCATGATCCCAGACGGTTGGGAGAAGGCGTATGATGACAGGAAGGCTCGTGAGGCAGCCGAAAAAGCTGCGAAGGACGGTGTCATTGAAGGACAAGAGACCGAGGAAGACGAAGAAGACTTGGAGGAGGACGAAGAAGAAATCGAAGTTGTCATCGAACGTTGGAAGACTCGTGCCCGGCATTTGAAGACTGCCGAGGAGGTCGGCGTAATGGAACGCGATCCGAAAGACTTGGGTCATTATCCACCGGAACTCTTTTATGATCTTCATTCACCGTCTTCGAAGAAGGCGAGGAAGAAGGCTGAAGAGGAGTACAAGAGACGTCGGAATGGGGAGGGGCGGCCATTGAAGAAGAGGAGGTTAACGAGAGAGTTGAGAAAGACGCAGGGCGGCCTTCCGAGAGGCATTCGGAAGGACGCGATTGGATTGGATGCTGGGATGCCCTTCTTGGACGTCGAGATGGTGCTTGAAGCACAGAGGAAGAAAGCCGCTGCTGCTGAAGAGAAGGAGAGAGAGAAGGAAGAGAAACGACGGCGGAGAAGCACGAAACGCAAGTTTGACGAGAACGATGCTGGCAATGCTTTGGCGGGTCCTTCGCCCAAGCGCCTAGCTGTCGAACCATCCTTTGTGATGCCTACTTCGACCCATGCGACCACTTCTCGAGGTACCAAGCGAACTGCAACAATGGCTGCACTTGATCTCGACGAGCCTGGTGATATTGTCCCACCCAAGCGACAAGGCCGGACGACGAAGAAGCGAGGTCAGCCTGTGGTGGCGGCTGAGAGACCCCTCACAAGGGCGAGACAGAAGGAGTTGGACGCGTTAAAGAAAGGCAAAGGGAGATCTCGGGCATGATTCTTTCTTTCTTCCATGCCAGTGGTTGTGTGTGTTGGCTTTTTGATATGATGTTTTATGAATCCGTCTTTTACGCTTGTAGCCATGAGAGCCTTGTGTAGCTAATAATTAGGTAGATACTTATTTCTTTGTCCATGTGTAGTATAATCATCGTCATTGTCATCCCAGATGTTTGTGGATTTGGAATGAGACAAAATCCCCTTGCCTCGTGATGGGGTTTCCTTGCGTCATTGGCATTGACCTCACGCATGCTGATGGCGAGATACAACGCGGAAATGGAGCACTTAAAAAGGTAACAGTCCAAATGGGAGGTGTGATAGCTCCGGAATAGCGGGAGGAAGCACAGTCTTCATGCAAACAGGTTATGAAGACCGCCTCAGCTCCGAAGACTGGAGCGGCTCTTCATCGACATCCATCCAACTTCCACGATGGCACGATAAATTGCCATGTTCTCAGACACGTGAAGGGCTACCTTAATATTCAGACATGATGGAGACAGCACCAGCAGAATGGCAGCCATGACTAGTGCATCTGTGATTGTGTTAGAGATAGAACTCGAAGCTATAACCCAGAAGGGAAAAGACGCAGAATGGAGTCTAACGAGGTTTTCAGGTATTGCATCTTCAGGTATGGAGAGGCTCTGCTTGAGTAAGGGGAATATGCTGTAAACCTAAAGTAAATTGGAAACTGGTGAGCTCCGTTAATCGGCTGGTCAGCGTGCTTGCTGTTATGTTTGCCAGAAGGATATTTGAGGAAGGAAAGTAGGTCTTGAATCAAGTAACGAAGAAAGCTGCAAACAGTAGCAGTAAATTCTCGCAGTTCCGTCTCAATACACTCAGAGCACGACGGAGTGTCGATAGCTTTACTAGGCAGAATCAGTGGCCAAGTCTAATTTGACCATTGCACGTGTGTGTAGGTTCCTGGAATGAGCTGCGTGTTGCAGAGGTCTAAGATCGTTGCTCAAAGAGGACCAGAGTCAGTAGGTGTTGATAGTTTTGATCCTCGGTCCCACACTCTGCTATCTGTTTCATCTCTCGCAAGTTCTGGTTATTTGAGTTTCCTTGCAGAATCCTGAATAAGGAACGAAGTTCACCCACGGAAATGTAGATCACTTCCTGGCTCAGGTGTAGCTGATTAGAGGGAAATGACTGCTTTGTAACTTGGTTTTCAAATAGAAAGACCGGTGGAAAAGGGCGTTGTGTTGTATCCGAGATTTCAAAGATTAGTATGGTCTATTTGGGTTTAAGCTATAAACTCTCTCCGAAAGACTATGACCGCTTCCCTCTGCTGCCGCTCCGATCCTTTCCTCGAAGCGGAAACCATCGGTATATACCACGGCTAAGCTTATCTCCTCTACTCTTCTGATACTATTACATATGGTAGATATCAATCATGTTTTTCGGCCAGCCTGTAGACGTATTGGAGTCGGATCTTCCGATTCCAAAGTTTAGAAATGTCTGGACTGCAATGTTTAGGAAGCGCTATGGCCTTGAGCCTGGAGTCGTTTCAGACAAGCTCACACAATGGATGGGATCGCGGAAAGCTAATCAGAGAGCTACCGAGAGAACTGTAGAATTGAGAGAAGTCCGACTGGCAGAATGTATGCCTGATATTCCATGACATCCGTTCCTGTCATTCTTACCCCTCATTTTATCAGCTCCTTGATACAGCCACAGACCCTTTGGACCTCTCATTCTGGCCTTCATCGACTCCTATACCATATCGGCAATCCACTCTCAGGATTTTGGGGAATGACAGTCATATATAAGTGTTTCATGTCGTGACATGGGATTCCGCACCCCGGTCTAGTGAGCTACATAACTGCGAGAAGTACCACGATGACAACGCACACTTCCAGCGACTCTCCTTCCATTTCCTCTTCTATTAACAGTAGTTTGACGCTGCCAAAACCCGTACAAGTCCTTGTTATTGAAGAGGAAAAGAGACTTTTCGATGTTCTGTGAGCAAACTTAACGCCGAGCGGCAGGTACTAGCTAACCTTCGCTTGTCGTAAGGGACATGGACGTCCTTGGGTGCATTTGTGCTTTTCTTACAGGATTAGAGCTCATCCTCCTACGGAGAGTTTGCAAATCCAGTCTTACCTTTGTTGACGAGTACATGCACAGAGTCTTGACTGTGGACCGAATCTTCTCACCTTTCTTCACAAGTCAACAAATTGTGGAGCTCAGACGCATTCAAGCTGTAACTAATTTTGTTGTGTCTGGCTCAGCGGCAGTGCAATTCTTTGAACGCGTCGGCTACCCAAACAGCGATTTGGATTTGTACGTTGAGGAGAGGCATAGATCAGGGCTTACCCTATTTATTGAACAGTCAGGTTATGAGTTCAAAAATATTCCGTCGAAGTCCACTTGTATTTCAACAATCTCACTCCCCCAAAGCAACTGCAAAAAGATAAACGATGAAGAACAAAATGTGAATAGCTGGGATGGTAGAAATGCGGCAGTAGCTCTCTCATTCGAGAAAAAGAGTTCATTTAGTCAACCTCGAAAGATTCAAGTTATCGCTAGCGCCAATAACGTCGTGACAAATATCCTCTCCTTTCATTCTAGTTCGTGGGTTATACTTCCTCTTTTCGTATCTCTAACGATATCCAATCTAGCTGTCATCATGAATATAATTACATATCATGCGGCTATTGCCTTTTTTCCCGTTTCGTCTTTCCATCGGCACCAGACACTGGTCAGCATCAAACTCACGAGCTAACATGTATCTAGAGAAATACAGTACTCGGGGGTGGCAAGTCATTCGCCCAGTACCAGGCTCAAATAATAATTTGCATCAAGAGTGCAAAAAAGGGGTATCTCGTTGGACAAATGATCGCTGGTGCTGGACCGCTCCGCTCTCGCCTGTTGATGGATGTGAAAGTCCGATAGCCCTCGAGACTGCCTGGGTAGTTGCTCAACGCTTCGACAGTGAGGACGTCGCATTTGCTGAAATGCGATCTATTTGGCCGATTGGAGATGAAACAAGCGGGATACGATTTTGACTTATGTTTGGCCTCGTGCAATGAACGGACATGGAGGGTCCGGCATGAATGTCGAACGCCGTGCATTTTGTTGGCCTCATATTGTGCTCATCCCGTAGATTGATGTACATCCACAACTGTCACCTCGCTGCATACATACATTATTTTATAATGGAGAGGGTTGGGCTGGATGGGAACATCGGACTGTGGATGTACCATGTGAAGAGATGATGATCCTCTAACAATGTGACAGAGACTATCCATGCACTGCCCCCTTCTACTAGTGTACCGGTGTCCGGGAGATTCACTCAACTAGGGCACTTCAAAACCGAATACTGGTAACCCCCCACCTTGCAGAAGGTTCTGGACCAGTTCGAGGGCTGGATCATGCTAGCTAGCTGGGGTGGCGTTGGGAAGTCGAGTGCAGTGGTAGCATAGGCAGGTGAAGGAGTGGTTTGTGGCTTGCCGAAAAAAAGTGAAGAAGTCCTATGATCTCGTCATAGTGGAAATTAGCTGTAAATGGCTTGTCGAAGACGGGAAATGAGCACCCTCGTTCAGCGTACCATTCAAAATGGCTTGCCAAGTTAGGAGCCTCTGCGACCTTGAGGGAATGGAACTAGACCTTTGCCCCCGGCTATAGCGCGTCCAGCCCAGGCGAATAAGAAACCTCGCCCACAACCTCGAGAAGAGCTCACGGGCCTGCTATCGTGCTTGATATGAACAAAGGTCGTCAGACGGCACGGTAGAAATATTATCTTGACATGAGACCGCTTGTTATTCTGGTGATTGAAAAGAGTGTTAGATGAGTGAAAGACTGGGTACAGTTTGCACGCATGGACGACTTGGAAGATCGGTCTAGGTTCTTGCCATTCTCGGTCACCTGTGAAATGCGCAGTCAATTCCTGTTTCGTGCCAAGTGATGGTTACAGCTGGTGTAGGATGCAAAATCTAAAAAAAAGAAATTTCAAGAAACTTGCATCTCCCCTCCATGTTTGCTTACGCTGGTATTTCATCCGCCGAAACTTATGAGTGATCCTCCACCGCACAAACGGTTCCCAAGCTACCTAGTCAGATTTTATTCCGTGTGGTTTATGCAAAGAAAGATGTGAAGGTGTAAGGGTTTGGGAAGCTGTAGGCCATGATGCTGTGATCAAAAATGCATGATGGCGGCATCTATCCTTAAACATTATAAAAGCTGCAGAGACGAAGAGTATTCTATTCACATTATGTCGGTTTACAATCCCTCTGAACGCAAAGACCGATTCGCCCCTGCAGCTCTTTCGATACCCGTTCGTGATAATTCGCGGGTGGTGGACCATGATGATGCACACGGTCAGTATTTGGCCAACCGAATACTTCTGAGCTTCGTAGACCGATCGCTAACGTACATGATAGATGAGATTCCTGACCATTCTGGCCCGGGGAAGCCCAGTTTGATAAACGTTCAACCTTTGAAGAAGTCTGACATGCAAGTGAGTGCCTCCCATCATTGCTTCGATTCGAACTTCTTATCATAATAATAGCCATCCTACGCTGAAAATCTTGGCAGGGGAACTGTTCCTCATGGTTTTTACGGAAATTTGATGAATGGTCTTGGTAGTCTTTTAGGATTCTACGGAGCTTTCCCATGCTGTCCCTGCACCAACCCTTTCAGAGAGGTGCATCAAGGCTCTGTCGGCTTAATTTCTCGCTTCGGAAAGTTCTACAAGTCTGTAGACCCTGGTCTTGTTCAGGTCAATGTGTGCACGGAAGAGCTACGCTTCGTTGACGTCAAGATCCAAACACGACCCATAGGACGCCAAACAGTTATGTGAGAGCCTGCTCGTTGTCTTTACGAGCAATACGCTAATGTTCTGGTTCAGGACCCGCGATAATGTCACTGTAGACATTGATTCTGTTATCTATTTCCAAATTGTGAACCCGTACAGAGCCGCATACAACATCACAGACTTACGGCAAGCTTTAACTGAACGAGCGCAGACGACTCTTCGCCGTTAGTGCTCCAACCCAAGGTCCCTAACTCAAAACTGACCTTCGTACAGATGTTGTTGGCGCTCGTGCTGTGCAATCTGTAGTGACAGAACGCGAGGCCATCGCTTTTGAAATTGCTGAGATTCTTTCGGACGTCTCGGACGTAAGCCAGCCATTTACGCTTAGTTCCGTCCTAATTGAATGGTTTTAGAAATGGGGTGTTGCGATCGAAGGCATCCTCATCAAGGACATTATCTTCAGCCCCGAGGTTTCTGCATCGTTGTCTTCTGCTGCCCAACAGAAACGCCTAGGCGAATCTAAGGTCATTGCAGCCCGGGCAGAGGTTGAGGCTGCACGCCTAATGAGGCAGGCTGCGGATATTCTTGCTTCGCCTGCAGCCATGCAAATCCGACAACTCGAAGCTTTGCAACAGATGGCCAAAAGCGCGGATAGCAAGGTTGTCTTTGTTCCTATGCAAGTATGTAGCCGCTTTTACCTTGGTGCTATAACCTCTCCTAATATGGGTATCAGTTGCAGAATGATGTCATTGGTAAATTGGGCGCTCAGCAACAATTCGCCGGCTCATCAGGGATACAGACCAAGGTTGAAGAAGGAACCTCAAGTGCCATTGGTAGTACAGGCATGCTCACATCGCTGTCGAATGTTTAATTTCCAAAAGGCTTTCTACTTACTCGCATAGATTCGTCTCTAGCGGCGGGTTGATCTGTGTCTCCTACCGTCTGATAGACCGAGTCATGTTTTATAACAATTTTATTATAGTCTTTCAGAAACTAGTACCGTGAATAAGATAGAGAACTCTCCTTAGCGCTTGTACATGTTCGCCGTCGGGTCGACTGGCGCTTGAGCGCTTTGGCCGATCAGGAGGAAAGGGTTTCCACCTCGTGCCTTGAACAGCAACGTCCACGATGAAAAAACATGCCTTCGAAAATTCTTCCCCAAATGCTCCTTCAGCTAGTGATAGTGTAGGCGCTCTATCGAACTCTATTCACAACCTTGCTCTTCACGAAGACAAAACGCTTTCCATGACTCTGTGGGTGTTCCTAGTACAAGGTTTCACCTATTTGCTCACGCGAGGTATCCGGGAAGTGACTTAGATGTCATTGGGTACCTTTGTGTGTTTCTTACAGGTCTACAACTCTGTCGTCTGCGAAGGGTTAGCAAAGCCTGTCTTAACATCGTTGACGAATTCATGCGCAGAGCTTTTTCTGTCGACTATGTATTTTCCCGGTTCTTCACGCCTGACCAGATCGCATCCCTCCGTCGAATTCAAGCCAAAACTAATTTCGTGGTGTCTGGATCTGCTGTAGTACAATTCTTTGAACGAGCCATGTTTCCAGACAGTGACCTAGACCTGTACGTGGAAGAGCAGCATGTGAAGATGCTCGCCCTATTTATTACCCAGTCGGGGTATGTGTTCAAACATTCTCCGCACCAGCCAGGTTCTCTCTTGGCCGCTTTAAAGGATAGGAGTGACTGGGTAACTGTGAGCGGGGAAGGTCCGACAAAATATGGTTTCATCGACACCGTTCCGATGATGGTGTTCACCTTTGAAAAAGAACTTACTTCTGGGGCAGTCCGAAAGGTCCAAGTCATTGTTAGTTATCGCACTGATGACGTCATGGCTATAATTCTTGCCTTTCACTCAAGTTCGTCCGTTTCTTTTCGGGTCTTTGCACCGCGGCAATTTGATAAATCTGATGCAGCTCTCGTCATGAACATTATTACATACAATTCTGCCGTCGCTCTTTTTCCAGTTTCCTCCTTCCATCGGCACCATACTCTCGTCACAGCGTCCAACTCAAAGGTGGAAGCCTGTCTGGACAAATATCGAACTAGAGGGTGGCGATCCATTCGCGTAGGAGAAACCATGAGTGATGATCTGCACCCAGAGTGCAAGAAAGGAACCTCTCGCTCAACAACTGATAGCTGGTGCTGGACTATTCCGCTCTCGCCCGTCGAGGACTGTGACAGTACTGGCATCATTGAGACTTCCTGGGAAATCTCTCAGCGTCGCGATCTGGACTCTGTAATGTATGCTGAGATGTGGATTAACATTAAGCCAGAACAAGGAGCGGACAAAACATGGTTTTGACCAGAGTTAGCTTTCTTCTTTGGATGAAGTACTGTACATGCAGCTCTCTAGCGCTAACAGCAATTACAAGAAAATTAACTCGTGCGCAGAAACTAAATACGGCATCAGCTTTATAAAAGATATCTATGACAATGATTTTGATTCGCTCTTCTCCCAACCACCACCACCGATCACTTACTAATCAGCAATTTCTGTTTTGCTTCTGCCCCCATCCCAATTATACCGACATCAAATATGAATACTGCAGAAATCCTCAAAGCAAAGATAAATATTGCTGCTTCCCATGAAGACGAACTCAAATGGCCTGCATTTAATGAAGAAACAGCGTTCGTCCATCAACTTGCGCTTGCTGGCATTTTTCATAAGCTGATCGGTGGGCAGGTGGAACTTGGGTAACAAGATTCGCTCACTCTTTCTAGAACGCAAGAATGAGAAAGTACCTGCATATGAATCTGCTTCTGTGGTCATTTCTATCACACTCTTCAATGGCCATATTTTGTTTCAGACATCAGTTGGCCCCGATTGTAAGCCTGATAACTGGTGAGAGAACGTCTTTTCTCCTCGCGGAAAGCAAAGATATTTATTTAGAAATGAAGGAACTGGATTCGAAGGAAGACTAATACGGTCCAACGTTTCGGACGATCGTCGTACCTGCAAGGAAGGTCTGTAACTTTGCAAGGTCAACGCCCGCATTTGGAGATAGACGAGTCTGTCATGCAGGAGCGTTTTCATGTAAGCTCTCTCATTTCTTCTGTTCCTCAGACACCAAAATATCTTGCAGATCCTCGTTCCTGAAGCCGATTACGCTATTCATGGCGGGGCTTTCCCAATTCTCCTCCAAGGCCACGTGAATCAGCCAATCGGTGTTGTCGCAGTCAGCGGGCTTCCTCAAGCTCATGATCACCAACTAGTTGTAGACTCTATTCGTGCAGT
The DNA here is from genome assembly GCA_021399455.1 of Flagelloscypha sp. PMI_526. Lineage (NCBI taxonomy): Eukaryota > Fungi > Basidiomycota > Agaricomycetes > Agaricales > Niaceae > Flagelloscypha > Flagelloscypha sp. PMI_526. The sequence goes on along the minus strand of JAJTUO010000035.1, from coordinate 80,055 downwards.
TCTCGGAAGCGAAGATCAATCCTCCGTAGTTTAGGTTTGGCAACGGCCTCATGGCGGCAACTTGTAATAATATAACATGGTGAAAGTGACTACGCGGAATGTGTGTTATACACCCCCAATTTATCAACAATATGTTCTTTCTGAAGAGACTGTCGACCATTGAGAGGTCGTATCCACACTTATGTTACGCATCGACTTCGGCTTGAACTCGAGAGGACCAACATCTGTAACACTCGTCTCATACTCATTTCGTCGACTCCCTTGCTCCTTGAGATTGAGAATCAGGCGTGTTGCCTAAATGAGGAGAAAAATAAGCCTGATATGAATCAAGACAGGTAGAAAACTCACGGAAAACGAATAAATTCCGATAAACCATCTGTTGAGTTAGGGTGAGATGAAGGGCGTATGTAAGGATATATATCGCTGGACTAACGATTGGAAAATTGGAGCTCCGACCGTCTGGGATAGTTGAAGAACGAGAAGGTATGTGATTGTGGTCACTTGTGATCCAAGTAAAGTTGAGGTTTGGAGGGGAGAATGAATAGCATACCAAGTGTTCTAGTGATAAAATAAGCATTGGTGTAAAAAAAATGACAATCAGTCAGGAACTTTCAGCTTACAAGAAGAAAAAGATGGTTCCATCTCTCACAAAGGTTGTCATTAACGGAGAGACCCCACCGGTTTGTTTAAAGGCTTGCTTAACGGCTTCGCGAAATCCACTTTCCTTGTAGGTGAGAACGTTAACGGGGGAGAGAATAATTCGAACAATCATCATCACGAAGAGCGTTGCTAATCGATGTGAGAGCAGTAAATAATGTGAGGGACCTGAAACATACTCGACATCAGGAGGTTTGGAATCCTAGAGGCGCTATTAAAAGAGAAACTAGAACTAGAGAAACGGAGACGCACCATCCAATGTAAGGCAGACTAACTTGCTGCCAAATACAACCTTGAAGTGGAACTTCTTGCGGGAAAGGAATAGGAGTCGCAGCCATAAGACTTCTGCTAACTCCGAAGATTCCAAGCTGTAAAAACACAGGTTAATCAATTGAGAGTCTTAGGGATAGTGAACAGGAATGATACACATACCCCAGTGTAACTTGCCATCAGGAAGAATAAGATTCCCCCAACTATCAAATTGCGTTACATTGGTTCAATTAATGGGAAATATCTCAGCTTACTGATGATACTGTTATCGTACAGTGCCATCACTCGGATGGAAAGGACAATGTCGACAGAAAGCACGAAAATGATAAAGCTCCTGCAATAGTTCAAATGGATAAGACTCTGAGAAATCAATTTCTTGAGTTGGGACGTACAAGCAAAACCACCACAAAAAGCCTCGGCAGCTAGATATACTTAGAAAACGCGGCCAAGATGCTTTCAAAAGCAACAAGGCACGTACAACTAATTCTGGAGTTAGTCGTACAAAATAAAGAAGAACAGAAACTCAACGCACATCATCACCGATTGGACCAATGGTCATCGAGACTAAACACTATTCAGCAAGAACATTATGAGGAGAGAACACCCGGAAAAATACCCCAAGCGAAACCACTATCCGGGACGTTAGTCAGAAAGTCAAAAAGAACCAAACGAAAAAAAGCATACCCAGCAGCAGCTAAGCCATAATATCTTGCAAATAAATATAAAACTTTCACGACTGACCACCGGGCACTTGTAGAGGGAATTAGCCAAATAAGAATACCCGTCGAAGAACGAACCATGACGTACGACCAAATATGTTCCACTTCCATACGAAAGCAAAGAAGAGTCTCATATACCAGAAAAGCCACCGTCGCCACTACAAATCCATGAGCTTCGCGGAATGTTGGAAATAGCATGAAATGCTCACAGCTTGAAGCACCGACCACCTGGGTCAAGTGAAGTGAAGAAAAAAGGAGAGCCAGCTCGTCCGCCTGCGAAGCCATTGAAAAGAGAGAGAAAAAGAAAAGAAGATGAGGGTCAAGAATGACTTCCTGGTCTCCAAGCGCTTGAACCCCGGAGAATGGTGACAACGACGACGACGACGTTTTAGCCATCAAAATTCATTTCTGGCATGGTCGCGACAAGTTGTGGGTGGGGCCTCGACACAAGTACACATATTTCGGTACCGAATATGCATTTGGAACTGTCAGTTGAATATCATTTATGAATGAGGACGCTTGGCGCCATGTGAGATCGAAAGGCGTGGACCGCTGGACACTGAGAGTTTCGTTAAAGTGCTGGCGAGATGATTGTGACGTGGGAGGTCACACTTGCGGTTATTCGTGAAGCAAATGAAAGTGGCAAAGATAATAGATAAAACCTTATGGAATAATGGGTATGGGGTGATGGATTTTCAAGGTCAAGACGGTGGGGGCTTCGGCCGCTTTTCTCGCAACAACGTCCGGCTTCGAAAATCTTGTGTCATCCAATATCGCTCTTCAGCATGGCATCCGGCCATGATGTCATTCTTCAATCCATGAATTCCATGAATCTTGATAAGAAACTTTCACTTTTTGACATTCTGTAAGCACACATGTCCTAAGAACAGGAGCCAATAATAACGAAAGTATGACCCAAAGTAATCACGACATTCTTCAATACTTTCTTGATTGCCTCACGGGACTAGAACTGTGCATTTTCCGCCAAGTCTGCAAGCCTGGTCTTAGGCTGGTCGACGAATACACGTGTCGACGTTTCAGGGTGGACCACGTCTTCTCACCATTTTTCACCCCAGAGCAAACGGTCGCTCTTCGTAAGACACAAGCAAAGTCCTCAGTTCTCGTCTCCGGATCTGCAGCCGTGCAATTCTTCGAATGCGTCAAATACCCGCACAGTGACCTCGACTTGTATGCCGACATTGATGCTATGCAAGCACTGGCATTGTTTATCGAGAGCGCTGGATATGTATTCAAGAATGCCGAATTTCAGCAACCTTCTTTGAAAAGCTCGCTTACCTCTCTTATAAACATGGATAGACCGGTGAATACTATTTCCTACGACAATCCGGGAATCCTGGACGTCTTTGCTTTCGAAAAGGTGCTGTCCCCAGATGGAGATGTTCTTCAGATTCAGATGATTGTGAGCAGAGGTCCTGTCATGGCTGCTATTTTCGATTTTTATTCCAGTTTGTGCCTTTCTCGTTATTGCTTCTTTTCACCCTTGAATCTCACATTATGCACATAGCGGCTATCATGAACATTATCACCTACCAAAACGCTATCGCTTTATTCCCTGTGACATCTTTTCATCGCTATGAGACCCTCGTCTCTGCATTAGAGACCGAGAAAGTCCGCCGTGGCCTTGAGAAATACGCCTCACGCGGATGGAAAATCGTCAGGCCGACAGGTCATAGTGAATTATACAGACATGCAAAACTCCAGCATGATGTGTACCGTCGAATTGGTGATCGTCGGTGTTGGACTGTATCTCTATCTCCAGTTGAAGGCGTCCCGAATAAAGCCTTCGACATCTTCTGCCTCAACAGCTGGAAGGTCTCTCAAGCAAGGACGCAAGAAGACTACCCTATTGTAGACATGAGCTTCTTTAAATTCCATGAAAGTCCTCTTGTTCCTGGGGATCACACAGCGACTGAAGAGCATGGGATCATCTGGTCTGAAGTTATGACTCGACAGCTGAGGTTGGCTGGTTTTATTTTCACCCATCTTTGTCAATAGCTTGATTGCGTTGACAGAAATGAGCGCTTGAACACACAAGAATTAGTACGCGACTTCATTCGCGCATCCGATTTGCTTGGGGCAACCCAAACGCCAAAGTAGTCGAAGCGGAACCTCAAATTCCTTGCTCCATCTTGACGCGCTGACCGGCAGGTTTTGGTCTTCCTGTTGACCGCTTTTCACCAATTCCTTTGCATTACATTTTTTTTTTTTTTTGCTTATTCCATTCTTTTACTCATTAATGCGCATTCGGTGAATTTCAGATGCGAATATAGATTTGGCGGCAGTTCAACATTATTTATGAATGAGAGCACACTTCTCACCCGACGAGATTCGAAAGCGTGATCCCCTGACTGGATGTCTATTGCCCAAGTAGCAGTGAGCTTACGATCGTGACTTGCATCGATACTTCAAGAGCCAGTCGTAAAACAGTGAAGCAGAAACAATGGATAGCATCCAGTAGGGTAAAGCGTGCGCCCAAGAGACGACGTTTGTTCAAGTGAAGAGAACGCACGCTTCAAAGTGCGTCCTGAAAACAGGCTTCACGCTCGAAAATTTGACTGACTTTGATTTTGTTCTTTTTGACATGGGTTATACTGAGGATAATACCGCTGTCCTTCAATCCATGAAAAATGCAAATTCTTCTGTTTTCATCTCAGGATCTACAGCCTTGCAGTTCTTTAGGCGCACGAAATACCCACACTGCAGCTTCGACTTGCACGCTGACCACAAAGCTGTGCGTGGGCTGGCTTTTTTTTAATGAGAGCACCGGATATGTCTTCAAGAACGATTCCTCTCAGAACCCTTCCTTGGAAAGTGCAAGGGAGGTATGTATATCCTTGAAAAATCACATTGTCCCGTTCCTTGTTTACCTGGAAACACAAAGTTTGCGCCGAGTCTTATAGCAATAACAAATCATTTGCAAAACGAAACAGCAGCCACCTGGCGAGATCCAAGTGTCTCGTCGACCTGACCATGACGAAAGTTGTCCAAAAGTGGTGGGTCCGTGGTTAGGATGTGCCAGGACACTCTCATGCACAGTCATAATTAATGTGGAAGAGCAACCCATAATATCTCGTTGGGAGACCTATATACAAGAATTGATGGGTGTTCAAGATCAAGTCGACGGGCGCTTGAGAGAATGTTTTGAAATCAACCTTCGTGCTCGAAAATCTCGCCATCTTCATTCCGAATGGCTTCCAGTCAAGATCATTCTGCCGTTCTTTATTCTATGAAATCTGTCAGCCAAGATGAGGGGATTTCCCTTTTTAACATTCTGTAAGCGCGCATTCACTTCTGGCATTGCCCCTAATAAGAGGCCAATAATAACAAAAAACACGATCTCCAGTGACCACGATATTCTGGAATACTTTCTCGATTTCCTCACAGGACTGGAACTGTACATTTTCCGCCAAGTCAGCAAGGCTGGGCTTTCAATGGTCGACGAATACACGGGTCGACACTTCACAACGGACCGCGTCTTTTCGCCGTTCTTCACGCCAGAGCAAACAATAGATCTTCGTAAGATACAAGCCAAGTTCTCTGTTGTAGTCTCAGGATCTGCGGCCGTACAATTCTTCGATCGCGTTAAATACAGACATAGCGACCTTGACTTGTATGTTGACCTTGAAGCTATGCGCCCATTGGCCTCTTTCATTGAGAGCGCCGGATATGTATTCAAGAATAATGTCTCGCAAAACCCTTCCTTGAAAACCGCTCTTGCAGTTCTTTCAGATAGGAATCCACCGGGTTATTTTGGTGGCCATCCTGCATACAACAATCCCGGGATCCGAGAAGTCTTTTCATTCGAGGAGGAGTTGTCCCCAGGCGGAGAGACTCGCCATGTTCAAATGATTGTTAGCAAGGGGCCGGTTATGGCCGCTATATTCGAGTTTCATTCCAGTTCGTACCGTTCTGAGCACCTCACTTTATGCCTTTTGAGCTCACATTACACACATAGCGGTTGTCATGAATATCATCACCTACCAAAATGCTATCTCCATTTTCCCAGTTACATCCTTTCATCGCTACGAGACCCTCATTGCTGCCCCAGAGAACGAGAAAATCCGTCGAGAAGCTGGGCTTGAGAAGTATGCCTCCCGGGGATGGAAGGTCATTAGACTAGCACGGAGCGGTGTATCACGCAGACATGCTGAACTTCAAAATGGGGTATCTCGTCGAGTTGGTGATCGCCAATGCTGGACTATACCTCTACCTCCAGTCGATGGCTTCCCAAAGAGCACTCTCGACCCTCTTTGCCTTAACACCTGGTCCACCTCACAGGCAAGAACTCAAGAACGTGATCTCGTTGCCAAGATGCAATTCCTAGGAATGGCTGCAAGCCATTATGTTCCTCAGTCTCTCACAGGGAGTGAAGAGCATAGGATCCTTTGGACGTCGATTATTCACAGACATTTCGGGTATTTGCATTTTCTTCTTACCCTCAGTACATAATAACTAAATCGGTACTTGCAGGTATAATCGCATGGATATAGAGGCAATACAGCGCGACTTCGTTCACGAATCGGATTTGCTTGACGTGATCGAAGGGACAGAGCAGCTGAGTTGAATTTGTTGGGCTAGCTGAAGTTCACGTTTTGTCCTTACTCTGCTCTCAAAATTCCAGAACATCATCTCTCACATTCTATAGTAGTTAGTTTGATTCTCATATCTTCCCCTCTTTTCAGTGGCCTTCCTTTCATTTCCTCACATGAAAGTCTTCTATAATTATCCATTTACAGCCTGCGAATCTCGAAGAGCTCATCCATCCTCTAATTTTAAAATAATTTCGGAATGCCTCGCGTAGTCCCTCCACAGGGCTGCTTCACAAAGACCACGAAGCCGTCTGAACTCACGGGTTCCCTACCGAGAATTCTTCTCGACCTATTCATTCCATTGTGGTCCCGTGGAGCATATATCTCCTAAATCAAGCCGCAAGCAAGTTCATTCACACCTGTGCCAGGAGTGGAGCCAGGGGTTTGGAATGCAGTTAAGGAGAACGGGGTTCTCACACCTGAGGGCCCGCATCCCCTGTCAAATTAGCCATGACGTACTGGCGGAAACCGCATCTAATAGACCATATTAGCAAGGCGGGGTGACAAAAGGTCGCGGGTGAGAATTTGTGAGATCTGCAGAAAGTCGCCCCGTCTCGTTAGCTAACATGGTCGATCGACTGGCCGAGTGGCCTCGACATACTGTTTAACGAAGTTCGTCCCTATCAAGTGGGACTAGTACGCGTGCGAGCTCTGGTGGAAGGTGCTAGGAGGAGCTGTGGAGCTTTTTTTTCAGTGGCACCGTGGCTGAGTAGAAAGGGCATCTGATTTCGTCAAGGTCGTTGACCTGACTTGACGAACGAATTTGAATGGTACATTAAACAAGGAGGCTCATTTTGGGTTGCGAATAATACCTTTTACAGATTCTTTCTATATTTAAAAGAAAATCCCACATCTTCGAGCCAGAACGCACGTCTCAAAAGATCTGTCCTGCTGCCGCATTCGACTTTCTGACTCCACTTCAACTAACAAGATAACACAATTCTCTGCACGAACCGTTTTTAGAAGATTATATTTCCTCCAAGTGGAATTATTGCTCGAAATTCTCAGGAGTCATCGAAGAGCCTGCATAAAAAGACACAAATCCGTAGGATGGAACTTGTGGAGGGCTCCAGGAGCTTATTTGCTTTATGATCGACCGCTTATACTTCTCCGAAATCAAGCAAAACTTAGGAAGATGACGATCGTTCACCTCTATAATGTGACATTAGGGGCCACTTCTGGCTCCTCAGAGTTCGTTATTGATTCCGTAGGTGTTTAAAAGCAATTCGCGTTTTAGACATATGCCCCATCCCCATTCGCCTCCAACACGGCTCCAATATGTTTGCCAAACTCTTCTTTGCATACCTCATTGCCGTTCTGGCTATGGTGAATTCGACCCCCGTCACAAGCAGTCAGCGTGTCGAACTGGTAAGGAAATATGATACACTCACTAAAAATCAACTCTATATCTAAAACCTTCCTCATATAGCGTGGTGAAGCGACAGTCGCAGAGTCAGTAGTGGACACTGATCTTGTAAGCCTGGTCGTTTATTCTCTGAACCACGAATTCTTGACCATGATTATAAAGGCTGCCAGAAAGTAAGCGAACTCGTTATTGAGCAAATTTGTTCGCCCAGGACTCCACCCAGTTAACCAGGGATTGCTTTCCTGGCTATGGAGGGCATGAACAATCATTCAATTTTTTTTTTGGCTTGTCATTGCTAAATTCATTGCTTAGCTGCTTAGCGGTCGTGGAGTGCCCTGATGGCTATGTTCCGTTCTTATGTGGAAGGCATGGTCAATTTTCTATTTTTGCGATGGTTGCCACTAACTTGATTACCTAGATGCAAAAAGATCCCGGTCAAGTGAATATTCTCACCATTCCTTGTATTTCGCAAGATGTGCCATTGTTGCGTCTGAGTGCCGATTTGACACTCAGTGGGGCAGAGTTTGCAGGGGGGAGCTCTAGAAAGCGCTCCAAGTCGGTCAACGACGCTTCTAACACCTAACTACAACTAATCAAACAGATTTCGATACCCTGTTTGAACTAGAAAGCCGAGGGATTAAGAGCTATTGAAGATCTCGCTCCCAAGGCTTTAGATGCACAAAGGTAGGTTGGGTACGCACACCAGCTGACGGATTCGCGTATAAGGCAATATAGTTCAAGTTTCACTTTTCGATTTCACTTTTCGAAGCGCGATTCTCGACGAAACTAACGAACAGACGACGAAACGAAGCGAACGAATACGAAACGAAATACGAAACGAAATGGATTCTGTGACGCTAACCAACACCTAGTCACTATAGACTACGAAAGTGGGGGTTCGAAACGTGAGGTACAAACGAATGGTAAGCTCCTTTATATACGATTTGGAGTCCGAGAGAAGAGTAAGCGGAAATGAGTGATAAAACGAGTCAGGATACGGAAAGACGGGACTACGGAACATGTATTGGGTATAAGCGATCTCAGTTCGTGTTTCCCAGACAATTCCCGGCTGAGAGCGGTAAGTAATTGTCCTTTGTTCAGATGGTTTCGATTATTTTGAGTGATTTTCGTAGAATTTCGCTTTTCATTTCACAGATGAGTTGAATCACCTCACTGGTAGTTGTAGTCACTAGTTGAATAGCATTAGATTTGGTTCATTTGGTTGTTCGAAGCCCAGCCGCGGCATAGAGAGTTCACATGGCTCTCTCTTCCCTGAACTGAGGGTCCTTATCAATCAGTGATCTGATGGTGAGTCTCTTGATTTCCCGGTTTCTCCTTTACTAACGCAAGGATCTGAGCTTGTAGCTCATCATTTGGTTACCCGATTCCAAAGCTTTGGTATTCCCTGACCCTGGGTGAGTCTTCCTATCACATCACATGTCTTTGGACCGTCTCTCACCCTCAGCTGTCTAGACCGAGTGTGTGAGCCCTGCTGCAGCTGCAATGGGACGTCTAGGGTGTCAGAAACACTCACAATCGGTACCGGAGATCGGCCCTTTCGAGGTGAGTCCTCTTTTTGCTTCAGTCCGCTTTTTCGGATTTTACATCGGATTTTAGTGTAGTTCTCGCGTTTTCAATTCAAAACTGGTATGATTCGCTTATGTACGTGATTGGTAAGCCATCACCATAACTCTCAGGGATTGAAATAACGGTGTAGAGTAAATTCTGGTCCCTACTGTACCTATTTGCCAAGTTTATGCAGCAAACCGCTAATGAAGCGATTTGTTCACTCTCACTTGCCCCCAAACAATCTGCATTTTCAATGATTGAAAACTTCATGAAGAATAATACACTTGAGAATGAGAACTATAGTCTATACTGCCCATGAAGTTGGGGAAGAAGAGGAGGGTGAGGTTCAGATGACGCACAAAACTTAAATTGCGGCGCCCTGCATGAATAAAGTTGAGTAGAAAAGAGAGAGCATTTAACCTTGCTTTTTGCAGCTACAGACAAAACAAGGACGTGCTGGTATATGTATCCCAGTACTAGTAGATTGCAGCACTGCCTACAAGTCATTTCAAATTTTATTGGGGCTAAGGTGGTGGGATATTTGGGTAGATATGATGAAGACTCTTTCAGAAAGTGGAACAAAGCGAGCGGGGAACAATGATTATTAATATTTCAATGCGGGTTACGCAGTGGGTTCAATGAAGCAGCCACCCGTGTTTGTGGACCAAGCTAATAAAACCGCACTTGCTTAGGACAGCCATGACTACAACAGTTTAGACGGACTCCCTTATGGTTTCTACTGTTTATTCAATCATGCAACGGGTACCCTCCCATCTTTGCCGTGAATGTTCAACAGGTCGCGTCTGTGGGGTGTAGTTGACATGAGCGACAACCAAGTCTCGCAGTGGAAGGTTTGTGCTCCTGAAGCGGCGTCATCCATCAATTCTCTGTAGCTTCCCAACAATGCTAACGTATGCCTAGATCTGCGACAAATTTCTGGGCCGAAGCGAGTATGATCAATGTGAGAAGTCTAACATCAGACAGGTAGGGATGTAGGCGTTAACATTGATCTTTGGCATTGTAACCTAACCTTCAGACATGGCTTCAGCTTACACGATCACGTCTTTGGCAAAGCCCCTATCATGTGAGACACCGATTATCCCTAAACTTTCTGTTCGACCGAGGGTTTTGCCTCACATTTCCGCAAAGTGGGTAACTCGTTGCTATTTCGCTATGGAAGACCTCTGTTCAAAGTCCGACGCTGAAGTAGGCTCTGCCCGTCACTAAACCACCCTATTACCAGCTTCAAGGTTTTAGAATTAGGTGTAACGAACTCCACCCCGCTGAACCACTCGGACGAGAGAGTGGAGCCCCACCAAGGCCAACAGTCGAGATAATTTCATATCTAGGAGAGCCGTCCTTAACAAATAGTCGATTTACATGAGGCGACGTAGAAGAACTCGTTTTTATCGCGCGTTAATCCTACGTTTTTGTGAGGTGATTCTTATAAAAAGGATTGTTGTTTTTTTCAGGATAATTTCGATCGTCCTCACTTTTTTTTATCATGACTTCACGGCCTTTCTCTCTCGTTCTCATGGCTGGTCTTGCGTTATCCACTTTGGCCGTCGTCAAAGGTAAACACCGAGCCGAAAAGGTAAGCACGATACGAATTTTCAGTGAGTTGGAGCTACTTAGTCAATCTTCCTAATACAGAACGATAGCAAATTGTACCAAGAATCCGGACCTAATGATATCGTAAGCGTCCGCTTGTCCCGATGAAATACACATTCATCTCAAGGAGAGTATAGAACGCCATTAAGTGATTCGAGGTTGTTGCTTGCATTTTCGCTTGCATTAAGCTCTGTTCAGTGTACCTTGCGACATATGTGACCCAGATGGCGACCTTGAGGAATGCTGTATCCCATTGCTCCATGCGTATGCAAGGGTTTTTATTAGTAGAGACCTCCAGGCTAACATTATTCCTTAGGTGTGGAATGCTTGTAGACTGCGTGATGTATGTCTTTAAAAGGTCCATGACCGAGGCCCAAAACTGCATCCTTAAGAGTGAGGTGACAATGCTATTTGACCTGTTGCTTTTACGCCACTCAACGCTTTGAAGGGACTTCAGAGGTTCTTGATTTTTACGAAACGTGAATGTTATACGATTCATACCCTTTTTCCTGGTTGTTTGGTGATAGCTAGTCTGTATAATAATAATACTACACTACGAACCAAAGATTTTCTTTGAACCTGAGTGGTCGGAGATGGCCTAATTGCTTCATATGCTGCGGCAGAACTCTGACTCCCTCTGAAAATCATGATTTACTCTGCTATCCTTACTCCTTCTTTGCCATAAGGAAAGAAAAGTGGACAACAATGAGCGGATCAAAGTGAGCGAAAGCACCCGGCTTATGTAACCACATTTGGCGTTTCCTCAGCGCGGCAAAAGTGGGAGTAGAATTCTTGTCCTGAACGGTCACGAAGCCTTGCGCTCAGACTTTCTCGCCAACGGCTTTCTCGACCAACCTCCACGTTCCGTCCCTATTGGGTATTTGACAGGGATATTAATCCACGTGCCACTACCACCACCTCAGCAACAGCCAAACACCAGCCAGTCTTTCGAGTGAAGTTGCGCAATGTCGGCCAGCGACGATGGAAATCCTATTAGCCAGGACGATTCTAAGCCTGGAGCTGAGGACCCTAATGCTCCCATCAACATCAAGGTCTGTTGCCCTCTTCTTTCAAATGGTTGTTCGTTTCAGGGTGTCGACCTGCTCGCACACCCCATATCATTCTGCTACTCTCGGTGGCACAGTCATTGTCAAGCAATTTCAGACACGACTTTATTTTGATCCAGCTCTCGCGCTGTGCAGTACGCTGCCAGTGCAGACAGCATGACTGCTCTTTCTTTACCCATTATCTGATTCTAATCGAACTGGGTGTGCTCATGAAATACTCTTCTCCTGTTGTAGGTGGTTGACTCTCGAGGCGACGAGGTCTTTTTCAAGATCAAGAGATCTACTAAACTGAGCAAACTGCAAGGCGCGTATGCGAGCAAAGTCGGGAAAGATGTCAACTCTATTCGGTTGGTTCCTTACTCATCGGTCCGAACGACTCAGCCACTGACTCATTCTCTCCCAGGTTTTTGTATGAAGGTAATCGTATAAATGATGACGATACTCCTTCCAGCTTAGATATGGAGGAAGGTGGTGCGTAGAATTCGTCGATGCTTACTTTGACTATGTTTTGACAACCTTCCTTCAGATTCTATTGATGTCATGGTCGAACGTACGTTTCGCTTCTCCCGCTCCTCCTATTCGATACTTGGGCTCACATGCTTTCAGAGGTTGGCGGTAGCACCCAACGTCAACGGGTATAGCCCGAACTTGTATGTCCTGCTCAAGTCTCTCCCAATCAATCTCTGTTGACATACTTATCTCTCAGCGTCGCACACCCTGCTACCCATCGCACCTCTTTTATATAATTTTCTTGACTGTGTTGTCACATACGTACACCATGCCTCCAAGCTCAGAATCATAAAGTAAAATCAAAAAATCCAACAAGCCTTTTATGCCATTTTCCACTGCATGGCTCCCGACACTGCAGTCCAGTATTTAGGACCTCTTTGCCTTTGCCCCCCTTTTTTTTGTCTACGGAGCAAAAAATCTCAGACTGAAAGGCAGAAGTACCCTAGGTTCCCCGAATGAGAGAGTATGCATGTCGTTTCATACAAGTTTTCAAGGCGTACCTAAGGTCTTTATGTGTGGCCTGCTCCACTCTGCGGTTCCTCAATGGAAATCGGTCAACTCGGCTCTTTGAATTTCGTCTCTGACACCTTCGCCTGTCCTGGGTTGGTGTTCCGTACGGCGTAGTTGAAGTTTACTGAGTCAACTCCAAACTTGTTCGGTTATGGACTGTAGGAGTGTAATGCATATGTATGAACACTCGAACAACTTCGCCCGGGCGCACAGTGTGGGTAGGGAAGAGCCAAGCATCAAGGCGGCTGTGAATTAGTGCTGAACGTGAAGAAGTGATCATTTATTCTTCTCAATTACAGAACTCAAAGAACACTCTACAGTGAGCTCATACATCTTCTCTCTAGTGCTTTCTTATCCCGCTGGAAATAGGGTGTGGGGAATTAGGCTGTCGAGATTCGCACCTGCTAATTAGCATGTGCTAATTAGCGCTAATTAGCCGATGCGAATCTCGACGGCCCAAAATGGCATGCGAATCAGGAAAACTGGGTGTGAATTAGAGCAACATAGGATGTCTTAAGTTACTGAAGTGAAATATGAGATTCTCTTCGCCAATCGTGCAATTTAGTGCTTATACCCATGGATATGCTTCGCTTTCGGGTCATGAATTGAAACCTCCGAGGCCAAGTTGATGAGAAGGTGGTCATTCGGCTGAAGTCACAAGCTAACGTCTATGTTTGGGTCGGGGCTTTCACCCCGTTTCCTAGTCAGGTTCTGAAGCTCTACAGAGAATGGCAATCAAAATGTTCTCTACTCTTCCAAGCTCAATTTAAAAAGAGCATGTGGTGCTATCATTTAGCATACAACGACAGCTTATTGAGACCTGCAGGTGGCGACTGCTGAAGATTGAGCAGCGGGTTTATATTACTGAGAGGGTATGGCGATCATCCCAATCGCATCCATGACCCAGAACATATTAGGCAATGAGCCGTCGATGGGCAACGTAGTCTCAGTTCCCAATCGCGACAGCATTCAATTAGTTAGCATCGGGGCTAAGGGGCCAGACGACTTAGCGAATGAGCCTCACTTAGTAGACGAAGTGCTAGATACTTCGAATGTCGAAGCTTTACGATGTAAAATGATTGAGAGATTTTGGTACACTTATTCTAGGACTTGGTTACAGATCCCAGACTTCATCCCAGGGATGACAAGATGTGGACACAGGCGGCTACTACACCTGCTTGGCCGATTAGGATGAAAATGAAAACGCCAGTAGATGAGCCTACACTCCAGGAGGCTCGGACGACATAAGATATGGTCGTCGAATCGTGGGAGATTTTTTTTTCCTTTTATTGGCATTAATTACAAGTTTTCACGACTATGTGAATTAGGTGCGAATTAGGACCTAATTCGCAAGCGAATCAGGTCGCGAATCAGGGCAAGAGTACGGGTTGCTAATTAGCAGTTGCGAATCAGAGAGCCATTCCTAATTCCCCATACCCTAGCTGGAAATAGCCTCACCAGACTCTCTTGGTGTAACTTCCCACTCCACACCTTCAGGACGCAAATTTCTCCAACAAAATGGCTCTTCGCTTTCCAATTTTCAAATCATTTCTATGGAATGGCGTTAATTACTTGTTTGCTCCAAAGAATAACATACCTTGCTCTGATTTAGCGATTTTTTCAACCATTTGGTTCTTTGGGAAAGGACAGTTTCCCAGGAAGTCAATCCCAACACATCTGGAAGTGCATCCCAGAATTTTTCGCGGTTATCTTGGGCGGAATTAACCATAGCGTTCTGACATCTACTGCATATGCGAGACGATGTATTGAATGCAAACTCCAAATTGAGCGGCGCGTCAACGAAAAAATCACACGACAGTTTTATGGTGCGACCCCCTACCATGCAACACAGGGTGGAGTCTAAATTCCCTGTCGCAATACCCTCCGCAAAAGAGGATATATACTGGAAACGTTGCTTATGACATGTTTGCACATTGCACATATCGGATGATTGGCTAAGTGATGATATGAGTTTAAAAATCAGGGACCTTTGCAGGCGCTCCATTGCTTTGAAATCATAGCTCGACGTAGAGAGTTGGCTGGTTGTGTGGGTTGCAATGGCTACGTATGCAGCCCACGGAAGCATCCAATCCAGAGACCTGATCTCTTCACAGATTTTGCAAAGAGAAATGATCGAATCTTGAAACTCGGATGGAGGATCAGTGCTATCGAAACTCTCCAACGTTAGTGGAACAACAGCATCCAAGGCTTCCATTGCATAGTCCATCAACGGCGGTGAATCATATTTATGACTCAATCGCATGATGCCCACGGATTGTTTGAATGAGCATTGCTTGACATTGCGAAGCGACCTAAAATGAGCTGGAGAGAACTGTGGTGACATTGATAAGATGATTCACTTACATACTGTCAAAGAGCAAGGTTAAGAATGCAGTTACTTCCTCTTCTTCATCGTCAAGGCAAACCAAAGGACAGTCCCCATAGAACTGCTGGTCAGTCTCACTTTCTGCGGGCTGGGGGATAGAAACCATGTCGGCGAAAACACGGCATTTCGCTACGAGAATACCCTTGTAGACTTTGAATAAGACGATCCCTGCTCGAAGTACGATATTTCCATCCGGGAACCACAAAGAGGAGTAGCGAGTGCATTCATCCAGCTGCACAGAAAGTCCGCGTGTGGTCATGGTAGATTCAAGGCAACACTCTTGCCCCAGCGTCTAAATGGGAGCCCACACGGGTTCAGTCCGTTAATGAGACTTCTTTATTTTTCCTTTGGGGATCAGCCCATATTCTGACACAATATTTCATTCTGTTCTTCATGTTGGAGACATTTCTCAGTTCGATTGCAGGCAAGTCGAAGTAATTGTCGCTCCATGTCATGCAAATTTTTTGTCACATAAGGAGTCGAGTTCTCTGCCCTAATCGCTATGTGGATAAATACAGCTACCAAAGTTACGTATTTGAAATTACTGGAAGCCTCAATGAACTACAGACGATTCCCTATTTGTTAGGATTCACGACCAGATATCCACCCCTTTCTTCAAGGTACTACCCTAAAACTGAGCAGGATTACCAAGGATAGTCGTCGTTGTCATAATCGTTGCTGTTCCCATAATTATAGTCATAATCACGAAAAGCCGCCTCTTGGAATATGGGTGGTTCTCTTTCACCGCAATGCATCTTGAAAAGTGGAGATATATACCAACAAGCTCCAAGATTTCTAGCAACGGTGCAACCTTTGAGAGGTGGAAGAGGTATTGTCCAGCACCAGCGATCAGTCGTTCTCCGAGCCATTCCCTTCATGCATTCTTGGTGCAAGGGGATACTAGAGGTCGGCCATGGCCGAATTGCCTTCCATCCCCGCGCTCGGTATTTATCCAAACAGGCCGCGACTTTCTCATTTGACGCTGTTACGATGGTGTGGTATCGATGGAAGGAAGACACAGGGAAGAAGGAAATAGCAGATTGATATGTAATAATGTTCATGACGACGGCTACATTGGTGATCATTCAAGGTGTGCGGTTCAATATAGAGAATACGCACTAGAGTGAAAGGCGAGAACCGTAGCAATGACCTCACAAGTGCTAACGATAGCCTGAACCTTTCGAATTTGTCCGGTGGGAAGTTGTTTCTCAAAAGAGAGCACCGTCATTATCGACTGGCCATCCCAGCCATATTCGTCTTGTTCCTCACCGCTGATTGTGACCCAAGTATCCCGCTGTTGCAAGACGGTTAACATATTATCAGGCTGAGATGGAGTTTTCTTAAAAGCATATCCTGATTTCTCCATGAACAGAGCTAGCTTCTCCATTTGCTGCTCATCAATATACAGGTCCAAGTCGCTGTTAGGATAACTGATGCGCTCAAAGAATTGGACTGCGGCAGAGCCAGAAATGACGAAATCAGTTTCTGCTTGAATATGGCGGAATTCTATTATCTCCTCAGGCGTGAAGAACCGAGTAAGAATGCGGTCCACTGAGAACACCCTGCGCATGTACTGGTCGACCATGGTGAGACTGGCTTTACAAACTCTTCGAAGGAGGCAGAGTTCTAGACCTGTAAGGAATATACAAATGTATCCAAGAACGTCGGAGTCGCTTATGGCAGATGAGCTGTCAGTACATGAGAGGAATACAGCTCCAAAATTCCTCACATAACATTGAAAAGCGTCCTGCCTTCTTCGATACCAAGGGCTTGCATGGACTGCGACAGAGAAGAGAGATTATCGCCGGTTGAATTTGAAATAGGTGGGATAACACCGGAAGTCTGTTTTTTCATCATGGAAGTTGCGGTTCAAAGGCCAGCGTTAAGGCCACCTTGAAATCTGTTAGACATGGGCATGTACAGATCCTCAGATCATTAAGGGGACAGATAAGGAGACGCCCTGTTCACGACAATGGCCATTCATATGATCTGTCTGTCACTGCAGGAGACTATTTTGGCTCTAAAACTCTCTGTCAATACCATGGGTTCTCTCACCAAAAGCTACTCTTGGCCGTCGTCATCACACAAAATGTTGAAATGGTCATCGGTCGGAACGACTCAGCCCCTGACGCATTCTCTAAGGTTTCTGTATAAGGGTAATCGTATAAATGATGACGATACTCCTTCCAGCTTAGATATGGAGGAAGGTGGTACGTAGAATTCCCTATTGCTTTGACCATCTTTTGACAGCCTTCTTTCAGATTCTATTGATGTCATGGTCGAACGTATGTTTCGCTTCTCCCGCTACTCCTGTTTGATACTCGGTCTCACATGCATTCAAGAGGTCGGCGGTAGCTTCCAACGTCAACGGGTATAACCCAAACATGTATGTCCCTACTAGCTTGTGTCCTTCAATCCCTTTCAGCTGACATACCTATTTCTTAGTGGTTTCACATTTCGCCGTTCGTTGCTCCTCTTTGATATAATTCTCTTGCCTTTGTTGTCGCATACGTACACCATGCCCGTCTCCAAGCTCAGAATCGTAAAAGTAAAATCAAAAAATCAACAAGCCTTTTATGTGATTTTCTTTTGGGCACCACCTGGCATCGTGTAGTCCAATATGTAGGACATCCTTGCTTTCTTTGGCTTCAGGGCCGAAAATCTTAGGCTGAAAGGCAGAAGTTCTCGAGGTTCCCCAAGTGGAGAGTCTGCATGACAATGCGTACAAGTTTTCAAGGGGTACATAAGGACTTTATGCGACGCCTGCTTCACGCTGCGGTTCCTCAAACTGGAAATTGGCCAGCCCCAACCTTGGAATTTCGTTCCTGACCCATCCGCCTGCCCTGGGCTGGTGTTTGCTACGTCGTACTTGAAGTTTACTACGTCAAACTCTCCAAACTTGTTCAGTTATGGACTTTAGGGGTGCAGTGCCTACGTACGAACACTTCAACTATTTGGGCCGAGTGTATAGCATGAGTCTGGAAGAAGCCAAGCATCAAGCCGGCTGAGAACTGGTGGTGAGCGCGAAAAATGATCATCCAATCTTCTCAATTTAAAAAAACTCAAAGAACACTCTACAGTGAGCTCATACATCTTCACTCTAGTACTTTCGTATTTCACCGGAAATAACCTCACCAAACTCTCCTGGTGCAACTGCCCTCTCCACAACTTCAGGACCTAAAGTTATACTAGAATGACCCTTCGTATTTCAATTTTCAAATTATTCCTATAGAAATGGGGTCAATTCGTTGCTTGGTCCAAAAGACTAACATACTTGGCATTCATTTTGCAATTTATTGAGCCATTTGGTTCTTTGGGAAAGGATAGATTCCCAAGAAGTCAATCCTAATGCATGTGGGATCGCATTCCAGAACTTTTCGCGGTCACGTTGGATGGAATCAAGGATAGCGTTCTGACATCTACCGCAGATGGGAGACGACATACCGAATTTGAACTGGAGTCCAAGGGGTGACTCGACGACGGAATCGTGAGATGGTTTTCCAGTGTAACTGCGAATCGCGCAAAGAACGGCGTCTGAGTCCCCTGACCCAATAGCCTTGACAAAAATGGAAATATAGCCAAAACGTCGCTGGTGACAGGCATGCTCGATACACATATCGGATGTTTGACAAAGTGAGGATATGAAATCAAAAATTAGAGCCCTTTGCAGACGTCCCATCGATTTGAAATCAATATTCGCCATAGAGAGTTGGCTGGTGCTGCATGTTGCAATGGCCACGAACGCAGCCCAGGGAAGCATCCAATCCAGAGACCTGGTCTCTTCGCAGAGTTTGCAAAGGGAAATGATTGAATTTTGAAACTCATATGGAGGCTCAGTGATACTGAAACTCTCCAATGTCAGCGGGACAACGGCATCCAAGGCTTCCACAGCGTAGCTCATCAACGGCGGTGAATCATATTTATGACTCAATCGCAAGATTCCCACAGATTGTTTGAATGAGCACTGCTTAATATTTCGAAGTGACCTAAAATGAGCTAAAGAGAACTTTGGTGATATTGATAGGAGGATTCACATACATACTGTCAAAGAGCAAGGTTAAGAATGCAGTTACTTCCTCTTCGTCATCGTCAAGGCAAACCAAAGGACAGTCCCCATGGTACTGCTGGTCTGTCTGGCCCGTTTCGGGCTGAGGGATGGAAACCATGTCCGCGAAAACGGTACATTTTGCTGCGAGAATGCCTTTGTAGACTTTGAACAAGACTAGTCCCGCTCGAAGTACGATGCTCCCATCCGGAAACCACAATGAGGAGTGTTGAGTGCATTCGTCAAGCTGTGCAGAAAGGCCACGTGTGGTCATGGTCGAATCGAGGCAACCCTCTGGCCTCAGCGTCTAAAAGGGAGCCCACACTAAATCTTAAGCGCCTGCATGTTTCATTCTCCTAGCACTACCTCTCTTCATTCCTTTTCATATATTGATTAACCTCTACTCTGCCACATTGTTTCGTTTTGTTGTTCTTGCGCGAAGAGATATCCTTAGGTTTCGCTGGAGTAACAAGTTGAAGCTATCGCTGATCCATTCCATCCAAATCCTTCGTCAATACCTCTTGAATCAAGCTTTCATATTTTTCGCGATGCAAAAGAGGTTTTTTACGTGTACAAATGCAATGGCCGAGTTACTTAGGTGAAATTACTGGCACCAGTGAAATATGTAGGCTTTGACTTATTCTTTGTCCTATCGAGATCAAACAAACGTTTCCTTTTGCTCTCTCATGTGTCTCCCTTCCCCACAATATCGTAGGACTTGGTATGGTTATCAATACTAATCGTCGGAACTGCGGTCGTTCCTGCATGGGCACTCATAGCCGTAGTAGTCGTAATCGGCTTCGAAGAATCCAAATTGTCCGCCGTCGCGGCCATGCCGAATTTCAAAACTTTGGGAAGTGTACCAACAAGTGTGGAGACCCCCAGTGCTGCTGTCACAACCTTCGACAGACAATGGTGGTATGGTCCAACACCAACGGTCAGTCGTTGGCCGAGTCACCTCCCATGCGCATTTCTGGGGCGAATAGTTACTTGAAGGCGGATCCAGCTCGATTACAGACCATTCTCGAAGGGGTCGGAAATATTTTAGCCAGGCGCGAAGCTTCACATTTGATTTTTTTACGACGGTGTGGTATCGGTGGAAAGAAGAAACAGGAAAGATGGAGACGGCATATTCGTGTGTGATCATGTTTGCAACAACGGCTACATCGGGTATCGTTAAAAAGATATGCAGTTTATGCGGGAAACACAAACTAGAGTGCAAGGCAAGAATGATAGAAATGACTTCACGAGTACAAACGATAGCTTGAACGTTTCGAATTTTCCCAGATGTAAGCTGTTTTTGGAAAGAGAACACAGTTATGGGAAACTCGATATCCCAATCATAAAGTTGGCCCTCATCCCTGTCACTGTTTGCGACCTGTGATGCCTTTCGTCGCAAAGTTGTCAAGATGTCATGAGGCTCAGATTGTGCCTTCTCGATAGTATATCCCGATACCTTCATGAATAGATCGACCTTCTCCGCATGACGCTCCTCAATAAACAAGTCCAAGTCACTGTCAGGGTAACGATTGCGATTGTGTTCAAAGAATTGCACTGCCGCAGATCCTGACAAGACAAGTCTAGTTTCTGCTTGAATATGACGGAAGTCCGTAATCTCTTGGGGTGTGAAGAAGCTTGAAAGACTACGATCTACCGAGAATATGCTGCGCATGTACTGGTCGACGATAGCGCGACCGGTCTTGCAAACTCTTCGAAGGATGCAGAGGTCTAGACTCGTAAAGAACACACAAATATATCTAATAACGTCCAAGTCGCTTATGGGAGACCCAGCGTTAGCACATATGAGAAACGCCAATCCAAAGCTGCTCACAGAGCATTGAATAACGTCATATCCCGGTCGAAACCAGGAGCGTGGACAGGCTTTGGTAGAAAAGGGAGGTTATTGCTCGTTGAATCAGGAATGGGATGGGTGATATCAATAGTCTTTTTTTTCGTAGTGGAAATTGCAGTCTAAGGGATAGGAAATAAGCGCCATTGGAAGCTGAAGGGCTGACGTGCATAGATGCTCGTACTGTAAAGGGGAATTTTCAGTGAGACATTTGTTTACAGTAACGACTGCACATAGTCTGCAGGAGTAATGTAGAAGGGACCAGCCCAGTGCTGAGTCCTTCAAATTCTTTAGGCTCCCAACGGATTGCAAACAGGTTGGGGTTATCGTTCCTCATGCATTCCGAATTTCTCGTCAACTGGTAATAACTCGTGAGCCATGTCCTAATTGTTCTCGATACAAAACGGAAACTTGCTATCTGTACAAATACTGATACCATCGTTGCATATTGATATTACGAGAAGCTCCAGTAAACTGTACACGATTCTTGATTCTTTGTGGTTCACGACCGGATATCCGCCTTTCCGCTAACCGATGTTATTTCGAAAGAAATAACATCCTAGGGCTAAGTGGGATTACCGGAGTCAGTAGTCGTTGTTGTAATAGCCACAGTTCCCATACTCAAAACCACCGCCATGCTAGCAAAAATCGGTCTATCGTGATCCGAGAGATCCAATTTCGCGATAATGCATCTGGAAAAGTGGAGAAATATACCAACAAGCATCGAGAGTACCAGGAACGGTACAACCTTGAAGAGGCTGAAGAGGGATAGTCCAGCACCAGCGATCAGTTGTTCGCCGAGCCATCCCCTTCGTGCATTCTTGGTGCAAGGGGTCAGTAGGAGTCGGCCATGGCCGAATCTCCTTCCATCCACGCGCTCGGTATTTATCCAAACAGGCATTTACCTTCGCATTTGATGCTGTTACAATGGTATGGTATCGATGGAAGGAAGACACAGGAAAGAAAGAAATGGCAGACTGGTGCGTAATGATGTTCATGACGACGGCTACGTTGGTGGTCATCTGAGGTGTGCGGTTTAGTGGAGAGAATACACACTAGAGTGAAAGGCGAGAACCGTAGCAATGACCTCACAAGTGCTAACGATAGCCTGAACCTTTCGCACTTGTCCGGAGGGAAGTTGTTTCTCGAAAGAGAAAACTGCGATTGCAGATTCGCCCTCCCAGCCATATTGGTCTAGGTCCTCTCCACTGATTGTGGCCCAAATGTCCTGTTGTTGCAATGCAGTTAAGATATTATCAGGTTGAGATGGTGTGTTCTTGAAAGCATATCCTGATTTCTCCATGAACAGAGATAGCCTTTCCATTTGCCCCTCCTCAATATATAAATCCAAGTCACTGTCAGGATAACTGATACGTTCGAAGAATTGCACTGCTGCAGATCCGGAAATGACGAAATCAGTTTCTACTTGAATCAGGCGGAATTCTTTGATCTCCTCAAGTGTGAAGAACCGAGTAAGAATGCGGTCCACTGAGAACACCCTGCGCTGGTACTGGTCGACGATAGTGAGACTGGCTTTACAAACTCTCCGAAGGAGGCAGAGTTCCAGACCCGTGAGAAACACACAAATGTAGCCAAGAACATCCGTGTCGCTTTGAGGAGGTCAAAACGTTAACTACCAGGTATGAGGACCTAGCTCCAAATGGCTCACAGAACATTAAATAGTGTTTTCTCGTCGTCCAGGCCAAAAGCTTGGACGGACTCCGACAGAGAAGAAACATTATCGTCGGTCGAATGAGAAATGGGTGGAGTGACATCGAATGTCTTTTTCTTCATAATGGAAGTTGCGATTCAAGAGACGGTTATGAAACGGCACGGCGACATGGGATGTCCATCGTCATGACGATGCTTAGATCATCCCACCATAAGAGAGACAGATCAATGGAGCCCTTTCCCCACTATGAGCGAAAATCGACTTGGCCACCGATGTATACCCTCCGAATAGCTTAGCCCTAGCATGAGAATCAATGTTGGTAGGATTGAAGGAGAGGAAGGACGCGGTAAATGGATATGAGGTGGAAGACCAGAATTCCTTTTATGCCTCAACACCAAGGTATCAGGTAGTTAGTTGCCTCGCGGTCATGGTAGAATCAATGGAACCATTGATTTGACGTCGAAGCCAGGATGGATGGATTATTGTCAATGAAATTATTATAAAAAGCAAATTTCATCGTCCAAACTTCGGAATGCGACAATGGACAACGACCATGGGCGTCACCGCACTTAAACTCTGTTCACGTCGTCCGCGCTGACTTATACATCTTCCCTAGTGCCTAGAAGTTCTTCTGACGAACGTGGTGACAAGCTCTGTTAGAATTTATTGAACTTTCCGAAACCGTCTCAATCTAGTGGAGTGACGGTTGTTTGAAAATGGGTCGTCATGAATTAGCAAATGGGGCGCTCACCAAGCATTCCTTACGCATTTTCCTCAGAAAAATTGTTCGCTGCAGAAGGATAGATTCCCAAGAAATGAGACCTAGTTCAGCTGGAATTGCATCCCAAAAGATTTCACGATCCCTCTGAATTGAACAAAGGATCGCGTTCCGACACTCTTCGCAAATACCATTTGATTGCTCGAACGTGAAGTGGATATCAAGTGGTGATTCAACGACAGGATCTTCTAGGAAGTTCCGTAGAGGACAGCCAAGCCTACAACGAACCGAAGAAAGGCAATCCTTCGTGAGTCCTTCCTTGAAAGAGGAAGCGTATTTGAATCGATGCTGAGAGCACGATATGTCTTCGCAGAGATCTGACTTTTGGTCAAGAGACTCTCCAAACTCGAAGATGAGAGACGTTTGCAGCTGCTCCATCCCTGGAAAATTTAGCTGAGAAGTATGGAGCAGATCCACGTTGCCAGTTGCGATGACCACATAAGCGGCGAAAGGAAGCATCCAGTCCAAGCATTCAGTCTCTTCACAGAGTTTGGCCAAAGGAACAATTGTATCTTGAAACTCAAATGGAGGCTCCGTCCTCTCGAAGTCTGCAAGTGTGTACGGTATAATGGGGTCCAAGATGTTCAGAGCATAGTACTTCATCGACGTAGGGGCATCATATTTATGAGCAAGGTGCATAATTCCAATTGATTCTTTGAAGGAAGGTGGGCCTAGATTACGGAACGACCTTTACGGATGCTGAGCCAAAGTGGACAGTAAATAATCACATCCGTCACTCACATGCCGTCAAAGAGCAATGTCAAGAACGCGGTCATCTCTTCTTCGTCTTCATCGAGATAAACCAATGGACAGCTGTCGTAGAAATCCTGGTCGTTTGAGGACTCAGTGGGCGGGGGGATAGAGAGCATGTCCTCAAAGACGGTACATTTCGCAGCGAGGATTCCTTTGTAGACTTTGAACAAGACAAATCCGACTCGAAGGACGATGTTTCCATCAGAAAACCAAAGGTCAGGATGATGAGCGCATCCTTTAAGGCGTGCAGGCAACTGATTGGTGGTCATGGTGGAATAAAGACGACGTTAAGACTAAGCGCCACACTCTGTACAGACTTAGGCTCTCCCATTGCCCTATTCTGCTCTCCCATTCCATTCTCGTGGTATGAGAGGCATCCTTTCGTCCAATCGTTCTAGGTTTTCGCAATGCAAGTGGGTTTATTTACTTCAAGTCTTCAGAAGGCTGATCACAAAAACTAAATGAAACAGGCAAACTTCCCATCAGCAATCATGGAGCGGGTTACGATATAGCATGCAAAGTGTTTCCATGGTCTCTTAATGGCATGAAAACATCTCGTACGCATCTCAATCATGCCTTTACTCACATGCTCTAGACGACAGTTATACTAAATAATTGCCAGGAAAGGAAATCAACTTTTGAAAATATGTTCCTTTCCGAATTGGGGGAGGATTGCTACGCATCCGCCTGTAGATACACTTGCTCCTTGTTTGAAATTGGTACATATGTCAGTGAGACGTATGAACGACGGTGGATTCTTCATCCTACTGGGATACCCAAAATCAATCCTCCTGCACTCTCACCTCGAATCAATACCTTGTGACTGAGTAGGATTACCAGGCCCAATCTTCGGAATCGTCCGAATCAGAGTCAAACGCCTCGTCGTAAGCTTTCTGTGCTTCATCGGCATTACACTTCATCTCAAAATCCTGAGAAATTTACCAACAAGTATTCGGGACACCTGAGCTGGCACACCCTTTAACAGGCGAAAGTGGGATGACCAACAACCAGGATCGTTTGGGCGTCGAAACGCCTTCCTTTTGCACTGGTAAGGGAAAGATTTATCTGAAGTCGCTTGTGGCTCAATCACTTTCCATCCTCGCGTTTGGTATTTATCCAGACGACGGATGTTATCCCTCTCGTCTGGTAACGGTGTCACTACGGACTGGAGCCTTTGGAACGAGGAAAGCGGAAAGAAGGAGATGGCGGATTGGGCCTTAATAATGTTCGTGGCAACGGCTACATTGGATATCGTTAGAGATACACAGTTTAGTGGAGAAATTCACGAACTAGATTCAGTAGCGAGAATAGTACGAAGGATAGCACCAGTACACATAATGACTTGAACCTTTTGAGTTTTTCTGAAAGTAAATTGTTTTTTGAAAGGGAAAATAGCGACTGGACATCCTGAATCCCAACCAAATGGGACTCGGAACTTTATGAATCTTTATGATAGGGGCTTGGGTACTTTTTCTTGCGGAGATAAATTAGCATGAGTTTGACTGCTTTTGACTTGTATCCCAATCGTTCCAGGAATAATATAAGCTTCACCATATGATCCTCATTAATGTATACTTCCAAGTTGCTGTTTGGGTAGTTGACACGCCCAAAGAACTGAACAGCAGCGGATCCAGACACGACAAAAGTTGGTTTCCCCTTGAGTTCTGCGAAATTCAGGGATTTCATGTGGTGCGAAGAATCGAGATAGGATGCGATCCACTGAGAAAGCCTGCGCATGTACTCGTCGACGGTGGAGTGACTAACTTTACAAACACTGTGAAGGAGGCAGAGTTCTAGCCTAGTAAGAAACACGATGATATATTAGAGAACGTCCCCGTCGCTGGGGCGAGATTAAACCTTAGCATCTGCGAAGAAAGGAGCTTTAAATCTTCTCACAGAACATCGAAGAGCGTCCTGTCCTCTTCCAGACCAAGCGCCTGCACGGATTTCGATAGCCCAGAGAGGTTATCGTTGGGTGAATCGCAAACGAGAGGGACAGAATCGTCGTTCAGGATGGAAGCTGTAGTTCAAACTTCAAAGGGGCTGATGAGTCAAAATTCCAGGACCCCGGAGTTGCGGTTACCTCAGAAAAGATTTGAGCGAGTTGTTGCGGTATCATACACTGAGAATTAATCAGCAGAATTTACCTCTCCCAAAACGTTTACCACGAATTCGCATTCACCAAACACAAACAAGCGCTAAAGGGGCGAGCAGGTTCTGAACCTCCGCCATAAATTGAGTCGTGACCGTCTGATTGAGCATACGAGCTGTGACCGTCCCTCTCAATACCTGAGAACATGTGTCGAATTCATCGCTCCTGTCTCTGCGTCACACAGTCCAGGGTGTTCTCAAATAATGACTGGGCAATCAAATCAACCCTAGATCACTTTCATTTCAGATCAGCTGAACTCTGGGATGAGAATCAATATTTAGATAACCAAGGGAGCTGAAAGAATTCTGGCACAAGGAAAAGAGATAGAAGATTTGAATTCCTCATTGTTGCACTTCTAACTTGGAAATAAAGGAGATACCATAGGCCAAAGAAGCAAGGATAGTAATGGCATTAAGATGAATGCTCATGGCATGGTTGCGAGAGAACTTGCGATTGAGCAACTTCATCTCATCGCTCATTGAAGCTGTTTCTCCAGGCCGCTCTGCTTTAGGAACCGCTGTTGTATCGCGCGTTTCTATATCCGCATCAGAACTGCGACCCAGCCAGTAGAGGTCAAGGAGCAGGGACAATACCTTGATGAACGCGTTCTATCATAGTTGTATTCGTCCGCGGACCATAGACGAAAGTGTTGAGAAGAGACGTGCCGACAGCGACAGCAAAGCAAGTAGAATCCGTCTTAGAAATGACCGATGATTTTGTAAATAGCCATGGGTACGTTGCCATCACTCCCAAAAGCAGCCCAGTCTGGCTTTTGAAGTAGAACGGGAACACTTTCTTTTGAAGACTCCGGAATTGCGGGAGTGGAAGATGCAGGAAGGCAAGTTTAGTCATGACAAAGGACTAAATTTGGAAAGGGTAAGTATGCAATAAGCCGCTTGACCGAACACATTGTAAGGGAATTTAGCAGGGCCAAAACGAACCTGGTATAGTTGCATACCTAGAAGGCTGCTGTATGTCAAGAAATGCGCGGGGAGGATCCAAGTGAGAATAGGCATCGTTTATTTCGCCTTGACTTGGATGAAAACCAAGATTAACGAAGCTGGTTAAGTAGGTACAAACGAGACAGACGCGTGTTCGTTCGGCGTGCTGCGGAGGGACTCTATCAATAAGTGCAGAGGGAGACGGGATATTGCCTGGACTAATGCTTAGGCATAAATGTTGAAGCCCTTTCGAGGACAAAGCATCAGTCACAGGGCAGGGCGAGAATGACCGCGAGCCCAAACATGTCATGATCAACCAACATATCAAAAAAGGAGACAAGCCCAGAACAAGTTTGATGGGAAAGCGCAGGAAGCACGAACCTCTGAGAATAGAGGAGCGATGCTCGCGTAAGGTGATGGGATGTTGCTGGAAAAAGCCAACAGGGGTCGCCAAGAGAGAAAGGGAAAGAAGAAGACGATCAGAATCAACTGGTCCCGAGGTTCCTGAATCGAACAGTCATGATTCCTTGGTCTCGACTCTCAAGCACGACTTTTTAATGTTCGAAACTCTCTTTCAAAAAAAACGCACACAGGAGTGCTGAGCCTCGACCGGTACATATTCTTACCGGCAAAGAATCTTCCACCCGAAAGTGCCATGCTTAAAGCGTCTATCCGGGGAAGGGGCCAAGTCTCCAACTTTGGCCAGCGCATGTTTTTCTGTTGGGTTGTTCCATTGCCTATACATATGCACCACCAACACCCCCGGCTACCATAGCTCGATCAAGCGCACGACGGAACTCGGATCCACGAGGGTCGTTTGATTTTAATCCGATTTACTCGACAACTTTTCGGAAAAGACATTCCGTTTCTCCCGTCTACACCACCACCACGGACGACCATTCATTGGTTGAATTCGCTCTTACTTGCACCTTTACGAACCTCTCCAACACTACATTGACGATCCATCATCCCACTGGGCTATTATTCGACACGCGAACATCGGGGTCACGCGAATGGCATCTGTTTCACTCAACGTGGTCATCGTAGGAGGGAGCATCGCAGGATTAGGAGCTGCCATTAAGCTGGCAGAACACGGGCACCATGTCACAGTGCTCGAGATGCGCGAAAAAGGAATGAATGTATGTCTTGGTTACGCCACACCTCTCCCAACTAGTCTCTGATCGTCAGACCTCGTCCAACAGAAGGGTGGATCAATACGAAGTCCCCCAAACATGACAAGACTATTCCACCAAACCCGTCTTGGTGACCGTGTCCTCGAAGAGCAAGCTACAAGATGTAGATGGTGTGTCTTGGTTCCGTCTCTCCGCGCGCCACACCTTTATGACTAGAATTCCAGCGTGACTTTCAGACGGGCAACAGACTGCAAGCTCCTTGGAAACATGAAATTCTCTGATGCCCTTATGAAGGAATTCGACGCTGAATATTACCTCATTCCTGCAAGTCCTCTCTTCTGACTGTGAATATTTCCAACTAACTTTGGAAGCTTAGTATCAAGATGTCCACAACTTGCTCACACTGCTTTGCGAAAAACTGAAGGTCTCTATTCGATATGGTTCCTACGTCCAAACAATACAAGAAAGCTCGAACGGCTGTGTGGCATATTTGGCAAATGGTGACGCCTTTCATGCGGATCTAGTAAGTTCCCATTCGAGTGAATCTGGCGAACTACCTTTCTCATCTAAATTTCCAAGCTTATAGTCGCGGATGGACGCAATAGCACCCTTCGCGAGATAATTGCGGAAGAGGAGGTTACTCCAACCACTGATGCCTGGGCGTTCGTCGTTCATTTCCAATCCACTTTTCTATTACTAATGTGTTTTATAGCATTCGATTCTCGATTCCATATTCTGAACTCCAAAAAAATCCTGAATTGTCCATATTTGACAAGCCCAATGAATGGGTGATGGCTGGTGCGGAGGACTGCTTCGTCTCTCTGGCAACTCACGTACGTTTGGTACTCTGCATCTCATGCGGTCAGATATCTGACTGTCCTTACAGCCCGCTCAAAATGAAGTCCACGTCGCCGTTGTTTTCACTCATGAAGTAGAGGACACTATGTCCTATTTTGCTGGTCTCGATGACCGGTGAGTCTCCTCTGCAGAACAACAATGCACAATTAGCTCACAAGAATGTGTAGGATACAGGCCCTCCTGGCTCTCGCACCGGATCTTGGCAAACTAAAACCCCAGCATTTCCAAGACTTTGAGGTTGGGGAATGGGTATGTTCTTCACTTTCTTCTCTCATCTCCCATTGCTCACTGCTTTACTCAGGTTGGTTTCAAATCGCGTGCAGTTCTCATTGGGGACGCAGCGCATCCGTCGTCAGTTAATGGTGGTTACAACACCTCAATGGCTGTACGTCTTCTGTATCCGCTCAGGATAATTTCTAAATTCTTCCCACAGGCCGAAGATGGCGTTGTTCTTGGCCACCTCTTCTCACATATAACCTCCACCCTACAAATCCCCTTCCTCCTCAGCGCGTTCCAAGAAATCCGTCAACCTCATACAACAGCCATATCTCGTTCTGACTACATGCGGTTCAAACTCATGGTGCTTTCACCCGAGGATGAGGCTACAAAACAACGTGATGCAGCGCTGAGTGCAACGTTGGTACAGGGGGACGGAGAGGCGGATTTAGATAAGAGCGAGATGTTGAAGATGTTGTGGAGTGAGTTTATACAGACTTATAGTTATGATAGTGTGGAAGCTGCTGATGAGTGGTGGTCAATGTGGGGGAGGAAGGTGCAGGAATATGTTTGAGTTTTTTTGGTCTGGGTGTTTTTTTTTCTCATGTTATGGAATTTACGACACACATGTTCTCATTCATCCGTTTTGTTAAATGCTGTATCTATCTATCACTCATGACTGTTATGCTTGTTTGTGATTCAAAGTATAAAATTCTGATATTATGTAGACATTTAATCCACAAGGTCTCTACTGCAAAAAGCAGCACAGCCAGCAACAAAAGAAAGTAATGAAAGGAGTGCGTGGGATATAGAAGTTTGCTTCCTAGAGCAATCCATCATGAGTCTTAAGGGCAGAACGTGAGAGTATAGTCAGCCTAATGAGACGGTAGTTAGTTCACTGAAGTCTCAGGCTATAAATGAAAAGTCATCGTACCTGGAGATGGCTTTCACACGTCCAAAGTGCAGTGTGCGAACCTTCATCATATGCGTAAACATACGAGTTAACACATTTCTTGAAGTGGCTGTAAAATGCCACGCCGCTGGATGGACCTGTCCTGATGTCACCTCCTGGAGAATGAGAGAAAGAGAATCGCAACATACAAGTAGCAGGAGTATTATGACTTCCCGAACAGCAGTTAGCCGAGTTAGCGGGGTTCCCGTCGAGGTTAGCAGCACAAGCGCTCTTGCAGCCAACAACTTTACCGGCAGAGTTCTTCTGTTGAAGCTGAGCGGGGCATCCGTCGTTGAGGTCGTGGACACAGGCGGCAATGTTGCATTGCTTGTTGTTGTCAATGCGCATGGGGACGTTGAAGCCATCGACGAGGGAAACATCGTAATAATCGAGACCACCGGACCCGTTCAAGGTCCATTCTGCAAGAGAAGCGGGAGGTACACCCTAACATACGAAGCAGGAGTTAGTAGGAGAAGTGATCAAGGAGAAGGGATCTTGAACCTACAGTTCCAGCAGAGGAGGCACATTGAAGCCCTCCATTGCATGCACCAGTGTCGCATGCTAGAGGTCCTTTCGAGAAGTCACAACCTGTGCGAGCCCAAATACGACCAGATCTAGAGAATGTTAGCTCCATAACTTTAGGGTATTAGATGTCAAAGATCTCACTTCCAATCATTAGGGACATTGAATTGGACAGCAGTTTTCGGAGCGGCCTGCCATCTAAGTGCTGTGAGTCAGCTGGAAAATAAAAACCGTGGATCGACGTACCCGGTCTCATGGGAAGGTCTAGCAGAACCGACATTGGGATCTGTAAACATGCCTGGCCTATAGGAGAGACCAGTATGAATGTTGGAGGAGAGCTGAACGGAGAGAGAGCCACGAACCATAAAGTATAGGCGCAGTTATTCTTCACTGTAAATGTACGGGCAGCCGCGAAGGATGTCGTGCATGTGAGAGCAAAAAGGACAGCGGTTGTATATTTCATCTTTCTGGGGAAGGGAAGAAAAGAATGTAGGCTAAATGAGTGTTGGGGAGGAAGAGGTAGAGAGAGGATGAGGGTTGTTTTGGGGTTAATAGGGTTTAGAAAAGAGTTTTTATACCGTTAGATGTTTCAACCAAAACAACATTATTAGACTCCATGCGAAAAGCAGCATGAAATCACCCCCGCACAATTATGATCCGCATAGGAGTGGAATCCTTAGTTGGTTGCAAGGGTGAATTTTAGAAGAATTTAGCGTGGGCTGGAACTTGAGAGATTTCGGGCCAAGCTCTCAGCTTACTACTGCAAAAGGAAGGCATGTTATAGTGTGAAAGTTATGGTCAATAGTATTCCCTTGGTGAGTGATTCGAGTTTTCCATGGGAAAGTAGGAATGCGTAGCAACCCAATCAAGATTTGATGACCTGGATACAAAGCGGCACAACCATTTCAGGGCCTTAATGATAATAGACATCATGTGTATTGTGGTTGCCGACACTGTTGTCATAAAAATGTGAGGCTGACATGCCGCAATACCTTCGAATCTCTGCCTAAGACACGACGGTCGTTTGGCTTGAACTAGTACCTGAGGCATAAAACACCCTGAAGGAGATCCTGGTTCTTATATTGAGACTAGAATTACAGAAAAAAAAAAGAGTACTTACAATGCGATCGTTCAGGTGGCGGGACAATATTGAAATCCCACCCAACGGCACTCTGGAATTCATGAACTTCTCCTCTCTCAATCCTGCAGCTGACTCATATAAAAGTTCCTGTTCAATTCCTCGTGATGCCTATTCCATGGCATCGGCCGGTGGAATCGGTGGGAGCCATAAGATCCTCAAACGTAGCTCGCGAAAGGTGAAGCCAAACGTTACTTAGTGTAAACAGAAAACTTTCGGACAATCCTCACGACGCCAAAATGTCATCCTCAGGGCATGCCCGAAGTAGTCAGGCACGTCAAAAATAATTAAATCACACTTGGGCCTTTACTCTTCACGTGCATCAGATTTCAGATCTTTCTCCAGCACCGTCACCACATCTTTCCTCTGGATTTCTTGCATTCGTTTTCTCGAGCCTCTGCCGTTTCCTTGCGATTTCGGATCAGGTAAGCAAGGGAATCTCAAATTTACGCAAGCCACAATCGATTGTACTTTGGTAGCGGATGGCGAAAATAAACGTAAGGACTAAATTTTTCCAAGTACAAGAAATGCATGTCTTGACTCCAAATACAAAGACAAAAAGAACTGTAAAACTCAAAAATAGGATGAAAACAAGACTACATAATAGGTAACAGCATCCACTATACTCAAAGAGGACGCGCTTTCAAGCTGCATCATACTCTTTATCCTTTCCTCGTCCTCTCCTCTCCAATCACTCCCCACTTCATCTTCCTCTCTTCTCCAATTATCCCGAACTTTGGAACAATTTTCCCTACTCTCCTCCCTTCTCCACGGTTGATGCTATTACCATGGACCTCCCTCGCTGGACGGACCTTAGGTTTAGTTTCTCGATAGGTGGGGTTTGCAGTGGAGGAGTCCAATTGACTCCATAAATTCTGTTGCTGTTGTTGTTTATCTTGTCGTATCCCTTGAGGGGGTAAAGGCGGCGGTGTCAGGAGCGACTCGCTCGACGGCGCCGTAGTCGTTGGCGAAGGATATTCATCAAAAGTGAGGCCAAGGCCACTAAGGCCGTCTAAGCTGCATCCCCGGATGTCGATGAGAGCGCCATTTATCTCTCGGATGCGCTTCTCGAGCCAGGGAATATTGTCGTGGTCGAGCTGAAAGAGCGGATGGTCAATGCCGACTAAAATGTAACTATGCTACGCAACGTACATTGTGCTTTACGAAGCGCTGGCGTCTGATGACTTCATCAAACTCACGATGCTAAGGGAGCACAAGCTCAGGTGATAATTCGCTGATGAGAGGGAAACACTTACATTCGCAGGTATCCTATCGCTCTGCTCCTCAAACCACAAGTCCAGGTCAGTACCGCTCAAAACTTGCGACAGGGCAGTGCATTCAGCTAATTTCTAGATGAAATAGGTTAGAAATAATGTATCCTCAATCAACGGAATGCTCACCGAAACTGATGCTGATAGAGCATGGATGTAGATGTGCTCGAAGAGCTCGAGGAGTGTCTAGCAACCCTGTGGGTTTCAAGTCACTGGATAGCCTTGATACATGTCCACTAACCTTACCGTCAAAGGTCTGAGTGACATCCACACCGGGGTACCTTGCATGGGTTACGCTGAGCTTGTCCCAGCATATGAGGTGGGCAGAGGGCAAGTCAACGTAGGCGAGGTCGGCGCGAGAGAAGACGTTCAGCATAGCCGCTATCCCTCTGCCAGACTGGTCAATGGCAAGCTTGCGACTCCTTGTCGCAGCCTCGATGAAAGTCGCGTCGAGACGCGGCTTGCAAAGAGGGGTGCCTATGTCACAGTCATCGTTGAGGGGCAGAGGGATAGGGCGTAGCATGCTGTATCTCAGGCTATGTAGGTGTGATGCTGGGAATACCCCCAAAGCGAAGTAAGCCCAAGTTTTATACTCATCTGCCTCATGTTCTGGCCACTCAAGCTATCCTTACCCAACCCATGACCATTCGAAATCTCACGTGTTCTCGATGGCTTGGGGTTAGAAGCTGTGGAAAAGGGGTCTTTTGAAGGGCCTTGCCGTTATTTTCGGGGACAATGGGCGCTTCTGTCCTCGATTGTGGGCGACAACATGCTGGTGGCGGCATGGTCTGGCCAAATATCGTACTTAAACCTCTCGGGATGAGATTTTATGATTTGGATCTTGCATTCAATGAAGTCGAAGGAGCAATGAAACTAGTCGCCTTGGGCCTAGGCAGCGGAGTTTTCGCAACAATGTGTTTGGTACACGATTGGAATGGAGAGAGAACCCTGGGACTTTGTTCTACTTAAGGGTCGGATGCCTCATTGCATTCAGTCAGATGAGGAACACGAAAGGGGATAGGGAAGCTGTCGATCGTTGGGGAGAATGGGAACTTTATTGCAGGGATACTCCCAAAGCCGTGCTTCCCTTAACCTACCTTCTAAGAAACTGAGACAAAGTCATGTGGGAATGATAGACATAACTCCATATGCAATGAAGTTATCGGCATGAGTAAGGAACATAACATACGCCTCAACTCCAAGAACAGTGAAAACCAGGTAATTTCTAGACGCTAACCAACCAACCATATGTACTCAATAACGAAGCCATACGACAGATCATGAGAAAGGATAACTTGAGCCCCAAGACGTTAATGATGTGTGGGTCCGCGAGGCGCCCAACTCATGGCACGAGGTACCGACATTCAGCCGCTTGTTGTAGAGTGGCCCTAAGAAGCTTATCCCACATCACCGTTACCATTCGACTTGTGCTTGCGCCATCGAGGCGGAGTTTGTACTTTCCAGACCCACTCATTTCAGTGCTTGCAACCTTGGAGGTTAGTTGTTGGTTCTTTTATTTCTTCTAACCCTCAAACATTTGTCAAGACGAATACAGTCTATGAAAGGTTCCACCAGTGGAAAGGTTTTCCTTGCCGGCGTAGTATGGTAGTATGAACGACAATAGCGGGCTGTCGTCCTCAAGTTCGACATGTGGCCTCCATCCTTTGCAAATACATTAGCTCTACTCACTATCAGTCGTTCTGAGATTTTTCAGCCCCTGTCTGGATAAGTAAATGGCAGCCTTCAGAATGTAGAACATCCGAAAGCGTCTATCTAGTAGTTCTATCCCAGCCTGTACCTTATAAAATGGTGTTGTAGTTTCAATATCTGCTCCAGTTGGAGGAATTTGGTGCATGCTGGATTAGGGTTGCGCTCCAGTTCTAAAGACACCGAGAGATAGCAGGGTGGGTCAAAGGACTTTGTATTACAGCTGTTTCGGAATGTAATGAGAAGGATTTCACCGTGTTCTGAAAAGTAAAAGCGGAATTCATGAGGAATTCGTGCGCTGTCTTCCCACAGAAGAGCAATCTCTTGCATGAATTCCGCTTTTCTTTTGCAAAAAAGTGAAAATGACGCTTCTCATTATTTTCTGAAACGGCTGCGAGTATAATACTAAGATTAACCCTTTCTGCTCTGTGGTGTTCCTCTACCCCTCATCAATTCACTCGAAGTCACAATAAGATGCGTTAAACTCATAGTCCAGCTTTGATTCTCGCCATCTAACCACTTCGGTTCCAGTTTTTCTCTTATCCAAAACCATAATTTGATAACGTTCATTGAATATAACGGGCCCACAGAGCTACAGGCATTAACAACTGTTTATTATCAGGTGTCGTCTCCGGAGGGCTGAATTGCCAATATAGCTCTTCTCTCTTTGGCAGCGAACGCTTCTGATTCATACTGGGTTCCCCATATCTCGGATGTATCTCCATGCATGACAACAAAAGGCCATTTTTCATCATATATTTCCTTTAATGTCGGATGTTTGGAGTATGCACGACTGATACAGTATACCAGACGCAAATCTTCCATAGCAGCAGCACAGTCTGCCCAGTTCACCGAGTTTTGACTCTCCCACGAAAAAGAGCGCCACATGATGAGCTGCAAAGAGGGGGCATCTCGGGCTGACAGAATCATGGATTGGAGCTCGTGAATCCCTGAAACTGGGTTCGTGGCAAGATGGATAAATGAGTTGGATGACATGTCAATAGCCAGGACCTTCAGCTGCGTAAGCTGTTTCACAGAATCCCAGTCGAATGTTGACAGGGATGATTGGGATTCAAAGGAGACTTGGAGATGCATGAGGGTGGAAAAGAACGGAAGGAGTACCGGGCGAGAGCCGTTGTGTGGAAGTAACCAACAGAACCTGCGAAGAGAGGGGAGCCTGAAATCCCAGGCCTGTAGTTCTCTGCCAGAAGGTACTCTGTCGTATGATATAAGTTGTAGAGATGGAAATCCTTGGAAAATTAATTCTCCGGATTCCGGGTCGGTGGGCAGAAGAACGCCATAGCGTACGACGAGGTTTCGGACGCTTTGTCTCATCGGCGCCAAACGAGCAGAGTCATTGAAGTAGGTGAGAAATTCACGCGTGGAAAAGTGAGGACGACGATAATAAATGGTCTCGAAAAATATGGGGTCCACCCTGCCTCGATAGTAAGCCACTATTTCTAGGAGAACTGCAAAAAACCGAAACCAAAAAAAGCGACTTACCACCGTTGCACTTGGCGGGAAACCAATGTAAAGGTACGAGCCTGCTGCCAAGAGCCACACCTCACACATGCTCGAAAAATTTCTTGGGCGGTATCAAGAGGAAGAGTGGAAATTGGAACATAGGGTCGAGATTTTAACTCCTTTATCGCTCCCTGCAGACGAACGAGACGGTCACGACATTCTTTGACCTCTTTCATGCGATTAAAATACCACTGCATCTGTTCAGCCATTCCGTTGACGGCTTCTGTGGCAGTAGAGAGTAAAGAGTCCAGCCTGTCGTCAGGGAAAATTGCAGCACGCCCACTCGACGGTCTTTCAACGCAAGTAAGAAGGCGTGTAAGTATGTCTCCGTTGGCGTCGAGACATCCGGTACGAAATGTATGAGCCCATTTAGGAGTAAACGTAATGTCAGCGTCCTTGAAGTCGGGGACAAGTACTGCCATGGTGGTCGCAGGAGAGAAGATGAAGCAACAAACATCCAATCTTTAATAACACTTCAACTAATTATCCTATGGCCTGACTCTCGTGCCAGAGTCACCAACATAGCACGCAGGCAGTGAAAAGTTTCGAGTCAGAAGGATTTTTATCATCTGACAAGATGGCAAGTCCAATCAGGATAGTTATCATAGTCAAACAGAAAAGAAAAGGACAAAGACAACAGCAACATTCGCATTCAAAAACCAGAGATACGTTAAATAAGTGGTAACAGCTCCACCTTTGTTGTCAAAGGCGAAAGCTTAGAGTACGGGATAAACTAAGTTTCTCGTGGGTACTTTTGATGTGTGGGTGGATTTGTGTATATATGGGGATATTGGGTTCCTTTGGAGGGGTAAAGAAAGAGGGAGAAATGAAACGGAGAAGAGAAGAAGACAATGGGAGAAGAGAAGGTGAAAAAAGGGGAAAGAAATTTGGTATAGAGTAGATTATGTGAGCTTGGAAAGTGGGTTTTAAAGAAAGCATCTGGGATAACACACCAGGAGTGGTGTCACGCATTCGCATGGAAAAGAAGAGAAAAGAGAAAGGTCGAAAAAAAAACAACAAGAGGGGAAAAGGGCTCCTCAAACATCAAAAGTTCAATTTCACTACTGCACCCCCATCTCACCCAACAACACCTTTAACAAGCATTCCCTCTAGCCGACAATATTCGGGAACGATAGCAGCGTATCCCAAAAATCCATCCAAGTCGCTCTCAGCGACTTTTACCAATCCAATCTGGGCCTCCCCGTCAGAAGTATGAAGGGCAGTAACAGGAGCCAGAGGAGTAGGTGTCGCAGGGTCCGGCGAAGTCTGAGCGGTGGAAGACGAGTCAAAGGTGGGCGTATCCGATGTTGTGTTCGGGGTCGAAGACGTGGGGGTGGTTCTAGACCTCACACCAGGAGCAGCTGGGTTCAACTCGTAGGCACCACCTCCATAGAAGCCAGCGCCAATACGAGGAACGGGGCCCAGGGCCGTATCTCGACTCAAAGAATGAGTGGTGTGGCCGTGAGTGCTGCTATGCAGACTTCCTGTTGGGGAAGTGCCTCGACTTCCAATGACAGGTAAAGGGCTCAACCCGCCTGGCGAACCACCATTCTCGTCTTCCTCTTCTTCCTCGACGAGAACAGAATGTCCCAGTCCACTGACACTCCTAGGTGTGTTCCTTCCACTTCCGGTCCCTCCCATCATCCCAACACCAATTCCTCCAAGTCCACCTCCAATGGCACCAAGAGTGAGATCTTCTTTCGAGGCAGCAAGCAAGGAAGAAGACATGACGCCGTTCACGTTACTCCTCACTATCGCTTTCCCACTCTTAACCCATCTCCTCCCAAACAACCTCCTCATCTCATCTTCGAACCCACCAGGGCCAACGGTACCCTTCTCTCTGCCCCAAACCCATCTTCCCAAATAGGCACAACCCAAAGAAGCTCTCGATGGGAAACCGGGAGATGGTGCGTTCCTGTGTGCAGCAGCCATAACCTGCGCTGAATCCAACTGCGTATTAGGAATGTATACGTTGGCATTGAAAACGTCAGCGAGGAGTGAGGCGATGGATGGGAAGTTGGCTGTTGCGCCCGTGGTGATGAGGCGAGCGGGGAGAGGAAGGTGATCGTATGGGTCAAACGACATGCCCCACTGTCCTCCTTTCTTTTTCTGGTGGTGATGTTGGCGTTCTTGTTGTTGTTGCGGAGAAGGAGATGAGGCATTTACAGTTCGGTTCAGAGGTCGACCTTGGTTGATGCCCAAGACGCCAGTGGAGATGAGTCGGGACCATCTATATCATCAAGTTAGGTAATAACCGAGAATTGCAAGAACCGAAAAACCCTACCGGACTCGGAAAGACATAACCTGGCTTTCAATCAAACACCTCGGATTTGCCCTCAAATCCCTGAACTCCTGCACCTTGATCCCAGTCTCGAAACGGAAGATCCCCTTCACGTGAGAGAAAGGATACGACTCTGGCTGGAGGTGATAGAACGAGAAGAGCTTGTCGTCCAATCCAATACTTCCTCCGGGTGGAACGATAGCGACCAGGCGGTCGAAGGCACTCCAGCTCTTGGTATACATATCTCGTACAAGGGCACGAGGAATGTCGGCATTGCGGCTGGACAGAACACAGATATAACGTCTCTTCCCTCCTTCCTCGCGTACATCCTGAGCCGGATGTGGGAATAGAGTGTAAAGACGCGTGGGAATCCAGTGGAGTGCAGGGGTAAGAAGAAGGTCCATAGGTCCAAAAGCAAGGACGGCATCGCCGCCGCTGGGGACGAGACTGAGATACGATGCGAGGTGGTCTGTTGTGAACCCAGCGACAACAGTCTCCGGGTCAAATCCATAACGTTCAACAAGGTATCGACTGACATTGCCGACTTTCCTTCCGCCACGGTCTGGAGACGTGTCGACTTCACCTACAAGAAATGAAAAGATGAGTTATACAAATAACAACAGAAAATAAGAAAAAAATAATTTACCAAGCCATCCTCTCACGCGTCTCCCTTCTTCGCGACTTCCGCCAATGATATCCAACACGCCTTCGTCCCAGTTTCCACCAACAGGAAGTCCGCCACCATGAGTCGGCTTGTGCACCCACATGCCTGTAGCGACAGCTTCGGTCTCTGACATCTGGATCCATTTGCCAGCGATTAGCGTTGCCAAAAAGTTACACGCCAGTTGGACGCGTCCCGTCCTCGCCCAAACGTCATTCGGATAAGTTTCCCTAATTCGGAGCAGTTGTCTATGAAATCATTAGGTTAAACAGTGATCAAGTTGACGAAATAAAAAAGACATACGCAGCAGCCATGGAACTCTCTGCGCATATTCCGACCCTCTGGGCCATATGATCTGGGCCACCCAACAACGCCTCGATAGCCATTGCATGCGGATGCGCAGATGTATCTTGTGAAATCGAAGGGTTGGGCAGACTGAAAAGGTTTGCGTTGAAGAGTGCCGCCAATGGGAGTGAAGGGTCCAGACTGTTTAAGCTCGGAACGGCAGTGCTACGCCAAAAGACGAGAGCGTGTTGAGCTGAACCACCAATAGCTTTGATTCTCGGGACGAGATTCGTTGTCGTTAACTTTTGAAGAAGAATATCCAATGCTTTGATCCACATCTCGATGGGCGTCGTATACGCTTCGCCGGGGGTCGTAAAAATGCCGCCATGGGTCCTGAAGCATCAAGTAGGGTTAGTTAGAGTGCCTAGAAAGAGAGGAGGAAAAGAGACGAAACTGGTACTCCGGTAACTCTCTGTCAAAATCCACGCTCTCCACTGCGACCAATTCGAGGGATTCATCCACCAGACTAGCTCTAAGCTGGTCTACAGCCAACTCGAGGCCAAGGAAAAGAGCCCCAGTGCCGCGGTCCAGTGGAGACGTGGGCATCGTCGCTTCGTTTCAGTCGTCGTCGTTCGGGGTTGAGAGAGCCAAACGATGAAAAACGTAAATCGAACAAATTCCACCTCGTGTCACCACCGTCACCGAACGCGCATCGATCCATCAACTGGTCAATCCGAATTTGGTGCCTGCCGCGGAAGCAAAATATGTTTTCTTTGTCTTTTTGTTTCCCCTCCTAAGTGAGGTAGGGTCTTTACAAAATTTAGTCTCTTTTAAAGTTTTGCCCCTCAGCATTTTTGATCGCCGATTTATGCCTTCCCTGCTCTGCCTGTATCTGCTGGATTGTCCAGGACCGTTCAGTGTCCTTTTCCCCGGCCTCGGTGTCCCCTGTACACCCTTCCGAACCCTGGCAGAACCACTGACTTGGGTGGATCATGCCAATCTTGGTGATATGTTGCGAACAAGTTCTCGTCGTTCCCTTTGTTTTTGTAGTACGAGATTCGTTATTGTGAAGGACCCTGATCAAACTGCTCCAGTAGCATTCTCTCGATCTCACTGCCCAATTAGGTCCCCGGCGGCGTCTAGGTCTAGGTTCTTCAGGAAAGATCAGTACTCAAAGTTCACTATTGGGAGGTAGAGAACATGGCTCTCATGCGAGCTGAAACGAACCACGACAACAGTCACCATCGCCAAAACTGTGTGGAAACATTCTACTTCTTTCATGACTTCTAATCAACCCCGGTCTCTCGGGTTTCAATTAAGAGCTCTACCGGCGCTCCGCCGGAAATCCTTCCTTTACACCATCATTAACACCTAAAGAGACAATGTCTGAAGCTCCGGTTGTCGATGACCAGTCAGCTCACAGTCCTCTAGCATATGTAACTGTATTCAGCCCACTAACTCGGCTCGAATAGATGTGTTTTCTGTAGAACCATTGCAGGGAAGATCCCAAGTTCAAAGGTGTATGAAGATGATTACGTGTAGGTTTCAAACGAGACAACCAAGGCTCCAGCCGAATGAAATTGTTTTGGGAATGCTGTAGACTCGCGATCTTGGATATCAACCCAGTTTCAGAAGGACATACTCAGGTGTTACCGAAATGTGCGCCCATCTGTATCCTACGATGGTTTCGGTGACTTTGATCCCATTTACCCTTCTGAACAGACCACGCACAGACAATCGCAACCCTTCCCGACGAATATCTGTCTGCAATTGGTCCAGTTTTGAAGAAAGTAGCGATTGCGACTGAAGTGAAGGATTACAATATTGTTCAAGTGAGTCAGTTTCCAACTTGATTGATTTCCATTGTCTGCTTTTCCACTTTCTTTCCTCTTGCTTATCCCAATAACTTCCACTTGCTAGAACAATGGCGCGATTGCCTATCAATACGTCAACCATGTCCACTTCCACGTCGTCCCAAAACCAAATGAACGTGAGGGTTTATGTATGACGGATATCGAAAAAATGTGGCCTATGAAAACAAACACTGCTAGGGAAGTTTTGGATCAAGTTGCGACCAGAATGAGAGAGAAGTTGGAGGGGTGAATCGTTATTAGTGAGAAGGCAAAGGCTCAATTACCCAAATGAAGTCTCTAGGTGATCTAAGGACACTCCTGCAACGTGAATTGTGAATGTAACATTTCAACAACCCTCCTATTCGTCCATACAGGCCCCGTCCTTGGCTCTGTCCAAACCTGTTCAACTACCATTTTTCGTGGTTCTTTCCTTTTGTGCGCATAATACCGATTTCGTAAACAAATGGCCTAGAAGAATTCGAGATTCATCCAGCTTGGGCTTCAAGTCCGTCCTTGTGGGATTTTCAGCTCCCTTTCGTGTCCGCTGACAGGTCAAGCTTGATCTTATAACCCCCGCCCCTTTCCCTTCGCCAACTCAGTAAATCGACGCTACACATCTCCTCTGCAAGCAGTATCCTTCACCACTGCAGTCAAGTTTTGTGACTGAGATCAAATATTCAAAGAGATTACC
Organism: Flagelloscypha sp. PMI_526; assembly: GCA_021399455.1. NCBI lineage: Eukaryota > Fungi > Basidiomycota > Agaricomycetes > Agaricales > Niaceae > Flagelloscypha > Flagelloscypha sp. PMI_526. Next base: position 37,498 of record JAJTUO010000035.1, on the reverse strand, counting down.
CGTCACCTCACATAATTATTGCTATCTTCGACCTTTAATTTCTGGTCGAGCCCGAGAGCCAAAAAGATGACAGTTAAGTCATGAGTGGATGGAAGGAGGGTGACTATCACACGTAAGTGCATTTCTCAGCTTACAAGCTCCGATAATTTGCAGACTGGTGGAACAAGATTCAACTACTTCAATACCCTTGCGTGCAGGTATGAAATCAATCCAGTACCCTTTGTAGTGATTGAGTCTCTGGGTGTTGTTGTGCCCCTTTACGTGGAATCAATGCTTCCAAGAATGATGTTCTATTTTCGCACATGAATAGGAGAAGGTCATGTTGTTTCTCCTAATCGCGCCAAAGTAACATGCCTGACACGGTTTCCAGCCCGAAAAGAAAATGTTTCAGTTACCCATTGTTGGTCGGCTATTCCTATCTTAAGTTTCGATAAGATCCCAGTTAATGTCTCGTTATATGGTCCGAAAGTATTGAAGGAGCACTTAGAAGCAAAATGTTTTCTTTTGTCTTTTTGTTTCCCCTCTCAAATGAAGTAGATTCTTTACAAAAATACGTCTCTTTTAAAGTTCTGTACCCCAACATTTTTGATGCCCGGCTTATGCCTTCCCGCCTCTGCCTGTATCTGCTTGATTCCTTTTCCCCGGCCTCGGTGTCTCCCCGTACACCCTTCCGAACCCTAGCAGGGACCACTGACTTGGGTGAATTATGCTAATCTTGGGGATATGCCGCCAACAAGTTCTCGTCGTTCCCTTTGTTTTTGTTGTAAGAGATTCGTTATTGTGAAGGACCCTGATTAAGCTGCTCCAGCAGCATTCTATCGACGTCACTACCCAGTTAGATCTCCGGCGGCAAATAGGTTTTTAAAGGAAATACCGATATAAGGTGTTAACTGTTAGGAGTTATAGGATATGGCTCACACTGCTAGTGAAACAAGCCGTAATATCACAGTCACGATTACACCCCCATACTCATTGAAACACGAAACTCACCAATACAAGACAATAAACGTGCGACTTTCCTCATGACTTCGTATCAACTCTGGTCTTTCAGGATTTCTATCACGAGTTGTGCGGGCGCTCCACCAGGGACGGTTTCCATTACACCACCACTAACACCAATAGGACCATGTCTGAAGCACCAGCTGTAGATGAACAGTGAGTTCAAATCCTCTAGTTTATGTATTTCTTCGCAATTCTCTAATCGAGCTGGAATAGATGTCTCTTCTGTGGTATCGTTGCAGGGAAGATCCCAAGTTCAAAGGTGTACGAAGATGATCATGTGTAGGTTTCAAACAATCTATCGCAAAGACATAAACCAAAGGGAGTATTCTGTAGATGTGCGATCTTGGATATCAACCCAGTTTCAGAAGGACATACTCAAGTCTTGCCTAAATGTGAGCCACTATCCTATTCAATGATAACGGGGGCTCTTTCATTTAATGTCCATCCCACTATCCCGACAGACCACGCAGAAACAATCTTAACTCTTCCAGAAGAATATCTGGCTGCGATTGGTCCAGTTTTGAAGAAAATTGCTATTGCGACTGGCGCTAAGGATTTCAACGTTATTCAAGTAAGTATACGAGTATTTCCAACCCATCACGCTTACTACCATTTTTTCTACAACATTCTATCCTATTGCTATACTTGGCTCTTAATAATTTGAAACCCAACAGAACAACGGCAAAATTGCCTTCCAACACGTCAACCACGTTCATTTCCACGTTGTCCCTAAACCTAATGAACAGGAAGGTCTGTGTATCACGGATATAGAGAAAATGTGGCCCATGAAGAAGGGAGTTGAAAGGGAGGTATTGGAGCAAGTTGCGGGTAAAATGAGGGGAAGGTTGTAGGAGTCAATTGTTATTCGTCAAGAGGGAAAGATGATACCGATTTAGTAAACAAATGACCCGGGAAAGTTCGAGTTCCATCTGGCCCGAACTCAGAGTCTCTTCTTCAAGGGCTCTCTCTCTCTCTCTTTTGGCTTCCTTTGCGTCTATTGAGAAGCCCAATGAGATCACAGTCTCTCATCTCTCCGCCAGATCACGTAGTCAACGCTACATATCAGTTGTGCAGACCACATACAACTCCACACATCTCTTCGCGCCCGAAATCAACCCTGTGCGGCTAAAATCAATGATCCAATGAGATAATCTGCTACTTGACGTATTTCTTTCCATTATCGACTTTTAAATTCCCAGGCAAGCCTTTGAGAAGTGAGAGGGAATGGCTGGTTATATCATGAGCTAATACGAGGGCTATGATGGCCCCACATAAGTGCTTTTCTCGACTCATGAGTTCTGGTCGTCTGAAAACTGTTATAACTAGATTCGGCCACCGTAGTACCTTTGTATGCAATGCTCATAGTGTATACTATCTATCAAGTAACCTCTGTACCAACTGAATTGCTGGTGTTGTCTTGCTCTTCACGCTGTATCAATAGTTCCAGGAATAATCCACTATTTTTGCTCATGAGTATGAGCTTATCCGTTTCTCCTAATCACACCAATGCGACGTGACTAGGGGGACAGCCAGCCAAAGCAAATAGATTTAACTTGACCGTTCTCGGTTGGCTATTTCGACTTCTAAGTTTTCGATGAGATCCCAGTTCATGCCTCGTTCTCGAGGCCAAACAGGATAAGTGGAGGATGTGGCAAAGCGTTGTACCGGTAAGGGCTGTCCTCACTTCTTGTGGCAGTGTTGAACCTCCGTTGGAGCCCGACTTCCATCTGGCTGACACTTACTTGAGACAAGTGGTCCTCAACTTGGACTTGGATTGTCTGCTATTGCTCAAAAATTGATCTGAATTGACACTTAGCTTTTCTTCTTTGGATGAAATGGCCTCTATGAAGCTTCGGCCAACAGCAAGGGCATCTTATGATGTGAGCACTCTTGGCTTGGATGTGCTGACCGAGATTTGTCATTTCGTATGTGCTTTCCCAAACATGTGGGCAACGTCAATAAACCGACATCTGATTTAGGTTTCCGACACATCTAGACCTGATATCTTCTCACTTCTGCTGGTGAATGTGCTGTTCCACGACGTTGCACTGCCCTTTTCTGTGCGAAACTGTGCCCTCAACTTTGAAGTGGATGAAGTTAGATCCTCCCATAATCGCATCACTTGCTGGCTCAAACCAGGCGGTAGAGAGGCTTGGGTTTTGACTAATATCCACCACCTCACCATCTATGGAACTCCGGGAGAAGCTGGCTTGCGCAAAGAGCTTGACTTGCATTTTAACGGGAAAGAGAAAAAACTCTCACGTACCATGAAGTGGGCACCTGTCCTTCGACTTCTTCCATCCATTCCTAATCTGCGTTCCTTCACTTTTGCTTGTCCACGCGATCGAATTCATGCCGATCTCCTTCACCTGCTGGAAGAGACTCACCCCCATATGAGCCTTACCGTAAAACATTGGGGAGTTGGTAGTGGTAGAGACGCGAGCAACATTGTTGTTGATCCTGACGAAGAAGCCTTGGCTGCTTCTCCTCTCTTGCGACACATTGAGATGGATCATTACGGCGGACCGTGGGACGTTTCCTACATCGTACTTCAGTGGATATTAGCCCGTTCCCGTCATTTGGAATCTTTGACTGTGAACCCTAGGGTCGAACGAATTGGGAGAACTTGCGGCAGCGCTTGGCGGACTGGGGGGGAGCAGAAGCGCCGAGCAGCCACCATCTTTACGTTGCCGCCTATTCTCCAGAAACAAAATTTCCGACGTCTTCATTTGCTTCCTAGTCCTGTGCCTTTCGCAGATTTCTGCATTCGAATTGCAGATCCTTCATCCTTGGAAGACCTGCAATGCTTCTTCCCGCTGCCCTCTCTAGCCATCTCAGACTTTTTTCACCAGCTCACGTCATTACGTCATCTCAAATTTGAAATTGGGCAACTGGACATTCCGGAAGACGTTTTCCCCCACTTGATAGAATTCCTCGATGCATGTGGGCCTCTTGAAACTCTCTCTCTAAGCTACCCTTCCAGACTTCAAGCGGTCCTTCTTCCTGCTATGACCCGCCACGGACCAAGTTTGGACTCCTTGTCAATTTTATACACTCCGAAACATACGAGCGTTCTTCCTGTAATCCCATTGTCCGTCAGTGATATTTCCCTGATAGAACAGCATTGCCCTCTTCTTCGGAGCCTCACATTGACATCGACTCGATACCAAACCCATTCTGATATCTCTCAAGCTTTGGGGAGGCTCTCATCCCTTTTAGATATCACCTTAGTCTTCCCTGAAGAACCTCGCGGAACGGATCGTTGGGGATCTTACTACGGTATCTTTGCTGAGATGGCTTCCCTAGAAGGTAACGATATCAACGAATGGGAAGCTGCGCTATGGCTTCAACTCCCTGTTCACTCTGATTTTGGCCGTAATATATTCAAAGATATCAGGGATGTCAACCAGTCATTTGAAAAGTTGGCGTTGAGGCTGGGGGACAAGGAGTTTAGGAAAACTGCTCAAGAGTTTGTGATATATCTTGGTGTGGATGGAGGGATGAAGGTTGAAACGTTAGGATATCATCTTCCAGAAGATGTGCAGATACCTCAAAACCCTGATCTTCAAGCGCCGAAGCTTCAGAGACTCCGACGGCTTTGGGATGCCTTGGATCCGAATACGTCAATGCCTGCACAACTTCAACAGCCTATTCCAAGTACTTAAGAGATTTGGTGCTTAAATATGCAAATAAACGAGTATTTCTTCCTTTATAGAACGTGGCATAGAGTGTTCATTGAAGCATTGTCATTGTTCAGATAGAAGATAAGATCTTGGATATTCTTTTTGGCTCCTCGAGCTGCTTTATTGCAGCGCAAATCCCAGCCACCCATACCGCTACTCGCACCATTACTCAACCATGATGTTTTCCGGTTGGGGACGTAACAGTACCTATTAGTGTCCCGACACAAGATTTCAATTGATTCATTGTGTGTGTGAAATCAATGCTGCGTGCACAAGTCAGAAGTTGAGAGGACTTACTGCTACTGCCAAAGCAGCGAGGACGCCAATGATGAAACTCGTCTCAAGTCAAACATATTTGTGCATCGAAGTTGACGAAGCGTGGATGTGGTTAGCCTTGAAGGACCCCGTCTCTTTTATATGCAGTTGGAGAACAAGCACCATCTTTCCGCATGCGCTTGACTTGGACAGATTGACCGTTCGCCCCGTGGTATACATCAATTTACAGGTCACCAAAGCAGCAATCAACCCGTATTTCACCACTCTGTTCCATAGGACTGTGATATACCACTCTTTTCATCTCATTCGGTGACATATGCGAGTTCCTCTGATAACAAAAATCATTGGCTAAAAGGGCTCTTTTGCGCCAAGAAAAAGGATGTCTCACTAGGCAAATGAAGTAACCTGGGTATCCCATTAGGTGAATGGTAATATCCTGATATTTCATGGATTTTAGCTGGGGATTGTTTGCGTCGCATTGAATAAAGGCTGAATCTAATTCTCTGCAGCTTTCGGGGTATTGCACCACGTATACCGCCGCAATTATGCCTCGCTCGCTTCTCCTCCCTCATCTCTTGTACCATTGGGTTTCTCGTGACCAGCCATAAGCCGCCAGAACATTTCTTTAGTCCTCCACATACGTTTTGTATCAGCGTATCCCTTTGCCGCATATGAGATGCCTAATGGCAGAACTTGAGTTTCATTTGATTAACTGGCCAAACATACAAACAACTCACTTCGCGGCGAGCTGGGTGACCGTTCGCTATCCTGGCCAAGAGAAAATCAGTACTAACTCTAATGAACTTCATTTACTGAGAATAGGTGCTCGAGAAAATGTGATGGTATGTCAGGAGGAAAGTTGAGTCGTACCAGCATTTAAGGTTCCTTGTTCTCGGTGACTTACTCCTCCATATGACAACAACCCTGCCGCTTCGACTAATTAGCATGTAACGTCACACAAATAAATGCGATGTGATTATAATCGCTTCGAGGTGCGAATATGTTGAGCTGCGTATCTTGGGGTGCAGTCGCTGACTCAAGTTCCCAAACAGATCAAGTCCCATAAACTGGACATACAACAATTTGCTACCTAACGCTCGGTAATCATATAATCGCACAAGTGCAGTTTGTAATCCATTCCCGTGCTTTCAATCAATATTCCCTACAGTTGCACTACAGCAATGTCAGATAAGCGTGACAGTTGGAACTGAACTGAAACCTATTCGTACGTGTCTAGAGCTCGTAGCAAATTTCGCACAGATAAGTGGAAGTCGCTAACATCCAATCAGCGGAACTTTATCAAATCGATCGTTTGGACGCTCTCCTACCTCTTCAAAGAGGCTTCATCGTCATCATTGTCGTTGCCGGGCCACAGGTCTCTAAGGAGAACAACGTCAATGAGAGCTTGACTTTTCCTGATCGGGAAGGCATTAAAATTTAAGAGCCAAGGAATAGGTTGCTGTATTACCTCTTGTCGAAAAAGTTGTAGAATTCTGTTGGATTGAAAGATGGAGACGAGCCCTCGTTCCCCTGAGGATTTTCCGGGAAACCGTTCGACACGATCGGGGGGCCAGAAGGACCTGTGATTACAGCTTCGTTTCTGTCGTAAACATTATTCCGACCGCCTGAATTTTGGAGAAAAAAAAAGGGAAAAATTATACCCATTTGGAGAAACGAAGGAAGTGTCTACTTGCCGCACACGGTGGTCGCTAATCAAGGACGACAAGGAATCGGCACCGTTATAACTGGGAGAGATAAGGGAATTAGTATCTGAGGCATGCCAAAAAAGAAGGATGTACAGACAATCCGTCGGTATTCCGAGCTATAAGGCGAATGTACGAAGGTCCTAGAGACATAGAAGGAATGAAAAAAAGGTAAAGGAGAAAAAAAGGAGGATGCAAGAGGGAAAAGCAGCGCAGCTACTTGAGAATTGTAACCCGATGCGGCGAGTGTTTACTTATAAGCAAAATGCAAAGACTCAGAAGCATCGGCCACCTTCGTTTGAAGGAGAACTTTAATGTTGGTACTATTTTGACAGTCCCCGCCCGAGGATCTGTCTTCTTGAGAACCAATACACAGCAAGTAATGCGGGTTATCCACAATTTGGAAGTCCAAGGCTAAAAATAGTACATCTGCTGGCGTTGAAACACAAGCGAAAGCTGGGAGAAGCATGGTTCCTTTCTTGCCACCATGGAACAACTTATCGCCGCCCAGATAACTCGTCTATTGATCAGTAAATTGGACAGCGATGAAGCATAATAAGGCCACTAATGGCCCACCTTAGGTGTTTTCTGAGAATAGCAAGGGCGAAGAATGCCAGAATGACGAGAACTCAAACAGATGCAGCTGCGTAATCCAAAAGAGAGCGAAAATCTGCCAAGGTGGATATTTTTACCAGGTTTTTCGTCGTTTGAAGAGCATTGCTAGTAGGAAACGAAGGCAAATAAGTGTAGTCAAAATAAAACTGAGAAGGGGGGCCAGGGCCCAGTGGGCGTATAGCGTCCACCAAACCCAAAAGAACAGGAGGCATACAGCTAATCATTCATCAAAGCACGCGGAACAGTACCCTCTAAGTCAAAGAAGCGAATAAAAATGAGTGGTCTGTAAGGCGAGGTGAAAGTAAGTTACTCGTACTTGTTTTGTTGTATCTACCTTTCGCAACGTGGAGATCTGTCGATGTAGGCACGAGACCAGACGGAAAATTACGGATATCCGGTAAAACAAAAACATTCTGTGATATCCTTATTGCAAAAGTGGTTGACGAAAGAAAGAGACTTTATGGACTGCGTACGCGTAAGGAATTCCTGAAGAAGCGACTACTCTTGCATGAACTCTTGGATTTCGTACAGGATCAAAAGTCAAGCTCTGGAGATTTGGAAAGTGCATCTCTTCGGTCAATTCCTCACTGACAGCTCCAACACGTGGACTGAAACGAGGTGGCAAAGAGACTGCGACGCTGAGAGTATTGTTAAGAATGAATGTCGATTATCCCGTAAAGTCCAAGGATCCTCAGCATGCGGAGAACTGATCAACTTGTTCCGCCCGTACGCGTGAACAACATCGGGCTAGTCAGACGGTAGTGGTAGTCTGAAACCAAACTTTCATTAAGGTGACTGGTGCGTCACTACAACCGTTAAAATGGAAATATGATGTCAGACAAGCCAACGGCTGATTAGACCTTCATGGATCAAATTGTAGGCTAAGATTGATAAGCGACTATGAAGTACTATCCTAATTGCGATAAAGTGTTTAGCCCCGGAGATTTGCGAGCAGTACCCCCCCCCAAGTTGATCTTCGAACTCATTTAGCTTAACATCCGTTAACGCCAAACGTAGTCCAAGAACATGTGCATGGTGAGGAGGAGGAGGGAGAAATATTCCAAGGAACCTTCGTTTTGGTTTGAGAGCCATGAGATCCGGCTGCGGGAATTAAGCTTCCGCACACTGCAACAGCTTCTAAGAGCAGTTTTTGACCAGAGGGGCACAAGTCTCTAGCAAGGAGACTCTAAGATATTCAGAGCTCAAGCTCGTGGTGTGAGACAAGGTCTTCTCATAGAGCTCACACGGAAAGATGGTTATGGGTTTGTCCAAGAAATGCCTCAGCAAGCGCTGAAGTAAGTGGTGACAATATTTGCTTAGTCGGCTCTCCATAACGCGTTACCCCCCGGGAAGATTGAGAGTCAGAGAAGTAGAAGAGCATGTTGGATTACATAGAAAATAAAACGACTGTACTCGATTCTTGTATCTATTAGGGATCGCTCGGTGAGAGCTTCCCACAAACACTGCGAACTCTTCACCTCTCGCTCGTCCCGCTTCAACGTAAGGCTTTCGTTAAACTGAACGCTGGTTTGAGCATCTCCCAGAGGTACACGAATTATAAATATAAGCTCGGTATGACTTTCGCTACTCTGAGCTGAGTGTACAACGGTTTGATTCCTACTAGTACTTGTTAAACGCATAAGTCCTATAGGTCTAGTGTGTTCAGTTCATCCCTATTCTTTTCAATCAATATCCCCCACAGGTGCACTACAACAACATCCAATAAACATCAAGTTTGGAGCCAAATCAATTCGAATACATACAGGGATAGAGCTCTGAGTAAATTTCGCAAGGACAAGTCGGAGTCACTAATATACCCAACCATGAGAAATTATTGAAGTTGGTCATTTACCTTCGCTCTTACCTGTTCAGAGAGTCCTCCTTGTCATCCCGGTCGTTCCGGTTCCGCAGATCTCTACGGAGAACACCTTTATTCAAAATTTGAATTATCCTGATACGAAAGATATTAGTATGAAGATCTGATTAGAACAAATTAATCCCCCATACCTCTTCTCGAAGGTTTTATAATATTCTTCTGGGTCGAAATTCGAAAAAGCACCCTCCGTTATAGAGACTGCCGGTATACCGTTCAGGTCTACGAGGGAATCGAAGGGGTTGGTACTTCCGGCGTCATTGCTGTCTCAAAATATTAGGTTTGTCCAGGTGGTTACGATAACACAAGGCATAGACTTACTCAGTTGGAAGAGCTAATGAGGTGTCTACCTGTCTCACGTGTGTATCCCGAACTGTGGACAACAAGGGATCAAGGGGCTGGTGGCTGAAAAAAAAAAAAATGACGAGCGGATCAGTATCGAAATCGAAGAACAAAGCAGCCTATCTTTACAGGTTGTTGGTATTCCGAGCAGCAAGACGAAGGTAAGAAGGTCCGAGCGACATCGCAGGAATGGGATAGATTCAAAAAATGCAAAGGGCGGAAAAGAGAGCAAGGTAGCGCAGCTACTTGAGGAGTAGAAGAGAGACAGCCAGTGATGACTTATAAGCAAAGCAACGGCTGTTTTCTTTAGGAGCACCGACCACCTCGCCTTTGTTTGAAGGAGAATTTTAACGTTCATACTATTCTGATTGTCTCCGACCGAGGATCGACCTTCTAGACGGCAAATCCGACGGCAAAAATGCGGGCGGTACGCAATGCGGAAAGGATAGACCATAAATAGTGCACTTGCCGCTAAAAAGCGGGTGGGAGTTAGGACTTTTCTAGTTGCTGTGTAACAACCTATCGCCGCCCAGATAGCTCGTCTGTAAATCAACATGCTGAGCAGTACTAAAGCGAAGTAAGATCCCAAACGGCCCCATCTCCGGCATTTGCTGAGAACGATGAGGGCGAAGGATCCCAGAACGGCGACGAGATTTCGAAGTGTGCGGCCTGGCATTCAGAGGAAACAAACTTGGATAGGCGTAAGGGCTTAGTCGTGCTCTGACTCTTAGTTGTTTGAAGAATCATGCTCAAAGGGACATGAAACGAAGCCGCTGCCGTCAATATAAGAAGGGGTGCGATCGCACCTAAAACGGAGGCCAGGCCAAAGAAAGAAACAGGATAGAGTTCCATAAGTATAAGGTCCTCAGGTGACTCCGAGAGAAGGGCAGCGCCCGATGTATACTCGGCAACACTCATGATTTTTCAGGAAGAAACGTGGATCGGGTACTGCCACCTAAAGAGATCCTATTCTTGAGTAATATATCTTGGCTAACATTTCAAATTGTTAAATTTTCTTATATGATGACATACTATATCCATATTCTCTTTTCAGATGCGAACTGACTGTGACGGTAACTCAGTGGCACTGTATGGAGTTGACAATTCAAACATTTTCGATATCCATAACGTTGGTCTCCCTACTCGGCTTCTGGCTCCCGCGTAGCTTCCCTTTGGGTAATTGTCGGTACATGCTTGTTGGAGCCCCCATCTCTATCTGGAGTGTACGTGGTGCCCTTTGCAAAATATAAGAAGCCCAAGCATTTGAATTAGAGTCGCTATTTCTTCCCCCAGCTCTGCTAAGCTTACTTCATAACGAACGAGCTCAGTATTGGCTAGGCCAGCCAAGAGAGATGCGTTCCCAGCGGTGGTAAGTTTCATGTTCTCGGATGACAGGCCGAGGATAAAGCGTTGGCTTCTGTAGAAAAAAAGTTGAACCAAAGAGTGCGTTAAGTCTTCATTTGTTCCGGCGACTTAGTCCTTGATATGACCAAGATCTTGTCGCTTCGACATAGCTAGCGTGGAACTAGGCAAATGTCGGTACAGCTTTATTATAGCCCCTCCCAGCTGCAGATGGATTATGCCCAATACCTTAGGTCCAGCCGCTGGTTCTATTTCCCCAGTGAGAGCAGCCTGAGTTAGTAAGGAATCTAAGGAGTGTGTCCAAATGATCTTCCTTTGTCATTCCTTTTGAATATATTTTTCGCTAAGAAAGTTATCCACCGCGATGAGAAGTACACAACTAAACCCACGTTCCTTGGCGAAAGCATCAGGATACGTGATATAATGCTACAAGGTACTAAAATGCTTTTCAAATTCCACCACAAAGATGTAAATTAAAAGCGAGGGGAACCATTCACCTACACTACGTGTCAAGAACTATGATTGAAATAGCGCAAAAATGGCACGAAAATACGTCCAAATCCAGCATTTTTCCTTTCAATTCAAAATTGCGAGAAAATGGACGAAGCCAAGACTAAATATTTTACAGAAGGACTCTTCTATTGCATTGCGCTGAGATACAATTATTTTGATATTTCTGAGGGTTCTACCGGCAACAAACAATTTAAGGTACTTGCATACCCTTTTTGAAAGCTTCGCGTGCAGATATCCTATCAACCCAAGCCTGAATGGTGAATTAGATGAGTTGCCTGAATGAAGAGTACGGAATCAAACACACCTTGAGAGAAGGGAACTCCTTCTCAAGATCAATATCAAGACCCTCTGAGTGATAAACCCTAAAAGCGGTATCAACATGTTGGAGTTGAAAAGGGGAAATAAAATGGTTACCAGGTCACAGTCTTGATGTCGGCAATAGTGTATTTATCAGCAGCTAGGTACTCGTGTTTCGAAAGGCGAGTTTCAAGAACTGAATAGAGGCGTCGAGTTTCGTTCAGATATCTCGTGATAGCGTAGGGACTGGGATCCCATACAATATGAGCAAAATGTAAGATGACTGACAAATTTCTCGAGACTTACATCCGTTCCGGGGCGAACTTGTAAAAATGACCGGCCTGTCCTTTCATTGGCCCAACCCCTCCATGCTAGTTGGAATGTGAGTATAGCACACGTTGGTGAATATAAAACACACTGCAAACATGATCCACTGCATGACTTCGCTGTAGCTTTGAGGATCCTTGATAGGATCGAAACCAAATTTATTGTCCTTATCGAATTGTCCTGCGAGGTATAACAAGATAGCGCTTGTTTCGAAGACGTTGAATCCATTATGAGTAATAGCAGGAATGCGTCCATTAGGGTTGATTTCTAGGTACCAAGGCGATTTGACCTGGTTGTGAACCTTGCCAATGTCGGCATCCGAGATGGACATCCTGACTACATCGTACGGAACTCCAAGTTCCTCAAGAAAAATGGCAATTGGATGGCCATTTGGGGTTGGGGCGGTATACAATGTTAGGCTTGAAGACATGGTGGAAAGATGGGTGATAGTTCTAGAGGACGTTTTCAGAGGTGGTTTATAAAATGACCTAGGTCTCGACAGCTGTATCGGGCAACGACCAAGCTGCTGACCGGACAAAGCAAATAGGCGATGATTGGCTCTAACACGCTTCATAAGCAAGAGGGAGCAAGTGACGGACTTGACTAACGAAGGTTAAAAGAAAGCCGGGGTTGGTCGGTCAGCAAACCTTCGAATGCCCGTAACAGCCCGTTGGGCTTTCATGCAGAAATTAACCGAAAATGACAGCAACAAAAGTTTTTGCGGCAATGCATTGGACCATGTTACATCAGGAACTGTTTACTCCGCCGTCCACGACTATCCGTCTATTTTCGTTTGCCCTTGAATGTACAAGGACAGGGAGAGCAAGAAAAGCCTAAGTCACTTTTCACACCCACACCTCAACCAGAAACTCACCGAAATCGGACCAAAAGACAAAGATTAGGTATACATATGAGTTATGAGAGCATGGCAAAATGTTGAAGCAAAGTACAAATCCACGAAATGACATCAGAAAAGGAAAGGAAGGGCATACATGAACAACCGGCAATGAAGGAAAATCCAGAGAAAATTTCATAGCTAAGCCGGGCATCGGGTGCAAAATTTTCTCGGTTCCATGACTAGGTTCTTTAGTCGGACTACATACCCCAGCCTCTGCATCTAACTACCGCCCCCAAGCGGCTGCCCCCTGGTCTTTCCCCCGCATCCCGGTCCCTTTGATCACCTGCAGCCAGACGCGAAAACGATGGCTGATAAGGGTATTCGCTATGTTGATCTCGTGAAGCAGGTCCAAGTGGAAATATGTGCAGTTATTTGCGTTTCTTAACCCTCGGTAGACTGTGATTTCTGTTCCATGAAGAGTGGAGAATTGTGCTTCCCACTGAGAGAGGAATTAGGGAGGGGGAAGATGGCTGTTTCTAATATGAGAAGGTGCTGAAGCTGGAGGAGGCACTGAAGCCGATGCGAGAACATGTGCATGCACGTGGTCCCTCTACATCTTAAACGGAGATTCCTACTGACTGACAGCTTAATCTAATTCTCCGCCATCTGTTCCACCTATTAGGTCATTTTCCAATCCGCTTCTGACTCCCCAATAACTTAAGGCTGGCCAGGCGTCTTTTGAATCCTTGTTTGAGCTCTCAGTCCCACCTGAGGTGGGCAAGTTTCTTCGCAAAATATAAGACGGCTAAGCACGGAATTGGAGTCGTCGTTTGATTCCCTGGCTACGCGAAACTTACCTCATGACGAACAGGCTGAGTGCTAGCTATGCCAGCCAAAAGACAAACGATGTTGAGGATGACCAACTTCATATGATCAGAGGACTAGCGAGGGAGAGTGTGTTTTATTCTGAAGAAAAAGCTGCGCGGCATCGTGATTTTAAATGTTCTGGTTCGGTGACTGGATCCCGCACATGACGACGATCTTGTCCCTTCGACACGGCTCGCGTGAAACTTCGCCAAATGTTGGTAAGTTAGTAGACGGCGTGATAATGAGCCCTCCCAGCTGCGGATAGATTGCGCTGAATCCACTCCTTCAACGAGGGTAGTCTTGCCTTATAGTCGCGCCTGAGCTTGAGCTACCATCCAATATATAGCCAGTTAACAAAGCTATCCGCCGCACTGAGGGGTGTGTATCCATCCTTCTCGAATCCACATTCGTTGACGAAAGCATGTGGATATGTGATATAATGCTACAAGATACTAACATGGAGTGCAAAAGTCCACCACAAAGATGTAAAGTAAAAGCGAGAGGAACCAGTCGCATACACTAAATTTCAAGAATAACAATTGAAGTAGTGCACAACTGGCCCAAAATATTTCTAGATCGAACAGTTTTTCTTCCCATTTCGTACAGATTTGACTCAGTGTATTCGATCCCATTGCCTCATACATGAGTATCCGTCATAATCTAGAACACAAACCCAATATCAGGACCTTACAATAACACCAAGTAAAATCAACAGAGACATACCAAAGTTTTTATTCGGAGCACAACTACATTTGCCCTGTCTCCACACTTCCTTGTCTCGTGGACAATGCGTGTACGGATTATGTTCATACCCAATCTCATCGAAGAATTGGATTTTGTCTTTTGGCAAAAAGAGACCTGCGGCAATCGAGTGTACGGGCGCGTCTCCCCATCGCTAAAGAAGTTCAAGGCATAAGTGGGCATGCTTCGGAAAGAAAGCGCTAAAACTGGACAAACCTCGTAGTAAAATCCTCCAGTTTTATCTAAGTAGTTGAAGAAGTCTTGGTAGACTTGACTTCTCCAAAAGTCCATGTCCGCAATCTGTCCGGGTGCGTAGTGAGTCTCAGTGAAAATTTGTGCAAGGCAAGGACAAACCTCGAAATTACTCCAGAAGTGGCAAAGATTATAAGTTTCACCCTTGTCATCTGACATGTAGTTCATGGAATTATCCTATTTTGGAATGAGGTGATGACGTGAAGGGAAGGCGAGAATGGACTAACCTTGGCAACGTACTCAGGGTGTTTACGAATAAACGCTTTGACTGTGTCCCACAGACTCGGGATTGTGGCTTGGAATTCGTACATCGTGATAGTGAAGGCTAGATGATCGCGAATCAATAAACTGAATTTTCAAACCAAGACAGAGACGTACAATAAACTTTGTCATGCTGCTCCATGTATTTGAAGGGATCTCGGAGGACATTGCAATGGAAGTGGACATCTGGCTCAACACGCCAGTACCACCGATATTTCTGCAGTAGAGGATGCTTGAAGAAGAACTAACGCATGCATGCGTGAGTTGGGGCACCAAGCAAGAGGTCCAGGCTAAGAACGCACCCCAGAATTGTAGCGGCACATATTCCTATAGCTCACACTGCCTCCATAGATGACCCTATTTGATACCATCTGTGCCGAGGGTAAGGAATTCTGGCCGAGAACTCAGATGAAATGGCCGGAAACTCCGCACCTTTTCTCGCTCTCGAGCGGCATTCGCTTCGTCAATCCAATCCGGCTGATACCAATGCTCCTTTGGAACGAGTCCGAATTCTACTTTCGCAGACGTTAACACAGAAATACGCCTGATTTGACGGTCAATCGAGACCGAAAAAATTGACATGAGCAGAAAATGACGTACTCCTTAAATTCATCGCTGAATGGTTCCTCATTTAGAAACACGTAAGGGTAGTTGTACACGCGGTTGAACTTGTCCTCGACTTCGCGTATGCTCTGTACAGTTCCAGAAAGATCGCTGTTTCTTGCAAGGATGACAAACGTTGCATTGGCACGGTCAAAAGAGGAGTTACCCGAAGTAGCACCACCCGCTGCACAAAAATGGTTCAGTCCATAAGCGATGAGTCTCCACCGGAGAGCGACGGGGACTCACATATTGGATTGGATGCGGTGGGGAAAGGATCGTTCCAGTTGTCGTCTAGGTAGGGAATGTCATACGTGGGAGGTATTCGGCCCGCAGAGAACTTGGATGCAAGCTTGGACAGAGATGTTGAGGACCCATAGGACTCGTTGGTGAACGAGAGGATGTAATGGAATGAGATCTAGTAAATGTGGATTAAAAAACTAGTCCGTTCAGCTGAGGAAAAGAGCAAACAAGAATGCCCAAGACGAGAGCGATGTAACGTGCAGCGAAATTCATGTTAGATAATCCAGCTTGTGTGGCGAGGAGTTCCCGTAAATCGAGTGACGAGGCTTCCTGCGCCTTACAGTTTGTGGTTTGAAGGCGTTCCTTTGTGAGTGGGAGGGAGAGGAGATGAGGGTGGAGAGGAACTTGAGGTGTGACGTCCGTCGGGTCGCGTTTTGTAGAAGGGACTTGCTCCGCTGATCCCATCAGCCTTCATTGTCCCAGCCTCAATCATTTTGACCCTGTGACGTTTTTGGTCCAACTTCTCGAGGAAGAGATGAATACGAGGTGAATGGATTTTTGGCCTTAAGGCGAAGTGTACAGTGTTCAAGGAGGCGAGTAGACGTTCGTTTGGCGTCCGTTTCTTCGGCTTCACACCGGATGCGACCAATCGGGATTCTTGTGCCCAACCAAGTGCCTGGCATGCTGCGGATACTTCAAAAGTGACTTCAGGGCTATGGGTCAACATTCGCTGAGATGGTGATATAAACGTTTTGGTGGTATGTATGTTTTACAACACTCAAGTAAATAGATATTAGGTCTTGGCCTACAATTTTCAAGTCCAAGTAATAATGTCACTCAATTCACTCATCCCGAAGTCGAACCCTAACTTTCATGTCACCTGCGAAGTGGAATGCCCCTGCAAAGTCGTAAATTAGCCGAAAATACGCAATACCTAGTGGACCTCACCTAGCCCAGGCCGAGTCAAGAGCTTCTTTGGTGCATACCCCAAGTCGGACTGCCCTTTAATCCTAAAACGATCGTAGTCCTCTTCAGTGCCAGGCGCAATGACGGGTTCAATCTCAAAGTGGGTCGCAAGGTGTGCCACAGCAATTTTGAGTTCGCTCGATGCGAGATGTCGCCCTTCGCACTATATACAGGTGGGAATTAGCTCATCCGATTAAAGAAAAGGTCAAAGAAAAAGTGCAAACCATTGACACGCCTCCTCCAAACCCACGCACTTCCTTCAACAGTTTTGCAAGTTTAACCTTCGATGCCTCATTATCACCTGTAGGAACAAAGCGCGTCGGATCCCAAGCTGTAGAATCCTCTCCCCAAATAGAATCAGTGATATCTATTTTGCAAATGAGCACGATGGCTATAATTGGAAAGGTAAGTAAGGACACTTACGTGGTACACGCGTTACTGCGCAGACCCTTGCCCCCTTGGGAATAGGAACAAGTCTCCGCTCAGAGTCATCAATTGAAACATCCAATAAACAAGCTTCCTTTGCAATCTATGGGAAAAATAGTTAAATACGCGAATCACAAACATGCAAGAGCGAGCATACCCGGATACTAAAGCTTGATGTCTGCGTTCGGAGAGTCTCATGCACGCAGCTATTGAGAAATGGGAGAGCGTCGCTCAGCTTGGCGTAATTGAATCCATTGCCGAATAGTTGAGTACCAGATACCTCCTTCGCCACCCTGTCGACACATCCTTTAGCTTGGAAAACTCTGAGTATGAGAGCGACACAAGCCGGAGGGGCATTTGCTAGGAAAACGATTGAGATCAGTTTTGAGATATCACTGTAAAGACCCATAATGCTCACTTTGAGAGGCCCAGAGGTCACCTAGAAGCATTGGTGCAACCTCCTTGGGACTAAGACCTTCCCTCTCCATCCACTCTGCTGAATCCTTTGTCAGTCCATCATCCAACCCAGGTGTGCCCATCTCAAGGAACTCTTCAATAGCCGCAGTAAGTTCAGCTCTAGCACTCAATCCTTCCTGCAAGGGTGGAATAAACCGCCTCAAGAATGAAGGAACCATCCCCGACGCAAGGATGGGGAATATAGCATCGAAGCGATACTGTCCTTCTTCAACAGTGAGTGGTTTTCTCTGCCTCGCAATCCTGACAAATTCCGGACCATAGATGGCACTCAAACCGGAGTCAAACATCGCGTTCATAACCCATTCCACGATGGGTATTTCGACAAATCCTTCTGACGACGACTGTACCTGCTCCTCGAGTTGTTTAACCTTCTCTGAAAATACGTCGTTGAATCTTTGAAGAGGTCCCTGCAACCGTCCCTTGGTCATTGCTTTGGCATGCATGGGAAAGAACCGGTCTGTCCACATCTCCATAGGGTAATGCATCTTACTCCCAAAGAGCGCTGATCCGAACCACAGTCGAATATGAAGAAATTCGAGGTCACTTGAAGCATAAAACGCGTTGATAGCATGGGATGTGGTCAGAGTGTATTGTTGCATTGGCCAAGGGATCTACCAATTCAAGAACATGCAGGTTTAGGCTGCCGGAATTTTGTTGAGCAAAAAGTAGTTTGACTCACATATACAATTGACCCATATTGATGATAAAGACCAAGAAGAAATGCATCCTCATCCGCGCCAAGTGCCATCATCGCGTGCAAACCACGTAGAAACGGTGGAAGATACCAGGGTCCATACGTGGGGATTGGCGACTTCTTCCATGGTGCCCAGAAAAGGGAAACTGCGAGAACAACCGCGGCGCCGGAGACAGTGAGAGGAGTAGCGTAGGTATCCAACATGAGAGCAGGACCCAAATGTTTCGTGTCCAGGCTGAGTTTGATTCCTTGATGCCGGTGTCGTCTAACGCGGGAAAGGCTCGTACCCCGCTAAAATGCTATATGCGAATTCATCTGTCATTGCATTCAGGGATTTTCACCTCAGATTGAATGTCGGCATTTTTTGGTACCGCGCTACCGACCGTTGCCGAGACTGTCGACTCTGCCGCAAGAAATGGCCGTGCTTGTTCGAAGAGAACGAGCGGCCTGCTTTGAGTTGACTCCTTACAAACTTTCGTCATTTCCCACTGCACACCCTCACAACTCTCTGTATATTCGCTTTATAGTGTACATGGAATAACAACGCGAGATACTGAAAAATATTCTGATGCCCACAATCTGAACAAGAGTAATCAAATTCAAGTTTTCAACTTCAATATTTCCAGCCGGAGCCAGAAACTGCATTCTGCGTCGTACCACTTCACATATCACGCAGACGAATTCTGACCTTCATGTCACTTGTGAACTGGAATGCTCCTACATGGTCGTTCATTAGGGTGGATAGAAGCGCCAGAGGGTTGGACATACCTAGCCCAGGACGAGCGGAGTTCTTCTTAGGAGCGAACCCCAATTCAGACCATCCTTTAATCTTGAAACGAGTATAATCATCCTCACTACCATTTGGAATGAGAGGTTCAACGTCAAAATGCAGTGCGAAGTGAGCGACAGCAATCTTTAGCTCATGAGTTGCAAGATGTCGACCTTCACACTGGTAATCGAGGTTATTATTGCAGATATCGATGTGTTAAAGTGAGAACAAACCATTGAAACGCCGCCCCCAAATCCACGGACCTCCTTTAGCAACTTGGCCAACTGAACCATTGACTTTTCATCACTCCCCGCAGGAAGAAACCGTGCTGGGTCCCATACAAGTGGATCATCTCCCCACACAGGATCTGTCAAATCTTGGAAACGAGGTGAGCTCTGAGGATATCACGTAAGACTGCAATGAAACTTACGCGGTACGCGTGTTACAGCGCATACTCGAGCATTTTTCGGAATAGGAACAAGTCGTTGCTCACAATCGTCGATGGAGACATCGAGGATGCAATTTTCTTTAGCGGCCTATTTGGCAAAAGAATGAGACGAAAGGAGGGCTCGATTCTCATATCGCTTACCCTGACACTGAAGCTGGATGTTTCCGTTCGGAGAGTTTCATGCACACAACTTGTAAGAAGTGGAAGTGCATCATTCAGCTTGGCATAGTTCAATCCATTGCTAAGCACTTGAGCCGCAGAAACTTCTTTCGCAATCATGTCGACGCATCCAGGAGCTTGGAATACTCGAAGCAGAAGTGCGACACATGCCTGGGGTGAGTTTGCTAGAATAGAAGTGAGAGGTGTGGATGATTGGTCAATAACACACGTTTCGCACCTTGGGAGCCCCACAGGTCGCTAAGAAGCATTGGGGCGACCTCCTTGGGACTTAGGCCTTCCTTCTCCATCCATTCAACCGAATCCTTGGTAAGACCCTCATCTAAACCAGGTGTACCCATCTCAACAAACTCTTTGAGAGCTGCCACGAGGTCGGCCCTGGCTCTCAGCCCATCACCTAACGGCTTGATAAATCTCCCCAAAAAAGGAGGGATCATCCCTGACGCGAGAATGGGAAAAGCATCATCAAAAGAATAATGCCCCTGCTCAACAGTCAGTGGCTTTCTCTCCTTCGCAATACGAACAAATTCTGGTCCGTATATGGCACTTAAGCCAGACTCAAACATGGCGTTCACAACCCATTCCACAATTGGGAGATCAATATACCCATCTTGCGATGCCTGGACCTGCTCCTCGAGAGCCTTAACCCGCTCGGAAAATACATCGTTGAACCTATGAATAGAACCGCGGAGCCTCTCTTTCGTGAGTGCTCTGGCATGCATGGGATAGTATCGATCAGCGAACATAGACTCTGGATACCTTCCGATTCCGAAGAGGACTTGTTCAAACCAATGCCGAATGGGATGAAATTCAAGATCGTTGGACGAGTAGAACCCATTTATCGCTTTGGAAGTCAGGAGAGTATATTGCTGCATGGGCCAAGGTATCTAGGTCACGAAGTTTCCTTCATTAGCCTGAAGCTTGAAGAACTCAAGACATGATAGGAAATCCTCACATAAACGATTGCGCCATATTTACGATAAAGTCCGAGGAAGAAAGTATCCTCATCTGAGCCCAGTGCCATAATCGCATGTAATCCGCGTAGAAAGGATGGTAGGTACCAAGGCCCGTAGGTGGGAATCGGTGACTTTGTCCAAGGCGCCCAAAGAAGGAACGCAGCGAGGACAAGCGCAGCGCCGGAGGCAGTGTACCACGGTGAGTGGGTTTCCAGCATGAGAGTAGGATGCTCGTTGAATGACAACTGAGCAACACATCAGGCTGGAAGAAACATCCCGCGGTTGTGATTTTGATTTTGATCCCTATGCTGGGTCAACGTCATGTCTATACCCTGCAAGGTGGACTTAATTGCCGAGTTGAAGAAAGAGTCGGAAGGGAATCAATGATACAGCACTGCAGTTTGAGAGGCAAATGCCATGAAAGACTGGGCAGCTTCTGATCCAGTCAGAATATCCTTGTCACAAACTCTCACAATCAGTCCAATGCATTCTAAAAATCACAATAGAAGACTCTGAGTGCTGAGTTAATAACTTGACTTTCATGTTTCAGGGCAATAAGGAATTACTATCGGCCTTGATTTCAAAATATTAGTAGAAGACGAAGCTTCTGGAGTTCACATTCTTAAGCCCATTTCCATAGGTATGCACGATACAATGGAATGGTAATCACTGAGAGATGGAGCGGCCATTTATGCCCTCAACTTTTCCCCTACCTTAGCGGTCGCCAACGAGTCGTTGAATTGCTTGAAGTAGGTACATTTCCCTTCTCCTTCAAAGGTCAAGATGAAGACAGCTTCATTATTGTATTCAGTTCCGTCCTTTAGGATTGCGGCTGTACGGATCTGAAAAGATTGAGCTCCAGAGGAGGAAAAAGAGCAAGACTAGATGTACGTGGCCGGTAACCTTGTTCTCATTTTCGAAGATTTCCACAAATTCAAACTGAATAACATCGTGTCAGATAGATGTTAGATTTAATTCTGCTAACAGTCACACATTTGTGTACTCCTTGATATTTCCTAACATCTTGGTGAGAGAGGCAATGCTCTCCTCTCTATTCTGCTCTTTCTGCCCAAGCGATTCGGGAAGAATTTGAGATCGGTACGAGTCTGCCCAATAGACGGTGACAGCATTGATATCGAGCTCGGTGTAGAATGTGGTAAAAGCCTTTTTGACTTTCTCTACGTGAGTTGTCATCTTGAAGATGGGGCTGAGAACTAAAGGAACCCTGGACTGGAAAGATCCGCGCTCACCCTTTTATATAGTGGAACGGTTCGGGGAGATGCTTGAATCAAAAATATAGGTGTCGCCACTCTTGAGAGCTTTACTAAATAAGTTATATCAGGTGCATTGAAACCCCTTCCATGCGGCGATGGAGTGCCGGTACCGATTAGGTATCAGAAGCCAGGGTAAAAGACTCAATGGAACTTATTCCTGAAACAAGAAATATTTTTATCTGGAGACTGAACGCGTAGATAATGCCTTTGGAAATCGATGGCTCAGAAAATAACAAACATCGACAAAATAAGTGAGAAGGAACGAGAACCTCCCCAAAGCAGCAATTAGGCCGGTGATTGGGACGCCATTTGTGAAGAGAATCCGAGACGCCAAGGCCGTTGTTCACATCGAGTCCTCAGAAGTAATGGGACCTAGAGTTGAACGAATTTTTGTGTGCCATCAATGGGGTATGTCTTAAGGGAGCTCATTGACCCCCGACGATTTTTGCCAAGTTGACTGGTAATAATCAGAGTTCTACATCCCTTGAACCGCAACCACCATGAGAAAGAAACTGGCACGTCACAATCTGCAATCGATTTACCCCAACTATAACGATGACCCGGACCCTCTGTTGACATACGTACGAGGACTTCGCTTGAATTGCAGTAAAACCATCTTCACCCTGTTGTACGTTGCGAAACAATACCTTTGAACTGCACGTCATCAACATAACACACAATTCCTTCGCAGGAATATCGACATTCTAGAGTATATGTTCGGATTTCTCACGGGTCTCGACCTCTGCAGCTTACGAAGAGTTTCCACTGCGAGTCTTTCTGCCGTCGACGAATACATGCGCCGGGTGTACTCCGTGAACCGCATTTTCGCCCCGTTCTTCACTCCGGATCAGACGATTGAACTCCGTCAAATTCAATCAGAAACAAGTCTTCTGGTCTCTGGGTCTGCTGTAGTGCAGTTCTTCGAACGAGTCAATTATCCGGGGAGTAACCTGAACTTATACATAGAAGAAAAGGACATGCCAACACTTGCCCAATTCATTGACTCCTGTGGCTATAAGTTTAAGAACTCTCCATCTCAGCCTTCATCTCTCCGTGACGCACTCGAGAAGAAAGACGACTGGATCCGACTAAGTTATCCCCACAAGAACCATTGGTACGATGATGTCCCCCAACAGTTCATGGCTACATTCTCTTTCGTAAAACAAACTCCCTTACGGCCGCCCATCGAGGTTCAAATCGTCGTGAGCACAGGCCTTTCCATAGCCCCAGTCTTTGACTTCCACTCAAGTGCGTTTGTCACCTTTTTTTTTTCGTGGAAGGGATCTTTGTCTCACATTCTTCCTTTCATCAATACAGCTGTCGTCATGAACATAATCACATACAAAACTGCCATTTCCTTCTTCCCCCTCTCTTCCTTCCATTTCCGCGAAACACTAGTAACATCCCCTGATAGAGACAAGGGTAAAGCTGGCTTGCAAAAATACTCTGTGCGGGGTTGGACTGTGATAGAAAATATGGAGAGTTACCCCCTGGATAAATACCGTCCAGCGGAATACTATTCTAGAACTCGCAGCATCGGGGACCCCCATAGTTGGATGATCCATCTTGCGCCTATCGACAAACGGGCCTGCCGTAACGAATATCCTTTGAACATAGATTGGATTGTCAATCAGGGGCGGTTAGGAGATCTTGCTGCTGTTACCCATATGCAACTTTGTGCACCGAGTGGTGATGATGATGGTTACCTGTTATATCATAGATAACATAGGACTAAGTGTCCACCCTGTTTCAGGCATGGATGAAGAAGATATTTGGTAACATTATGAAGTGAATACAAGGGAAGCTCATGGTAAGCTCATTAGAGAGCTAAGTGGGGAGATATCTAAGACAGTTGAGAACTTCAGGCCAAAAAATAGCATTAGTTGGCTACTGCAAATATCACCCTAATGAAACAGTTTCGCGATTCTGCAGGGTTCAATAGATAGTTCTACGTACTCCTGCGCCGAATATCTCAAAATGTTGACTGACATGTCCTTATGTAAAAAGCTTGCTTGTATGCGATACAATGGCAGTTGGTATTGAATGTCTTCTTTATGGCGAAACAAACGGTTTCGAGGATTGAAACACTGGCACACGCGCCTGATGATCAGCGGCTTTGATAGTCGTTGTGCATTATGCATCCCGAAGAAGCAGATTGAAAAGTTCACATAAAGCATAAGGATGTCATTGAAATTCATGAAATTTCACGCACATCACTGTTGCAAGTCCACAAGGCCATCGCAATGCTCACTGACTGGAGGGCAGAATTCGTGGACCACCGGAGAGATTACGTCCCTTGGTCACGCACGCCGAGTTCTGTTTTGCCGCAAGGTTACTGAGGCAATGTGGACTGAAGTTACTTGATCACAGTTATTCCCCGCTCGATTCCTGACGCAGCTGACTTGAATGTCCACTCCAGGTTGGGGCGCGTATCACTAAGGTTAGCCAAAGTTGTTTTTAGGTAGATGTTGGATGAACGAAGCGGGCCTGCCCGATTAGGTATAATATCTTTTGGTAAGAAGGTGCCAGACTCCATGGTCCAGTTATATATATATTCAGTCCAGGGGAGATGGAACCTACAGATTAATGAGGCTTTGCATGCCACCCATGCGGCACGTCCAACTGTCCCGGCTTGTTGACTTTTGATGACCTTTTATCAAGAGCGCCAGCGCTTCTTCTACGTCCCTCGAATCGTAGCTGCCATGAAGAAGAAATCTGCACTTCATAATCCACGATCGATTTACTCCGCCTACATTGATGAACCGGACCCTCTGTCAACATCCATGCAAGAACTTGGCTTTGATGGGCCGAAAACCATCTTTACCTTTCTGTACGTTGCAATAGTACGCCTAGAGCCGCAAGTTGTTAGTTGAACATATGTTTCCTATACAGCAGCGGCGACATTCTAGAATATGTCTTCGGATTTCTCACAGGTCTAGAACTCTGCCGCTTTCGAAGAGTTTGTAAAGCGAGTCTTTCTGCCATGGATGAGTACATGCGCCGAGTGTTCTCCGTGAACCGCATCTTCTCCCCCTTCTTCACACCTGAGCAGGTGATTGAAATCCGGCAAATTCAATCAGAAACTAGCCTTCTGGTCTCTGGATCTGCTGCCGTTCAGTTCTTCGGACGAGTCAATTATCCGGGGAGTAACCTAAACCTCTATATTGAGGAAAAGGATATGACCACCCTTGCCCGATTCATCGAGTACTGTGGCTACAAGTTTACAAACTCTCCATCCCAGCCTTCATCTCTCCGTGACGCGCTCGAGAAGAAAGGCGATTGGATCCTACTTAGTCCTCCCCGCAAGGAATACTGGTACGATGATGACTCTCAACAGCTCATGGCTATATTCTCTTTTGTGAAGCAGTTTCCTTTACGGGCACCCCTCGAAGTTCAAATCGTCGTGAGCACAAGCCTTGCTATAGCCCCAATATTCAACTTCCACTCCAGTGCGTTAGCCGCCTTTGTTTCAGGGGAAGAAAGCTTTTTCTCACATACGTCTTCGCATCCGCATAGCCGTTGTCATGAACATAATTACATATAAAACTGCCGTTTCTCTCTTCCCTCTCTCTTCCTTCCATCTCCACGAAACACTGGTCACAACCTCAGTTGGAGACAAGGGCAAAGCTGGCTTACAGAAATACTCTGCACGGGGGTGGACGGTCCTGGAAAGGGGGAAGGATTCCTCCCTGGATAAATACGACCCTCCTAAGGAATACCGTCCTGGAACTCGCCACGTCGGTGACAATCACAGTTGGATTTTCCATCTCGTTCCTGCCGAAGAACGAGCATATAGCTACCAATATCCTTTGAACATATATTGGCTAGTTGATCATGAGCGGTCAAGACCTGGTGGTGCCTTTACTCATATGCAACTTTATGCATCTAGTGATAGTGACAGTTACCAGCTATATCATGGGTAACATAGGACTAGGTGTTCACCCTGTTTCAGGCATAGACAAGGAAGACAATGAATTCCATTCTCAAAGTACAACGAAGGAAGTTCACTGGCGGCCATTAGAGAACTGAGAAGAGAGTTCATCGGCCTCAGCAGAGAGCATGAGGCCGAACATTGCGATTTAGTAGGGTCCAATAGATATTCCGTCTGACTCCTGCAACCATCACGATGTCCAACATACCAAAGCGTTGACCGAATGTCCTTGCATAAAAGCGTCCTTCGGCAGGTCACATTGACAAATCGCTCTTGAATGTCTCCCTCGAGGCCTCTCTACAGACGGCTGGGCCGAACGAAAACACTAAAACAGATGCGTGATCATCAGCTGCCTAGAGAGTCATCTTACAATATGCTCCCCAAAAGAAACATATTGAAAATGGTTACCGTGAATTGCATTTCAGCCGTCTGAGGCAATGCAACAATAACAGGGTCCAGTGTTGGGGGAATTATGGCTCCCGTCAATTCAACCTGTCTCACAGAATGACATCGAACCGAAGTCATATTCTTTACCTGTCACCTTTACTAGTCGACGATGGGCACGGCTCCGGCCGCAGCGCTTCGCCAGATCCTTTGCACTACAACCGCCACGATGAACAATCCAGCAAACAATAGTCCATCTACTTACTATGGCTTCGAGGACGACTTCAACCCTCTATTAGATTCCATGCAGAGTCTCAAATTTGACAAGTCCAACACAATCTTCGCAGTGCTGTACGCTATTACAAAACCTCTCAAGCGGTTCTCCGTCGTATTAACATATGTTTCCTGTACAGCGACACCGATATTCTAGAATACATCCTCAAATTTCTCACAGGGTTAGACCTCTGCCGCTTCAAGGGTGTTTGTACCGCCAGCTTTCGTGTCGTCGACGAGTACATGCGCCGAGTGTTTACCGTCAACCGCATATTTTCCCCGTTCTTCACTCCAGAGCAGACAATTCTGCTCCGTCAAATCCAATTTATGACTAGTTTTCTAGTTTCTGGATCTGCCGCGGTGCAGTTCTTCGAACGAACCAATTATCCAGGGGGTGACCTGAACCTATATATTGCAGAAGAAGAGGACACGAACTCCCTCTTTCGATTCATCGAAAGCTGTGGCTACACATTTAAAAACTCTTCATCTCAACCTACGTCTCTCAAAAAAGCATTGGAAGCGAAAGACAATTGGGTCCCTCTGAGTTCCACTTATCGACAATATGAATCCGACTATGACCCTCCATGGTTCATGGCAACCTTCTCTTTTGAACAGCAGCGTCCCTCAGGTTCTCCTCTTAAAGTCCAGGTCACCGTGAGCACAGGTTGGTCTGACGCTCCGATTTTCAACTTCCCCTCCAGTAAGTTTTCACCAGTTTGTTTTTCGTTACTAGGAGGTTGCAAATTAACGCATTTTCTTTCTCTTTTGTGTGCCACATAGCTGTCGTTATGAACATAATCACATCAATGAATGCCATCTCCCTCTTTCCTTTTTCCTCCTTCCATCTCTACGAAACTCTTGTCACAACTCCCGATTTAGAAGAGAGCGAACGCGAAGTTGAGCTGCAAAAGTACTCTGCGCGGGGATGGACAGTCCTCCGAAGAAAGAAGATTTGGTATATGGATGGCTGCGACTCTCCAGAGGAATATAGTGCATACATGCGTCATATTGGAGACGAATATTGTTGGATTATCCCTCTTTCCTCCATCCACGGACGTGATAATTATGACTATATGCTTCATGGTAAATATTGGGTCTACGATGAGCAACGGTCGAAAGCTGGCGATCGAGTTGCTCATATGCAACTTCTCGCAACTTGCCATGAATAACCACCTACAATTAACTTTTTTACACTCCCTTTCAAAACCACATATCCAATAACAAGAAATAATTTGAAAAGACATAGCAAGACCAAACTCCATAACATCATTGACAGCGCCCACGAAACCACCTTCCCCAGCATCCTCGACTCCATGTATCCACTCCTCCCATTCCAACCTCTTTTACCAAAGTCCCTTTCATTAGACTTACGACTCAATTTTGGTCTCTTATTTAGAATCCCTCACAGGTAGTACAATCCAGCAGAATCTGGGGTTGATCAGAATGTTGTCTCTTGTCAGGTCAAAATGACTTTTTCAAATGGTGTCAGGCGGAAGTCATTTTTGACCTGTCACCATGACTAGTCAACGATGAGCACGGCTCCGGTCCCAGCGCTTCGCCCAACTTCTTACACTCCAGCTTCGATGATGAACAGTCCAGCACACAGTTCTCCATCCACTTGCCAAGCCACTTTCGACGACTACTTTAAGTCTGTGTTAGATTCTATGGAACAACATGAGACCGACAAGGCAAACACCATCTTCACTGTGCTGTAAGCTAACACAAAACACGACGTGCGATTTTTCGTCTCGTTAACACAAGATTCCCATCCAGCGACAGGGACATTTTAGAATATATCCTCACATTTCTGACAGGGCTAGACCTCTGCCGCTTCAAGAGTGTTTGTACCGCCAGTTTTCATATTGTCGATGAGTACATGTACCGAATGTTCACTGTCGACCGCATATTCTCTCCATTCTTCACTCCAGAGCAGACAATCCTGCTCCGTCAAATCCAATTTGACACGAGTTTCCTTGTATCCGAATCCGCCGCAGTGCAGTTCTTCGAACGAACTAACTATCCCGGAAGTGACTTGAACCTCTACATTGAGGAAGAAGTGGACACGAACTCCCTTTTTCAATTCCTTGAAGGCTGTGGCTACACTTTTAAAAACTCTTCATCTCAACCTCCATCTCTCAATGAAGCATTAGCAGCGAAAAATGATTGGATCCCACTGAGTGATACCTACCGGGAGTACGAGTCCGATTACGACCCTCCATGGTTCATGGCCACCTTCTTTTTCGAACAACAGCATCCCTCAGGTCCTCCCATCGTGGTTCAGGTCACTGTGAGCACCGGCCCAGCCTTGGCTCCGATTTTCGACATGCATTCCAGTAGGTTTTCTCCCTGCATTGTGTTATTCCCATAAGAGTGTGCTTATGTTCGTTTTGGTTGCACGTAGCGGTTTCCATGAACATAATCACACCGATGAACGCCATCTCCCTCTTCCCAGTTTCCTCTTTCCATCTCTATGAAACACTTGTCACAACTCCCAATATGGACGAGAGTGAACGCGAGGCTGGACTGAAGAAATACTCTGTGCGTGGGTGGACAACGCTTCGATACAAAAAGGTTTGGTATCTGGATGACTGCGAATCTCCGGAAGAGTTGGATGCGTACATACGACATATTGGAGACGAATATTGTTGGACCATCCCTCTTCCACCGATTCATGGACGCGATGGTATTACTACCGACTATTTCCGTGGCACCTATTGGATCTATCATACTCAGAGGTCGAGAGCTGGTGATCAAGTTGTTCATGTGAACCTTCTCGCATCGTGTCATGAATAATCGCCTGCCATATAATGCACCTTTTGCATCTCGCCATACACAATTATTTGATATATAAGCGACTTTTGTTTCTATGCGCCCTGGCAAAACCAGGCACGTAATAAAAAAAGAAATGTTTTACACTTTAAACAAAACTACATCCCAAAAAGAATGAAGAAAACCAAACTCAATCATGTTCGAAGGCGCCGCTGACAGCACCCACTAAATCACCTTCCTCAGTATCCCCGTCCAGGCTCCACATATTCACTCCTCCCATCCCAACCTCTTTTACCCAAGTCGCTTTCATCCTTAAACTCTCCGGGTCATCATAAGTATACACTTCTCCGTTGCCATAAATGAATGGCGTGCTCGAACAGGCATCCCAATCACGAGTGTAGCCAGGGCCAGCGGCGAACGTGGAAGGGGCCGTGGGGTCCCCGGAAGGTGGTGGTGTTTTGACGAGCTTCCCTTGTTTGACGAGGGTGTTGAAAGTCACTTGGCCCTCATCACGACTTTGGAGGCGACTGGCAGAGGAAGCGGAACGATATCCTAAAAACAAAAAGGATAAGAAATGAGCATAAGACGAGAACAAAAAGTCATCAGAAAAATGTACCATAAGAAGCTATACCCAAAATCAGCTTAGCAGCAGGGAATCCAGCTGATGTCCAAGCATTGTATGCAGCAACAGCATTTGCTTGAGGTTGGGTAGAGTTTTTGCAAGAATCCGAAAAGGGGGCATTTGGGCCAGGGTTCTGTGAAGCTACACAAGCTTGTCAACAGATGAATACACAACAGGTCTAAGCCATGCTCACATCCAAACGTATCATAAGCCATAATAGTGACTGAGTCCAAAACGGCCGCGAACGCAGAAACATCGGCCATAGGCTTTCCCTTGTCGTCGACAAAGGGGAACGTCGTAACAGCGGCAGTCAGAATGGCCTCTGTAGGAAGAGAAGACCGAAGGAGTTGGAAGAAGGTCAGGCAGTTGGCGGTGTCGTTAGAAGAGACCAAGTTGCCTCCTTCACCTTGATGACCAGGGTACTCCCTACATAATATCAGAATATGCAGAGGGAGCATGCAAGATCGAACGAACCAATCAATATCAATGCCAGAAAGGTTGAACTCATGGTAGGTTTGAACAATATTGTTCACAAAAATCTTGCGGGACTCATCCGTAGCGACGGCTGGCGAGAAATACCTAGATGACAATGTCAGTGAACTATGTTTCAACCAATGAAGGTACTAACTTGCTCCCTGTCCAGCCACCAACACTCACAACAACCTTCTTTCCGGCTGATATTGCAGAATCCACCAGGCGGCGGAGCGTTCCTGGAGAAGAATTTGGATCATCCCAAGTCAGATCGAATCCCTCGTTAGGCACAGCAAAAGCAAAATTGATAACGTCGAACTTGGTCCAGTCGATGGACTCGGGGGAACGCTCGAAGACAGTCCAATCTGCAAAATAGGCCATGACAAGAGGACGAGTGTCTGTGATTGAGGAAGACGTTGTAAGAGTTGTTGAGGATGACACTGCGGCGGACGTAGACGACGAAGGGACTGTCGGGGCAGCGGGGCTTGATGAAGGATTGAGGATAGTAGGAGAGGCAGAAGAGGTAGTAGATGAGGAAGCAAATTCTTCTTCCATCAAGGCGGTACTTGTGGGCAAGGGCGAGGACGACGACGAGGAGTCTACGCTTGACTGAGGAGGTTGGTAGTACATCACGCCCTGCGCTTGGGTCCCAGAATCGATGGGAGAAGGAGTAACGTAAGGAAAACTTGACGAAGGAAGAGCTGATGACGTGCTGGCATCACTGTCGCGTTCAGCGAGGAGAGGCGCGGACCAACAGGCACGATAAGACAGCGAGAAAACAAGGGCGAGTTTGATGAGCACTTGGCGAGGCATCATAGTTTGAATGGAACGAAGGTTGAAAGTTGAAGAAGTGAAGTGGAAACTCCGCCAGGGAGCGAACGAGAAAGTGGTGGTTGAGAAGAAAGGACGAGTGCTTCCGATGGGGGAATCCTTGCCACTTTTATATGGTGGGGAGGGCTGGACCATCCAACGTTTTATGCGGTGGGCTTAGTAGAACGCTTTTGGAGATCTTGTGGCGGCGGGGCGAGATAGACTTTGGGGCATAATACAATTTCAAGCATGTGCATTTCAGGAAGAGCGTACTGATACCCACCGTCAGTCATACTTACAACATGGTTAATTCTCATCCATAATTTTAGAATCCTCTTCCACGCCCACGACCACGTCCGCGTCCTCTGGGACCACCACGATCGCCTGGTCCTCCACGTCCTCCTCTTCCACGGCCGCGTGCGTCGTCCTTCTTGCGGTTCTAGAGGCAAAACACAATCAGCGCCCAGAATTCTTGTTAATGACGGAGGTACATACCTTGGGTTTGGGGGCATCGTCTACAAGGAGTGTGTCCAATGGCAGAGCGTCTGGCAGGATGAAGTACCTAATTGTGTTGCCGCGAATCGATAACGAGTCCAATGCTTGAGGATCCCTAAAACCGAATTGATCAGTGAGAATAAATGCTGAGAAATAGAAGGTTACCGATTCCTAGTCGTCATCTTGACTGTCTTCAAATGCGTGTTCATCTGCATATCAACACCTGTAATCGTCCCATTTACGACAGACCCATTTTTCAGCTCGATCGACACTGTCTCATTATTCAACTTCATGAGGAACCTATCGCATACCAGAAAACGTATAAGCTCAAGAAGCCGAGGAAAAAGGGGAATACGGCGCACCTGACCAACTTCATCTTGACGGCAAGACTTTTTCAACAAAGGAAAAAAGGGTGGTTGTGAGAATATAAAACAGCAAGATAAAGTGCTGTATGATTTTACTCGCGAAAAGGAGTAGTTATATGCTGTGAATTCTGGCGAACAGAAACACAGTTGGTGCGCGTGGTGGTTTTCGGCAAGCACGGGGGAGGGAAGCGCTCAGCGGGTGCAGAAGATTCTTTGACTCGCTTACACTGGTGGCAATCGTTGGTGCACTATCTAAGATAGTGCTTTGAACGCACTCGGCACGCACCTGACACGGACTTGGCAGGTCCTCGACACGCCCCTGGCGATTTCTGCGGTGTTGCCAAGGCAACCCCCTATTGCGAAATTAAAGTAAATTACCTACAAGCCAAGTGAGCGACTGGTGCGGGCCAAGTGCTTTGAAAGCACCATCTTTGATACTGCAGTGACGTTTGCCACCAGTGTTAAACCATTGTCTTGTTTAAATGGAGGTATTATGAGAATCAGGTCGGTACAAACCACGATAATAGGGACTTTGCGCACGTCGATAATTATCGAACTTTCTGTTGCGCAGATCGATAATTATCAATTTTTTGGATGCGCTACAGCGATAATTATCTCAAATATATCAAACACTGTGAATTGAAAAATGATGTCATAGCAAATGAAGACATCACACAGAAAACTCATGTTTGCCTGGAGGACTTAGTGCCCCGGTAACAGCCTTTCCTCAAGCAGAATTCAACTGTACCGGAGAATTTCTTGCTCACACAGCAATCAGAACATTCTTAGGAGAGTTTTTGTCATTCTCGGCTCCCTTGCGACGAACCACGGAAGGCAGTTTTGACGAGCCTTCTTCTAGTTACGACTCAAAGTGAGTGACCAATTTGAGGATTCGCATTCTCGCTCTGGTGGACATCCAGAGAAGGTCTGTATTGATCCTGTCAGTCGAGATTCCAACAGACATGGGAGTCAACTCGCAATGGGTCCTTTGTTTGTCCTGATGGCCTCGAACTGACACTCCATCACCAATAACAATATCGCTAGGGTTTTTTTCGTCACTATTTTCGCCCTTGTCGCCACTGTCTGCATGCTGGTCTCGGTACCTGTGCTGATAATGATGCCTAGGAGGTTCATAACTGCCGTCGTTCATTTCACCGTCACTTGGCCGACGAAGGTCTGGCAAGGGTGCAGTAGGTGCGGAAGAAGGCGTACGGTGTCCATATGAGAGAGAGAAGGGTGGTTGTGGTCGATGAAGTTTGTAGGAATGTGATATAATCATTGTGGTAGACGAAAAGCCGCAATATCAGGTCGCTTGGCTTGATCCCACAATTTTGGTCATTCCCACGCACCTACTTCATATTCCCAGTGCTAACATATCACATTCGATATGTACTTTTAATGATATATTTGCGATAATTATCGCAGTTGCGCACCGGAAATTTAGATAATTATCGAACTGCGCAACGAGAAGTTCGATAATTATCGACATGCGCAAAGTCCCTAATTTCAGTTTCCTTATTTCGCTTTCCGAGATGCAGAGACAAAAAATTGAGGTCAAAAGCAGAAAGTGCATGCCAGTCTTGATGGATGCTGGTTGCAACTTGCTATTGATGTTCATCCACCCTACAACTGCGAGCCCGTTTCCCTGATGCCTTTAAAGTCCTCCTCTGTTTCCCCCATGTATGATATCCCAGACGATATTTGGGATAATATTTTCATGAACCTTTCCCATGACGAGCTTTGGGAAATTCGCGCGCTCAATCACGCAGCTTATGCTTTAGCAGCTCAATCCGTTTACGGCACCCTTTCTATCCGACCGTACGGTACCAAATTACTACGAGGAATGTTGGCGCGCATACGGTGAATGTCGATACTTTACTAGCTTTCATATGCTTAACACTTGGCATTTAGTGAAAGACGACTGAGGATATCTGGACTGCTGCATACTCTTCACGTTCATTCGGATATATCTGATGCAGAGCCGGAACTCTTCAAAGGCACAGTGAAGCTTATCGAGAAAACATTGTCCAAACCCACTCTAGACATACGACATCTTACAATCCATCTTACCCTTTCTATTCAGCCATATGCCACCTGGATCACGTCGAGGTTTGCACATTCGCTCGTAAATCTCGAGCTTCAATTTGTGAATTCCTCGGTCGCCGATTTTTTGGATGCGTTGCCTGCGGATATCTGCTTCAACAAGCTGGAGAGTTTCTCTTTCATATATGGGACAGGGAACTACCATTCACCACCACTCTTCCATAGTACAACCGTTCTCCCAATGTGGAGCGGTTCTAGGAATCAAGCCCTCACTACACCCATTCTTGAACGGGTTTTTAATCGGCTGGGTACCCTGCTCCCAGCAACCCTAACTAGTTTGACCATCCACCGTCTTGCCGACAGGGGCAGCATGCTGTACCATATCGATCCTTCGTTTCTTCTGCCTGGTGCATACCCCTTTCTTAAAAACCTCCATCTCTCTGGAATTTCTTTCGAGCGGGAACCGAGTCTTCGTCGCTTTCTGATTGAGCGTATTGGTACCCTCGGGACGTTGACCATCGAAGGCACCGATCGCAAATATACTGCAACCATCTCAAATGTGTTCCTTCAATTCTCACCCGCGGAAAACCTAACAGAATTGTATCTGACTTGGGAAGCATACCAGAGCCTCACCGACAAAGCAGGAGCGAAGGCATTCATTCAATTCTTACCCCGGCTTCGCAGACTAGATATCGACGTACACCTATCGGACAGAATTCTAGACCCTGATAGGGAATTCGTCTTGCTTGTCAACATTGGCAGGAGTGGCTCCAAGCTTGAAGAGCTCAATATCCATGTTGACTGCCTTGACCTGAGGCTTCTCGGAGCCGCTCTGCTCTTATTGAGAAGGACGCGACTCACCTTATTCATTCCCACTTGCAGTCCTCGTGTTGTTGAACTTTCTGGGAATCCGGCCATGTGGAAAACCTCGTTGTACAATCCTCATGTCTACCGCATTCATAATTTGGGTCGAGCGCGAATGCGCCTTGGACCTTTAGTCCGGCACGCAATGGAGGTTGAGTTGCAAAAGAATGTTAGAGACGTTGCACACGCATTTTCTGCCACAACTCTGGAAGAGAAGTCTGAGCTGAGAATGTCAGTTGCTAAAGCCTTAGAAGATGTTGATGGTTTATTCTCAGATAGTCTCTCTCGTCTTGAGGGTCCGGCTGAGAATTCCCAAGAGATCATTGTGAAGCTAGTTGAAGACTGTTTGGAAATTTTGGATTCAGAGTCCGCCAGAGCGTGGCTGGAGCGGCATCAAATGCGGAATAGTTGGGACTTAAATGAAGAGATTGAGAGAGGTGATGCTAATTAGACGACATGTAGCCCTGGGAGAGGAGCCTAAGTGGGAAAATGTTTTGTGCTCGAATGCATGAATGAAATTATATATTTTCTAGACATTTTCATAAACTTCCGCTCGTGGCTAATAGCTAAAACGCTTCACCCCTTTGACCATAACTAAAACTCAGACATTGATCACTTTGGGAGGCTTCACTGGCCGCTGGAAGGAGCAGATAACACTGCATGATTAAGATAAGTAGTGAAATAAACCGATTGAATTTACTCCATGCCCTCAGACAAATCAGGGGGGTAAGGATCAATTCAGAGGAACATGGTAAGACGGCGAGCGCCGACGGCACGACTTCTTTTCTGCCGTCATCGTCATGTTGTGTGATCTACCTCTGGAGATTTTGGAGCTTGTCTTCACTCACCTCGAGGATGATTCCTCTACTCTTCTGGCTTGCATTCGCACGAACCATTCTTTTTGTTCCATTGCCACTCCTGGCCTCTTCTCAACTGTCCACCTGGGCTACCGTCCGAACATGGGTTTAGACGATGTCGATCCACCGGATAATTTCATCTCATTTTCAGAATGCCTTAAACGATCACCAACCAAGGCTGCCCTCGTCAAACACCTCGCTCTTGGTAATCGCATTCTCCAGCGTCCCAGGGAGGATATCACCGCTGTCGCGGCTCAGCTCCAGAACATCATCTCCCTCACCTGTCGTGGATCGAAAGGAACTGCATGGTCTGAAGACCAATGGCCTGTAACCAAGTTCCTCGTTACGCCTGGCTCATGGTGTAGTCAGATACAGGTTTTGACCATTGAGTGCATACTGGACATCCCATTTATTGCTCTTGGAATAGCATGTCCTCTCCTCAATACGCTCACACTTGACTATGTCACAGCATCTGAGCCACCTGAAAAAGGAATTGATTTGTCGAACACTCGCTGGCCGCAGATCCGTTCCCTCACCGTGGTTAGATACATTGCACGAGACTTCGAGGACAACACGTTGATGCAGCTGCTAGACGTGTCATCCACGTGCCTTGAAGAATTGAGGTTCCGAGGACACCCGAACACTGGGTTTATCTACGCTATGCTTGGTCCTTTTGAGACACGGTTCGCCAATTGCCTGCAGACCTTGCACCTGGGTCCCGATATATCCGCATTAACACGTTTGTTTGCCTATAACCTCCATTTTTCCTCCTATTAACATTTATTAATCATAGAATCCAGGCCCCGTCAGCTCCAGACACTTCACTCTCTCGGTTTGTTGACCTCCGTACCCTTGGAATCACTCTCGAGTGCTCTCGAGAAGATCCAATCAATTCTGTTCTTACATGTGGCGCCTACCTCTTCCATCACCTCTCAACACAACTTTCCAATGACGCCATATCTCTTCGT
The DNA here is from genome assembly GCA_021399455.1 of Flagelloscypha sp. PMI_526. Classification (NCBI taxonomy): domain Eukaryota; kingdom Fungi; phylum Basidiomycota; class Agaricomycetes; order Agaricales; family Niaceae; genus Flagelloscypha; species Flagelloscypha sp. PMI_526. Next base: position 664 of record JAJTUO010000035.1, on the reverse strand, counting down.
CTTGAAAAAATTATCGTTGAAATCGTCTATATTGACATGCTTACGCTTGATCCCCGCACTTCACGACAACTGGACGTCATTTGACAGTCTCATAGCGTCTGACAGACTCCCTTACATGAACCTCGTGATTTTTGATGTGCCATATAGTTGTGCTAACAACAAGGGGTCGGGAAAGAGCTTCGATCTCTTGTGAGAACTTGGATGCCTTGTGCATCGGCGAACGGCAAGCTCCAAGTGAAATCCCGGAACTAGGTGAGATCAACTTGGAATAGTAATTCGAATCAATACCAACCGAATGAAACTCACTAGGAACCTTGGGTTAAGCGTCACCGTTAGCACAATGTGTTGTGCCGCATAATTATTTAAATGGTTCTTTCCTTGCTTCGCTCAATCAAGAATGGGGTTCCATCATAACAAAATGGAAGCCAAATCCCTAACCCTCCCGATTGCATGGGCCAGAGAATACACACGAGCTTCCACGTTAAATCGAATCATTTCTAATCTAACATTTTGACAATCAAAAGCGAGCAAGACTAACAGTAAACCGGGGGATGGGAATTGCAGTCTCTGGGGATTCTGCCGCGTTGAGAAATTCAGGGAAATTCCCTGAGCGTGAGTCCTGTAGCATTCGTGCTGCAATTTCACGAGCGTGCGTCCAACCAAG